>OZ010799.1:375586147-375992052 GCA_963932465.1 Maratus speciosus
CGATTTGGCGAGTTTACAGCAGAAAATTTCCTGGGTATTTCGTTCGCGGCGGAAGAGATCGTCTGCCTGCACGTGTTTATCTTGCCGTCAAATCGCTTCAAAGGTAAGGTATAATAATCTGAAAATAAATTAGGTAGAATTTTGGAATGGAATTAATTCAAAATTTTGGGGTCCCCTGTTTTCTCAATTCCGTCCTTTTCAAAATTTTCTAAGGGAAGCACGTGCTTCTCGTGCCTAGTATCAGGGCCTGATTAACATTCTTCTAGGTCAGGGTCGGCGAGCCTATGGCACGCGTGCCAGAAGTGGCACGCAAAAAAATATTTTTGGCACGCCGTTGATTGAGGTTTTAAATCAAGATACAGTGACATTCATTACACACACAGGGCTCGAAATGTACCGGAGCAAACCGGAACGATGTTCCGGTTCGTGAAATTGTGACAAATATTGTTCCGGTTCGCGAAAGTATGGAAAATAGTGTTCCGGTTCGTGGAATTATTAAAAAATATTATTACAGTTTCATACATATAGCTTACTATGCTCTCTGTAACGTTTTTTTTCTAATTATTTAGAATCTTGAATGCATTTTTTTAAATTGGTTTTTCTACGATTAAATATAAATTTGCTCTACAGTAAAGTCCCGATGATCCGAGTTAATACGGACCGAGCTCCCCTCGGATAAGCAAAAAACTTGTATATACCGGATTGACATAAATCGTCACCCATCAAGGAGATGAAATATAAATTTTCACTTAATTAATTCATTTTTATGATGCTAGTAACATTTCTTTGATATACATTTCCGTTACTTTTAAGAAAAACGGGGAATGAAATTGTATTTCTCAATCGAACCTTTGGAATGGATCATTTTCTTCTGATGGACTGATGGCTTCCATTATGATGAAACAGCCATTATAAATGAAGCGTTAGGTGAAGATGAAAGAGCAGTTGTAAAAAGTTAGAACTCTGATTTTCTGGTTAGAATAGGGGAAAAAAATGGCCTTTTTTTTTTTTTTTTTTTTTTTTTTTTTTTTTTTTTTTTTTTTTTGCGGGACTCGTGTAATCGGAACTTTACTGTACTTAAAAAAAGTCGACAATAATTTTGAAATAGCGTTCCGGTTCGAGAATTTTTCCATTTCGAGCCCTGATTACACAAAATATACCGATATAGATGTGTTGAGCTTGTTTACATTCGAATTGAAGAATTTAAATTGCACCTTATTAAATTCCAATCTAGTTGAAAATGGACTGAAAATTTTATCAAACAAAGGCAACATATAGAAAATATCGAAAAGATTATTAAGAAATATAAGTAAAAATGCTGATGATAAAATTACAGCAACTTGGAATTTAATTCCATAGTTTTTTTGTTTTTTTTTAACAAACTGGTACTTGCATTTAAAAAACTTTTCCGCCTATCTACGACTGCGTATAATTATTTTCACAAGTGATAATATTAAAACTGATATATAAATCACTTGTCAGATGAAAACCAGTTCAGCTTGCATTCTGTTAAGGGGTCTTGTACCTTTTAAACGCGTCGAAAATTAACGAAAAACTTCAAAGTTTGAATTAGTCTTTCTTCAAAGCCTTTTTATGTATAAACATTAGATTTTGGATATTGATTAAATAGATTGTGCTTTGTAATATGCTACCATTAGAAATTTATTAACCCTTTACAGAATTTGTGTATTGTTGAAATCAAAATAGCTCTTTTTTTTACCCCATAAGTCATTGTGCGCATGATATCTTGAGAAAGTATGTATGGATTGGCATGAAATTCGGTAAAGATACTAAACATATATGTGTGTTTAAAATGATCTACTCTTAGTCTAAAATTATTTCATTAACTATATAAAAAAATATTTTCGTAAAAAGAAATAAAATTTTTGTAATTTTAATTAATAAAAATAGTCATAACTAAAAATATTATGATTGTAAATACTTAAAAGTAGATCATTTTAACCCTCCGTCTACCAGACGGGTCCATTGGACCCGACAGGTACATACAAAATATTCATTCAAACCAGAAATTTCTTTAAAATAAACTAAGTATATAAACCAGACAAAAATAAGGTAAATAAATAAGTTAAATAGTTTTAAATAAAAATTCTGGTGTAAAACGTTTTATTAAAACTTGAATAAAATTCCCGGTAGATCTAGGGTTAAACACACATACTTTTTTAGTATATTTACCAAATTTCATGACAATCCATACATACTTTCTCAAGATATCAATGACTTAAGGGGTAAAAAAAGAGCTATTTTGATTTCAACAATACACAAATTCTGTAAAGGGTTAATAAATTTCTGTTGGTAGTATATTACAAAGCACAATCTGTTTAATCAATATCCAAAATTTCACGTTTATACATAAAAAGGTTTTGAAGATAAACTAATTCAAACTTTGAAGTTTTTCGTTAATATTCGACGCGTTTAAAAGGTACAAGACCCCTTAAATGAACTTAAGTATGAACCTCCTATTTTTCCCCCTCCAAGATGCAACAATAGAAATTGCATTTAATCGCATTACATTTCTTTTCTTTTTTTTTTTTAAATATATATTTATTTCTATAAATATTACAATGTAATACTACGTGTATGTTTCCTACATTTTTAAAATCTCAATAAATAATTTTCGAGAAATTTTAATTCTTGATTTTCTTTTATCCATTAAATTCGTTTTTTAGATGGCACGTTATGGCTCCGAATTATATTTTTGGTAAAGTTGGCACGCGGATGAAAAAAGGTTCGCCAACCCTGTTCTAGATTATATGCGAAATCTTATTTTCGTCATTAGGTTGTTATTAAAATTATTAGCAAACGACAAAAGTTGACATGAAAAAAATTATATCTTTATTACTTATTTATGCTTAACTGTGCCACTAGCATCCGGACAGTGGAGCCATAAAGCACTCACTTGCAGCGGTAGTGGGGCGTGGATGGTTAACAATTTTTTAATATCACCACACCTGAAATCATACGGACGCGCATTTTCCGCATGCTTTCAGGTAGGTTTTTGAATAATCAAAATTTTTTCAAGAAGTGTATTAACCAAAGCTCAAAAATATTATAAATTTAATTTCGTTTATAATTATTAGTGGTGTGAATTAATTAAAAGTATATTTATAATATTTTATCTGTTTCTTTGGGTGTAACTTGGCTAACAGAATTCCAGTAAACTTCTCAACCATTTTTTTATTTCTATTTCTCAATATTACTTCCCTGTTACGATGTGGCGAGATCACAGGGGCCGTCCACAAATGGTGTCACGCTTGGAAGGGGGGGAGGAGGGGTTCGGGAAATTGTGACAGTTTGTGACAAGGGGGTGGGAGGGGGAAGAAGAAATGTGAGATCACACATTTTGTTTAAAATAAAAGCATTAAAAAACAACAGATTACATTTTGAAGTTATTTGGAAATTAAATTATTTTGTGTTCATACAGTAAAGATACGATTTAAAGCAAAGTATATTAAATTTAGTATATATTTTTATAAATGTTCATATTAATGTGACAAATGAAATCTGATGGCGATTCCATTTAAGTAAAACTAATATCGGGTTTTTTTTAAAAATCAATCTGTTTTAAGGTATTTTGTGGTCATAAAGTAAAGGTAAGATTTAAAGCCAAATATATAAAATTCCCTTTCAAATTCCCAAATACGAGTGTTTCCAACTGCTCTTTCATATTAATATTTTATTACTATTGTATATTAATAATGTTTTTGTTGTAAACCTTATTCTCATTTCATGTAAAATAAGTGCATGAATCATTTATATTGTTACGCTCAGAAATGTCATTAAAAAAGTCCTTCCGGCCAGTGCCGGGAGGAAGAGGTAGCTTTCATATTCCTTATTTTAAAAAAGCCAACTTATATCATTCAAACACACGAAGCTGAATATAGTGGAAACTGAATATAGGAGATTCAATACTAATTTTTATCAATATAATGAATGAGAATTTCGCGAAATTAGTCAGCTTTATCCAAGCTGCTTTTCTTTAAAGTAACTCATATTTGGCTGTCAAATTCGGCGATTTCTTAAAGTGCCTACCATTTTAAGACAACATGGTGGATGAGGCTAACCAGTGAACTTGGTCGAGACCTTAGTAATTGCTGTTCACATGCTCACTCACATCGGAATCGGTTGATATATACGAGTGCTGTCGCATGCAAAAAATCAGATTTTTCAAAATGTCACCCACAATAGAAATTGAAACTGCTATATCTGAGCCATTTTTTAAGGTAAAGACAAACAAAAAATGCTCCTGAATCCTTATATCAAGGTCAAATGCTTAAGAAAGAAACCTTTTTCAATTTCTAATTTTTTTGCACCTCACTTTAAATATATATATATTTTTTTAATTTAATGGCCGCCATTTTGAAACAAGATGGCTGATGAATCTGGCCAGCGAACTTGGTCGAGGTATTGATGTATACTATCCACATGCCTTCTTACATCGAAATAGGCGAATACGTGTGTTATCGCGTGACAAATACAAGATCGTTTCAAAATGTTAGCCATGCTAGAAATTCAAAGTGCTATAAATCAATCATTTTTTAAGATATAAACAAAAGAACAAATTTTCAGAAACAAAAACTGCTCCGGAATCTTTGTATCAAGGCCAAACACATAAAAAAAATCTTTTTCATTTTCCAATTTTTTAATACCTCGTTTTAAATTTTAAATTTAATTTTTTTTTAAATGGCAACCCTTTTGAAACAAGATAGCGAATGAAGCTGGCCAACGAACTCGGTCGAGACATTAGTATGTACTATGTACAGACCAAGTTACATCCAAATCGGTTCATAAATACGCTTGTTATCGCATGACAAAAATCAGGTCGTTTTAAAATGTCAGCCACAATAGAAATTCAAAATGCTATTACTCAGCCATTTTTTTAGATATAGACGAAACAAAAATTGTTCCGGAATCTTTGTATTAAGGTCAAACACATACGAAAAATATCTTTTCATTTTCCAATTTTTTGGTATCTCATTTTAATTTTTTTATTTTTTAAATGGCCGCCATTTTGAAACAAGATGGCGGATGAAGCTGGCCAACGAACTCGGTCGAGATATTTGTATGTACTATGTACACACCAAGGTACATCCAAATCGGTTCATAAATACGCCTGTTATTGCGTGACAAAAATCAGGACGTTTCAAAATATCAGCCACGCTAGAAATTCAAAATGCTATAACTCAGCCATTTCTTAAGATATAGACGAAACAAAAACTGCTCTCGAATCTTTTTATCAAGGTCAAACACATAAGAAGAAAACATTTTTTCAATTTTCAATTTTTTGGTACCACATTTCAAATTTAAATTTTTCTTAAAAATTTAAATGGCCGCCATTTTAAAACAAGATGGCGGATGAAGCTGACCAACGAACCCGGCCGAGACATTGGTATGCACTATGTATAAACTAAGTTACATCCAAATCGGTTCATAAATACGCCTTTTATCGCGTGGCAAAATTCAGGACGTTTCAAAATGTCAGTCACGCTAGAAATTCAAAATGCTGCAACTCAGCCATTTTTTAAGATATAGACGAAACAAAAACTGCTCCGAAATCTTTGTATAAAGGTCAAATACATAAGAAAAAAATATTTTTCCATTTTCAATTTTTTGGTACCACATTTCAAATTTTAATTTTTTTTTAAATTTTAAATGGCCGCCATTTTGAAACAAAATGGCGGATGAAGCTGGCCAACGAACTTGATCGAGACATTGGTATGTACTATGTACACACCGAATTACATCGAAATCGGTTTATAAATACGCCTTTTATCGCGTGACAAAATTCAGGACGTTTCAAAATGTCAGCCACGCTAGAAATTCAAAATGCTATAACTCAGCCATTTTTTAAGATATAGAAGAAACAAAAACTGCTCCGGAATCTTTGTATAAAGGTCAAATACATAAAAAAAAAAAAAATATTTTTCCATTTTTAATTTTTTGGTACCACATTTCAAATTTTAAATTTTTTTTAAAATTTTAAATGGCCGCCATTTTTAAACAAAACGGCGGATGAAGCTGGCCAACGAACTCGGTCGAGACATTGGTATGTACTATGTACACATCGAATTACATCGAAATCGGTTCATAATTACGAGAGTTACAGTGTGACATAGGTCAGATATATATATATATATATATATATATATCAATTTTGAACGGATGGTGGTTTCGGGGTCTGGGGGTCATAATCGATGAAAATATACCAAAATTTTTTGAAATCGCTTTCCTCCGAACGGCTGCAATAGGTAGCTTTTTGTAATGAAAGCTACCTAACACATAGTTAAAGTTAAAAAATAAAATTTGAAATATGATGTATAACCGTAAAACGTAGTGCTTTGTTTCTGAACTGCAAGTATATGTTTCTGTAATATAGCCTGAATGTGACAAGGGGGGGGGAGGGGGTATGGTGAAGTGTGACACTTTGTGACAGAGGGAGGGAGGGGAGTCAGAGATATTGAAAAAAGCGTGACATCACTTATGGACAGCCCCAAAGCAGGAAATTTCCTGGGTATTTGGTTCGCGACGGAGAGATCGTCTGCCTGCACGTGTTTATCTTGCCGTCAAATCGCTTCAAAGGTAAGTTAATAATCTGAAAAGAAATTAGTTTTAATTTTGGAATAGAATTAATATAATACAAAAATTTGGGGTCCCCTGTTATCTGAATTCCGGGTCCTTCAAAATTTTCTAAGGGAAGCACGTGCTTCTCGTGCCCAGTATCAAGACCTGATTAACATTCTTCTATGTTACATGTGAAATGTTATTAAAATTATTAGCAAACGACAAAAGTTGACTTGTAAAAAATTATATTTTTATTACTTATTTTTATACTAAACTGTGCCACTAGCATCCGGACCAAAGAAATTGAAGCGTGAAGAAGGGAAACTTTCATAGACGCAATGTCTCAGCCCGACCTCAGCGGAACAGTGCAAATAGCTAAGCGGTAGAAGTCGAATAAAGGGGCGAAATATAACACGGGGTTTACTTAGCGCGCTTTTGCGTGATCACCAGTAGCGATAATTATCAAAAATGGGGAGTAACGCAGTGCTCAGCGCTGTCCCCTGTTCGCGCGAAATCAGTGCGCCCCCCTCCCTCCTCTTTTTGTGGATGTAGCTTCTCTCCGAGGGAGAAACCCCTTGAAGGTCAAAGATCGTAGTATACGTTAGATGAATCTATTAGTTGTTATGTTAGATTCCGAGTGAAAGTGGAACATTCGATACGTAACATTCAGGGATGTAGTGGAGGGTATACGGGGGTATACGCCGTATACCTCTGGATTTTTTTAAGGAACACCGTATACCCTCTGTTTCTCAAGAAAGCTATGGTATATATACATTAGGGTATACCCTCCGCCTTGAGCGTATACCCTCTGCTTAGAACGTATGCCCTCTGTTTTTTTTTTTTTTTTTTTTTTTTTTTTTTTACGACTACACCACTGGTAACATTTATTATTTTACAGAGTGCTGTATCACTGAAGATTTTTCCATTGTACGTATTCATCAGTTATCTATTTGCAATACAGAAAATATATCATAGCAACAGAACATGAACAGATCATGTTAAAAAATCTGTCCCAATCGCTGTTAAGTCAGAAGTCAAACTGACAAAGAAATGTCGTTTTGAATTCTCGCGGGGCGTTGGCGCGAACAGGTTTCCTACAAGAAAATTTGGCGAATTGGTAGATGCAGTGAAGAATGCCTATGATTGGATCTCCCCTTTGAGTGTGTTTCCCAGCAGAGCTGTTTCGGTTAGTTGCGGTTTCCAAAGCCTTCCCTTCTTTTCCTCTACGTTCTTTGTCCGGACTGCGATGCAATCAGTGGCAGCAGCAGCAGCACTGGGTGCGAATATCATTTTTTTAATTTCACCTGACCTGAAATCATACGGAAAAGATATTTCCCGCACTCTTTCAGGTAAGTATTTGAACCTAATAGAATGTTTCGAAAATACAAAATGGAACAGTTGGAACAGTTGAGTCTCTTTGATGGGCTTCCTAGATGCGGCCATCTTAACGCCCAGTCTGAAGAAGTGAAATGTCTTGCAATTACATGAGCCATTGGGGAAAAGATTAAAAAAGTATAAGAAGAATGTAACATCTGTATAATATACAGCGTTACTGGGTAGGGTGGACAGATGTTTCCCCCAGCTGCGCAGATAATGGCCCTGGAAAGGGCCCTTTGCATGCTGTAAGGTTCGCATCTAATGAAGTACATACACAGTCAAGGTACGTACTCCGGGGATAAAAAAAGGGGGGAGGAGGATAAAGAAATGTAAGAGTAAAGTTAATATTAAAAGGGAGAACAAAAATTAAAATGAGAGAATAATAAAATTAACTTAAATGCATAAATGCTTGAAGGGGAAGTTTATGAAATGTAAATAAAAAATTATGAGATTAAGAGATGATGTAACTGTAGTTATTCAACTACTAATTTTAAGAGATAAGCAGTGTTTCAAGGGAGAAAGACATGATGTTCTAACTAGATCCTAAGCTATCAGCAAGGGGCAAGGGCAGAAACCAAAAAAAAGGCAACTTTTCAGGTACATACAATATATTTTTTTTTTTTTTGTCTTTTAGTTTTTTTTTTTTTTTTTTTTTTTTTTTTTTTACAAAGAAACAATTAACGCTAACATAGTAAATTTTGCTAGGAGCGAACACAAGTTCACTGGGGGTCCATTAGACTGGAATACTTTGGCCGTTTCCGGTGATGCGGCTCGGAGGCGTCATAGTCCGGAAGCTCTGCGACAATTTCGTTTGGAAGATTATAAATATTTTTGAAAAAGTTTTTGGAAAGATTTACAATGCGCTTACGTAAGGTGATGGTTTTAAGATCTTTGCGAATTGTAGAGTTACGAAGATAACGGGAACCATTTCTAACAGTTCTGAGGTTTTTATTATGTAAGCGGCTAAGGTTGTTCATTGATGTTTTACAGGTAAAGCCCCAAATTGGGCAGGCATATGTGATGATTGGTAAGATGCAAGTGTTGTAAAGTAAAAGCTTGTTGTGTATTGATAGAGTTTTACTGATGAGAAGTGGTTTAATTGCGTTGTAAGCCCCAGCAACTTTGCCCCTGATGGAGGTAATATGTTTTTTCCATGTGAGTCTTTTATCAATAATGACCCCTAGGTATTTGGCTTCGTTAGACCATTCAATGGGAGTGTTATTAAGTATAATTCTGTTAGGATTGGAAAATTTTCTGGAGAAGTAAACAGCTTTAGTTTTATTTTCGTTGATATTGACTCGCCATAAGGAACACCATTCCATGAAAGCATTGATGTGTGTCTGCAGGTACCGGTATAGTGTGTATGGGTGATGAGCAGAGGTATAAATAGTGGTGTCGTCCGCATATAATGCAAGATATGTATGTAAAGAACGTGGAATGTCGTTAAAAAACAAGTTAAACAGGAAAGGGCCGAGGACACTTCCTTGAAGGATCCCGGCCATGATGGTGAAAATGGCTGAAAGAATGTAATTAATGCGGACGCGGAAAAGACGATTGCAAAGGTAAGAGTATATCAAGTGTATAAGTCTGGCAGGAAATTTAAGCTGAATTAATTTGTAAATAAGGCCTTCGTGCCAGACTTTGTCGAATGCCTTTGCAATGTCAAGAAAAATGGCTGCAGCTGGGATTTTATCATTGAATTTTTCACTAAGAAATTCAACGACCCGATAGAGCTGGTGTTGTGTGGAGTGTTTCGGGCGGAAGCCGAACTGTTCAGGAATTAGTGTGTTGTTGTGGTCAATGAAGTCCTGGAGCTGAATCCTTATGACTCGTTCAATAACTTTACTTAAAGATGGTAGAAGTGAAATGGGTCTGTAGTTAGTAGGGTCCAGAAGGTTAGTACCAGGCTTAGGGATAGGGGAGATAATAGAGGTTTTCCAGGGTTTAGGAAAGTAATTAAATTTAAAAATGGAGTTAGTTAGGTTAGTAATAAAGATGATACAGTTATGTGGGAGGTTTTTGAGAGCAGTGTTAGAGATATTGTCATACCCAGGGGCCTTGCGTTTTTTGAGTTTTTGGATGATGTTGTGGATAATGAGGATAATCAATGTGGATAATCATTCCTCCCTCTGGAGCGCTGCGGTACAGACGTTTAGTTTCTCTCCTGCAGTAAGAGAGTGTGCGAACCGGTTCTTTCCTCTGCCCGGTAGAAAACTCGGGTGTGCGGAGTTTCTCTGCGTGGACAATGCTATTGAGTAATGATGGACTCTGCGGATAATTTTGATTACGGCGAACATGCCAGCTCCATTTTCCATGGACAATTCAAGCCCAACCTTACGGAAGTATGGACTAATTTTCCTGCTCTATGCGACGACCAACAACGGGAGACTGTTAAGCTCTTCTTGTCGGACTGTGATGCCAGCATATCCCAGACTGTTTCAAGCCAGGACTACTCAAATGACTCTGCAAAGCAGCTAATTGTGAGTAACCTTTTGAATAATCTTGCATTCATATTTACTGAGCCATTTGACCCACTTAAACTGCTAAATCTTGATGAATTTAAACTATTTATTACTAAAACAGATGTCAATATGTACAATTTACTTAACAATCTTAAAGTTATTAATCCGGCGAACACAAGTGACGGTTTTGTTCCTGTCCGTAAGGGCAATAAAAGACCGCTTGAGGTTACTAATCCCACCCTTCCTTTGGCCAACAAATACAAGATTTTATCAGACAAAACTACTGATAGTAAAGGTATGGACCACAACGACGGAGGCGTTTTAGCCGAAGGCTCTGAACCCCCCCCCCCCCTAAAAACAAGATTCACCCATTCTACATCGAATTCAAAGGCAAATGGCATGAAATTGCCGCCAAAATCAAAGAAATTAATGAAAATAACCCCCTGATTAAAATGGAAGGCGAACTCCTCAAAGTTCACTGCAAAACTGATAACGATTTTAGGAAAACCCAATCCTATCTTGACTCTAACGCAATTGCTTATACTACTCTCAGCCAAAACGAATTAAGGCCGCGTAAAATTGTTATAAGAGGTATCCCCCCCTTCACTGAACCGAAACTAATTATTGACGCCCTTAAAGAGCATGACTTTACTGCTAATAGAGCAGCTATGATGAAATCACGTAAAACTGGCATATTTATGCCAATCTATGTTGTCAATGTAATGCCCAGAAAAAACTTTGAAGAAATCTTCACCATAAATGAAATGTGTAATATTCGCGTTGTTGTCGAACGCTTCAAAGGCGGTAACATTGTTAAACAATGTTACAAATGTCAAAATTTTGGCCACGCCTCTGAAATCTGTGGTTTTGAGGCAAAATGTGCTAAGTGCGCAGGTCCCCATTTAACCCCTAGCTGCCCACAAAAAGGCAAAATTGTCCCCAAATGTTGTAACTGCTTTGGCGATCATCCGTCGACTTACCGGGGTTGCCCCAAAACACCCCAAATTCACAGAAAACCCCCAACCCAACAAAATAAACCAAAAAACAACCTAAAAATGTTCCCTAACATGTTGGCGGAAACACTTTCAAATTACAATTATGTCAAAAAAGCTAACTCTAACACTTCCACTACTGATGCATGTCCTGATGCAAACCAAACTCCCACCTCTCACTCAGATAACAAAGACATCACACCAAACAACACAACCATTTCTAGTTACACCTCAGACTTCAAAGATATCTTCAAAACTTTCCAAGAAATGAAGGAGCTTACCAAATTTAACAAAATTTTACAATGTTTCAGAAACCTTGCTAAACGAATTAAAAACTGCGAGGACCCTATGCAAAGAATGTTCATTATTATGGACACGTTCGACGGTCTGGTCACGGAATTTAACGCTATTTATCATGACTAATACAACTAACTCAACTTCTTCCTTTTCGTCCCTTGTTTTTCTTACATGGAATTGTAATTCTCTTGATACCCGCATGAACGAACTTAAACTTTTCATCTCTGATCACCCACACATAGATATCATTTTTCTTCAGGAAACCCACAATCCCAAGTTTAACATTAATATCCCTGGCTATAAAGTCTATCACAATCCACATCCAAACAGTTACTGGGGGGGCACTGCTATCTACATCAAGCATCACCTCACGCACTACACAACCAATAACAACACATACACTGACCTTGATTACACTAATATTGTCTTACAGCTTCCACAAATTAATATCAATTTAGCCTCCATTTACGCACCACCTGTTAGAAATTTCCCAGTTGCTGGTCTAACAGACTTACTCTCTCAACATTAACACTGCTTTTTTGTTGGCGACTTTAACGCGAAAAGCAGACGGTGGAACTGTCACGGTAACACTACCAGGGGCTCTTCATTACACAACCTTATTCAGCACCACAATTTGAGCCTTCACGCTCCAAACACCCCTACACGTATTGCCACTGCTAGGAACACACAAGACTCTATCATAGACTTTGCTATTTCAAAAAATTTCTCTTACCCTGTTACTACCACTGTTATCCAAGATCTCTCCTCTGACCACTACCCTGTTTGCTTCAAGATTGATTTAATTAACCCTCTTTCTCCTCCTCCCTCCGTGGCCATTGACTGGAAGAAATTTACCCAGCACCTCGCTAACTTGGACTTAACTTATCCGGACATCAACACTACAGATGACATTGACTCTGCTGTGGATACTCTTAACTCACACATCATCGATGCTCAAAACTTCGCTACAATCCCACGGTTCAAAAACAATAACACATTCACCCAAAGCCGCCTCAAGACTACAAGCCAGACACGCCCTTCATCCCCCCACGTGTGACGTCACAGCCTGGGGCTGGCTAACTGCCAACGCGCCAGCCCCGAACATTTGAATTTTGTATCTTTCTATTTTACGTGCACGTGTGTTTTACTCAGCCTGATAACACATTCTTTTCAAGGTAAGTTTTATTTTCAAATTATATTTATATGCTATCAGCACAATTTTTATTTCTTGTGTTCAAAATCTTTTATTTTTAATTTCTTTGAAATAAATTAACTAGCAAATCCTAGTACGATTCTATCAATAATACCATGTCTCAAAACGAAACTATATTATTGTAGTTCTGTTTCGTTCCACACAGACCAATAATTTAAAATGGCAAACATCCCTAAATCGTGTCAAGACTTACATCATTTAATTTGTATTTTGTCACACCATCCTCTCTTTCTAATTTGTTCAGAAATTTTCATAAAAGTCGCTGTGAATACATAGCATTTTTATGTTGTTTACTTCTTTTAAAGCAAACCCCGATCGATATACATGTATCAATTTATTGTTGTTTTTTAATCTTAAACGTTTGCTATCTTAATAAAAATTCTTTTTATAATTTTTTGTTAAATTATAAATGCTTATGTACTGCGTAAATAGAGCTATGGGGATAATGTTTTTGAATCTCCCTATTTTTGCCACAAATGTAAACAATTTATTTACAAGACTAGAGGAAGGGTTGTTAGTACCCTTATGCAAAACAGTAGTTGCCCCCACCCCCCACCTTCTTCGCAAAAATCCTATGTGTTTTCATATACATTTTAATGTTTAATTAAAAGTAACAATAAATAAAATTATTATTCTATAATTATAAATTTACTTTTAGATCTAGTCAGGAAATACTTTTCATCTCATAAAAATTGATTATTTTAAGCTTAAAAGATATGAACAAACATTTAAGAACCCACACAACATTATTTTGGAAATGAAATATTTATATTTGTGGAAGGTTTTTGTGTTTTTCGATGTTTTTTTTTTTTATCAGCTATTACCTAAACATTCGAGGAAAATGAACATAAATTAGGAATATTTTAATTCCAATTGATGAAAGTCTTTTCTTTCTTTCTTTTATTTTTTTCTTCATATGTCAATACACTTTTTAAAAATCTATTGCTTATACCTTACATAATATATCAAACTAATACAAAACTAAATAATAATTTTCTGTTTCATGAACTTGTGTTGTTTTAGTATTATGACAGTTTTGTGGTTTTTAATTTAATGGATTTTATGTGAAAATTACCCATTTCTGATAAGTAAAGTTTACAGTACGAATATTTATTTATAAGAATACTTAATTTCATGTATACTTTAATTTTACTATTTATTATATGCAGGTTTCAAATCACTTAATATTTAATAGGATATTTACTGTATAATTTCAAGCCTGATTAAAATAAAAATATAACACAACTTGAATTTGTTTTCATTTAACATTCACTTTTCTTCCACTTTAATTTAATTTTTAAATGTGGGTTTTGATTGGCACACTTATTGTTATTTATTTATTTTGAAATAACTGAAAGCAAAATAATTCGATTTATGTGTTTAAACTACAAATTTATATTTACATATATATATATGTATGTAATAATGTATAATGTCTTGTTTTTGAATATATACCAAATAGATAATTGATATTGTTTCTAAATTTCAAAGTAGAATAAATAATAGAAACTGTCTACTAAAATAAATTTAATACTTGGGATTTTCTTTTCATTAACGAACGAATTTTCTTTAATGTAACTTTAATTCTGATGCACATTTTCATTGACACAGTGGTATTATTTCATAAATATTGTTTTTGTGTTATCGTTATTATTATTGTTTCGAGTGATCGAAATTGATTAAAAAGCACTTAATTAGCGTCTTTAAACTATAAGTTTTTATTTTTTTTCCTATATGCTGTGATAATAAGTTGAAATATAGAGGAAAGAATTAATATGTTTTAATAACGCATGTGCTCTCCACGGCTGATCTAAGCCCCGCGTCGTGACGTCACGAAACCTTGTGTTTGGCTTGTAGTCTTGAGGCGGCTTTGATTCACCCCACCACGCTATATTTATGAACTAATTAAAGAACGCAACACTCTTAGACGCACTTTCCAAAACTATAGAGATCCAACCCTCAAACCTCTCATTAACAGGCTTAATAACAAGATTAGAAATAGTCTCTTTAAAGAAAAACAAAAAAATTGGAGTAACTTTCTAACTACCCTCTCTGCAGAAGACAACTCACTTTGGCTAATTAAACGCAAACTTAACAAAAATATCACCACCATGCCACCACTCACTGTTAACAACACCACAGCATACACTGATAAAGATAAAGCTAACACACTTGCCAGATCATATGCTAATCAATTCTCACCCAACGACACCCACACCAACCAAGACCACATTAATCACGTGAACGAAACAGTTCGCAGTTTCTTAGCCACCCCACCTGTTGACCCCCCCCACTGAAAATACAAAGGTACTGAACAGGTACTGAACAGGTAATCAGCATTGAGGGGTTTCCTAGCTGTTATCAGCTTAACACCCAGACTAGGAAATTAGAATGTCTTATGTTTTAATGAGCCATTGGGATAAAGTTAAACTGTAGCAATGCTACTATAAGAATAAAGAAGTTTACAAGAAAAAAAAAAAAGAAAATTAAGGAATAAAAATAAATTTAAGTAAAAACTTAAGAAGAAAGTAAGTTAACAATAAATCTTAAGAAAATTTACATGAGTCTTAAAGTAATTAAAGTCTAACTGTAGTTGTAGAACTACTATATGGATATTTGAAAGTTAAAGTTAGTACTGTTCAGTGAAACACTCACCAAGCAAGGGCAAGAAAAGCTAGGGTGGCAAGACCACAACATCCAACCAAAAAAAAGGGACAATTCAAAAAAAAGGGACAATTCAAATAAAAGCATGTATATAATAAATTTAATTTATTTTATAATTATTAGTGGTGTGAGATTATTAAAAGTATATTTATAATGTTCTATCTGTTTTTTTTTTCGGGTTCAACTTGGCTGGCAGAATTCCAGTAAACTTCTCAACCATTTTTTTATATTCCTATTTCTCAATATTACTTTTCACTGTTACAGAAACAGACCATGAGAAAAATATAGAAATGTCTGAAATTACATTTAAATTTACTATTACATTTAAAATAACCCTGCCAATATTAATGTGGAGCAGTGACTCCTCCTGAAAGTTAAACCTTCAATTGTAGTAGTACCGGTTAATCAAATTCAAAATATTCTTAAAAGCAGTTATTTAAAAAATACCGCTTGGACTCGTAAGAACTTTTATTTAAAGCGAAAATGGCTACATAAAGGCCTGCCACAATTTCAAAACAATCTTCGTGTTGGATTTCTATACTAATTACCAACAAAGTTTTCTGAGCGAAATATGCTCTCCGATTGTCAACCCAGGTAGCTTAAACGGTAAAGCATTGGCAATGTAAGCCAAAGATCTGGGTTCGATTCCCGACTTGGGCATTTTTTCGCTCAGTTGGAAATATTCAATTTGTCTAATCGTTGAGGTAGATTATTTTTGTTTAGAAACAGTAGTATGCACAAAAAAAAAAAAAAAAAAAAAATTGCTGCCATTTACAGCCCTGTACGTAACAATTACTATTAGGATTTTCTTGGCTATAAGCTGAATAATTACAAGTCGTATGAGCATACGATAATTGTAATTTCATGCAATGAAATTCCAATTATTACATGAAATTAATATTTCATGCAATAATATAACTAATATTTCAAGCATTACATGAAATATATAGGAAGTCATATGACAATTTCACACGCATAACAAACAGGGGCAGTTTTCTTTAAATTTATGTTAAGTTTTAAACAATAGAAAGAGGTTCTTACTTGAGAAATGTAACTGTAATTTTTTTATGTCAGTCACAAACGCATGATAGGCATAAAACTCTATCAATAAAACAAATAAAATATAATAAAGAAATTGTCATTCTACATGGATATATAATTTACGAATACAAATGGTGTAACTTTTTCCTATGACATGATTATGGATAGAAAATGAACTCGATGGTTAAAGATTAATCTGAATTTTAATACTTGAATTTACATTTTCATAATTAATATTTTAACGCAAAATATTTATTTTAAAACCGGCTAATTATATGAATAGCAAAATATCCGTTAAACAAAAATGTAGTCTGACTGGAGCAGAACTACAAATTAGATATGTATAGCTGCCAAATGCATCTGGTATTAAATAAAGTGGGTATTACACTTCGAAGTTACTGATGCAAAAAAAATCATAGCGGATATGGATATGGTACATACTGAGCTCATAAAATGGCATTAAAAAAATTCATAAAAATGGTAATCATAAAATATTTTTATAAAACAAACATATGAATTATACTATATCGTAAGTAGCCTATACAAAATCTCTGAATAATTTAATAATCCTTTTGAATAAACAATATTGGCTTGCTAAAGCAATGTAAGGGAAATAACATTTTCTTACTGATTCATTTGTTTATTAAATAGGACCAAAGAAAAGGGATAAACTTGAGATAGATTTCATTTTGCTAGAATATCTACATTATAAATCAAAAATACGTCCGTAAGTAAACCTGACACAGTATTGACAGTAGCAACGACCCAAATAATACATTTCGCAACTACTGCAATTTAAAAAAAGAATAACAAACTTCTAAACATCTCATAACATTAATTTTTACACAGTGGAATTTTAAAAAAATGCATTTCCAAATCCAATTTGTTTCGAAAATTGTAACTCCATTTATTGCTTTTTTATGATTTTTAAATTATTTTCAAGCATGGATTTCTTAAAATCTGAGTACAATCCAATTTCTGTAAATTAACTAGTTTGCGTGTAACGATTTGTTGACCAGTCACAAGTATACTCATGTTTTTAAAACCAAACGTTGTTCACTAAAGGCGTGCACTGGATCCTTAGTTCGGCCTACGCAATTTTTCTTGAATGAAATATCAGCAAGCTTTTATCAGAAAGATTACGTTAAAAATCGCCGGCAAGTAACTGGCGATTTTGTGTTAAACTATACAAAATTTTATATAAAATCCAAACATTTAAAATTTAAAAGAAATTCTTTTTTTTTTTTTTTTTTTTTTACTTTATATTTTAAAAAAGAAAAACTGTTTCAAAAATCTATAATTTCCTAACTCTGAGCATAAATTTCCCAAGTTCACATATATTGGGGGGAGGGGAGCCTCCCCCCCATAACCCCCATCCCGACGCCTCTGAGAAAAATAAATGAGGAATTATCCTGAAACTCCAGGTGTGTAAACAGAATAGTACAGGTCATATATTTCCGTGAAGATTTTTTTCCCCGAAACACCATAGGGAACCATCAACAAATTGAAAAAGAACGAATATGTTTTGGACATCCCTGTAAAAACTAATGTAGCAAAAGTGTTCAAACTGTAGATTATGATTAAGTGCCTTATTGTAATAAACTGTGTTCATTTTTATGAGGATAGCGTGGACGTAGAGAAACTCGTAGGACTCGTAGAGAAATTAAAGTTTTTTTAAAAGAAGTCTCAAATTTTACCAAGGTTTTTGCTTATAATTTGTAGAGTTCTTAATATAAAAATAATAATCTATAAATCTGTATAATTAATAATCTGTTGCCGAATAACAAACTTTAAAGCACTAACAGGGTTTTTTTTTTTTTTTTTTTTTTTTTTTTTTTTTTTTTTTTACTGTTATGTTAAATAATGATCACCTCTAACACAACCTTGATAAATTTCTTTAATTCGAGTTTCATTTGGAAAAACCGAGCAGCGCAGCGAGCGAAACCTGTTAGTAAATGTTACAAAAGGAAGGATTGAAAAGTTTAGAATAGAAAAATTTTCTATATTCATATGTGAGCCCAATATTTAAATTTATACATTTTCTATTTCCATAAAATACTAAAAACAATATATAAAAGAAATGATTTGGGTTGTGTTGTAATTATTCTATAAAACCCCTAAAAAATCAATTTAGTTTAAGAATTTTAATGTGAATTTTTTTTTTTAAATTATTTAATGGTTGTACAAATCTTCTAACATACTTTTAAGTTTCTGGGAAAAATTCTTTGGAAAATAAAATTTTCAATAATTGCTAATTTGAGAGATAAAATGTTAAAATTTACCTTTCGTTCAGCCTACCGTTTTTTATTTAGTTCGTGCTCTAAGTTTCCAATAAAAAAATGTTTTTATTAAAGAGTATTTTTTTTTTTTTTTTTAGAATATCCCACATCTTCGGCAATGGCTGAGAACTAAAAGTATAATAAAAAGTGTGTAAGTGTAATAAGAAAGTACATAGATTTCTATATATAAATATAGAAAGTGTCATATTATATATATATATATATATATATATATTATTGCTATCTCATTCACTTGAAATCCAAATGTATTTACTTTAGCATTAATCTTTCAGTTCACAATATTTAAATGTTTTTTTGTTGTCCCTCCCTCCCTCCCATCTAAAATTATTATCACTCTTTTTTTTTTTTTTCAACCTATTGTTTATTTCAAGTCTTTTCTTGATTTCTTCAATCATTTTCATTCCTTTTATTTTTTATTTATTTATTTATTTATTTGACTTAAGATGCCAACTCTAAACATTATTGTTATTAATCCAGTTCCAATTTATTAATCCAGTTCCAATCTATTTTCTGTAATGTTTGCGTTATAAAGAGCTAAATTTTGTCATTTTGGGCTTAATGCCGACAAAATTGGATGAAATAACGCATCTTCTATGAATGAACTCACAAGCTCCTCTGATGATTCTGTGAGTCATTCATAGTTTGTTATTTTGCATACTGGTTTCATATGTTCATTTCTGGGTCATCTTTAGAGCTTTGTCAATTTCTTCATATATTTGTGATTTCAAATTTATTATATATATATATATATATAATATATACATATATTTAAGCTCACAGTTATGTTGGAAATAATTTAATATTGCACACCGGAAAATATGCTCCACAAAATTTTATTGAAATAATTTGTAAACTTATTTTCGTAGGTAGCTTCTTTCTTGTAATTTCTACAACAATTTACTTTCGAAAATCTGCTTTAAAAAAAATTATTTACTTCGTATTTCGGTCTTTTTACGCATCTATTTACTGTCTCACGGCTGATCGAGCTCCGATCTTGTCCGCCACGTGACGTTTCAGTCCTGCTCTACTCTGATTGGCTATCCTTCAAATGGAACAACCTTATTGTAGAAGAACCTTGCTACAACCCATCTGCTCCTGTAGATGGGGAAAATCTTAAAAGTGTATTTCATAAACAAAGTTTTTTTCTAAAACCTACAGATGTACAATTTCATATAACTTTTTAATTCCTCTGTTCTGTTGCAAGTTATTATTACAGTTAAAGAAATTATGCAACTCAATAGAAATATCCTCGAATCCAATTTTTTCTATTTTATTTCAAAAATGGACGCACCAGGGTCCCTTTAAGAAAGCGATGTGTGCCTAGTAATTTGTACCGACTCTAACCCCTCCAGTAATCCGTAACGTCCCAAGCCTAAGGGGCTGTACATATATAACGTTATCACTTTAGGGGAGAGGGGAGGTCTGGCACTTGATATCTTAAGATATCTAGCGGGAGGGGGTGTTTGTCTTTTGATATCGTTATCATTTTTAATCCAACCATAATTTTCATTTTCTGCTAACTTTTTTTTTTTTTTTTGCATCAAAACTATGAACTCTGTGAACTTTTTTAAATCTATGAACTTTTTTTTAGTCTGTTATCAATTTTCATGAAACTACAAAGGTATTATTAAAATCATTAAGTAATTATAAAATCATTTTATTCCAAAATATGGACTATCCCAACATTCGGCATCCCTATTCTTCTGCGATATGTGAATATATTGCGTTGTTAGAGAAACCAGGTTCGAAATTATACTTGTTATACAGTCATTCAGGGTAACTTTGAACTGCATTTTCTCTATTTTTATATGTCACACTCTTATTTTAATAATATTGTTGCAACTAGGGGCAAGAAATGATCCTAAATTATTGTTTGACTATAAAAAATTAAGGAATAATAAGGATAAAAGCAATAAAAAATGAATTTTTATCCGGGTTCAAAGTTACCCAGCCATTTAGGGTAACTTTGCGCCATATGATAAATATTATCTAAAATAATTCATTATAAAAAAAAATATATATTATAGTTAGGACAACTTTAAACCCCCAGAAATGTTTTCAGATATGTAAAGACTCCAAATTTACATTTCCCAACATTACAAGATTTGTATAATTTATGATATTACAACAAATATTATGCATAAGAAAAGTGGAAGAAGAGAACCATGAATATTTGGAAATTAAAAAAAAAAACTGTTTCTTGTTCATATAAAACATAAAAATGCAGTGAAAAACAATTTTCAATGTTTTAACTTAATAATATATCCATACTTACAGTAGTACATACTAGTACTAGTATTATTCAAACAAGAATAAAAAAAATGTGGAATGTATGAAATCTCAAATTTGAGTAGCTCCGCCCCTAAAAACGCCTTTAAATGAATTTTGTGTGTTTTACACATATTTGTGAAAATGTTTATATGTTATATCTAATGCACACTTTCGGCATTTATATAAAATATACGTGCAAATATAAGAAATTTTTGACAGTAGCACCTATAATCAGTAAATTATAAACATCAGTATAACTTTGGGCCAGCTCAAAATTGCCCTGAAAATGTGGTAAAATGATAGTGCCTTCTTATTTTACATTTTATTAACTATTAATAAATAAATAATCACAAAATATTAACACATTTACAACAAATGTAAATAAGTGCAAGTAGTAAGTCAAAATTACGTCCATTTCTAATCATATCATTATATTAAAATATTTATTTGCTTAAAAGACGTTATAAAAACACATTAAAAGTAAATTAAAAACTCTTTATTTACATGCATAGCTGCCAACTTGTACGGATTTTTTTTACCACTAAAATTTAATAGAAAATTTTTACTTATTTAAACGTTAAAAATTGCTTGAATTTCGGTGATTCAATTAGATAAAATTTTCTATTGAATTTTACTGGTATGAAAAATCCGTACAAGTTGGCAGCTATGTTCATGCTTCAACTCATTTTCTGAGTCGTCGTCAGAATGTATAATAGAAAATTACAAATGCATAATGGAAAATGGGAAAAATCATCGAAAATAAACAAGTAATCATGTAACGCGCCCTATATTTTCGCGATTGCTCGTGTTCTCTCTATGTCGCGATGCCGTAATTTATCTAACCATTCAACAAATAAATTCGGGATACGAAAGGATAAAGTATCGTTACAAACTCCTGCACCTCTTAAATAAATTTCAATGAACTCTATTATGAATAATTGTAAATAAAAATTAGACCTGTAGATGATTTTACTCTCGTTAAAAGTATGTTAATGTTCTCTATTTGATTTAGCCGGGATAAAGCAGTATGTCCGCTATATGTTCTTTACATCTGATATCGAATTTTCGTTGGGTTATACCTATATAATGATTTTTTATTCCTCCCTCCCTAATAAATGAATCATATAAACCCCTGAGAGGTCATCTCTATTAATCGGATCAATTTTAGTATTTAAAAGCATATTTAATTTCGAAGGCGGCTTCGCGATCAAACATAAGCCAAAATTTCTTAAATGATTTTTTATATGTTCAAAGAAACCCGGGAAATAATTTGCTACAACCCTTTTCACAGTGGCTTCATTAATAGTTTTATTTTTATTTTTAGAAGTATCAAAGGAGCTCTGAATCAATTTGTTAATTAATTTTACCCGATATCCATTATCACTAGCTACGTTTAATTTTCTCTAATTCATCCACCAGATTTATATCAGAAAAAATTTTGAAAGCACGATTGATTAGGAACCTGAAGGTGGATAATTTGTAAGGAAATGGGGTCCAAGCATCGGAAGGTATAACGTTTAAATGTGCGATAGGTTTTCGGTAAACTGAACGAATTAATTCATTCCCCTTTCGCTGTACCTCAACATCTAAAAAAGGTAATTTCCCTCCTGTTTCTAGTTCAAAAGTAAACTTAATATTATTGTCGAGTTCATTTAACTTTTGTATGAAAATCATTAACTCATCTGCATTACCTCGCCAAACAATAAAAATATCGTCTACATAACGTAACCATACTAAAGGAACTATCTCAAAAGTGCTGAAAATTTTAGATTCGAGGGGGCGTAATTTAAATTATGCCAGAAGGCCAGATATTGGAGATCCCATCGGAGCATCACATGATTGTTCATAAATAACATTATCAAAAATAAAAAAATTACTTGAAATAATTAAGTTTAACCCACTCTTTAAAGTGTTCTTCCTGGACAGGTCAATGGTTTCTGCAATATCGATAAAATGTTCTAGGTTTTTGGTAGCTTCTTTTGTATCTATGGATGGATAAAGGGAAACAATGTCCAAACTTGCTAAAATACAGTCTTCAGAGATGTTGAATTTCTTGATTTTCTCAACGAAATCGGTAGTAGAGTCCACTGTAAATTTGGAAGGAGCAACAATTTTTGTAGTAGGTGAACGTATGCTTTTTCTAAGAAGTAGGTAGGACCTTCGCATTTTGTCACAATCGGGCGAAGAGGACAATCTTGTTTATGATCTTTCATTTTACCCACTAAAACAAGATTGTCCATTGATTGATCATAAACAAGATTGTCCATTGATTGATCATAAACAAGATTGTCCTCTTCGCCCGATTGTGACAAAATGCCAAGGTCCTACCTACTTCTTAGAAAAAGCATACGTTCCCCTACTACAAAAATTGTTGCCTTCTTCCAAATTTACAGTGGATTCTACTACCGATTTCGTGGAGAAAATCAAGAAATTCAACATCTCTGAAGACTGTATTTTAGCAAGTTTGGACATTGTTTCCCTTTATCCATCCATAGATACAAAAGAAGCTACCAAAAACCTAGAACATTTTATCGATATTGCAGAAACCATTGACCTGTCCATGAAGAACACTTTAAAGAGTGGGTTAAACTTAATTATTTCAAGTAATTTTTTTATTTTTGATAATGTTATTTATGAACAATCATGTGATGCTCCGATGGGATCTCCAATATCTGGCCTTCTGGCATAATTTAAATTACGCCCCCTCGAATCTAAAATTTTCAGCACTTTTGAGATAGTTCCTTTAGTATGGTTACGTTATGTAGACGATATTTTTATTGTTTGGCGAGGTAATGCAGATGAGTTAATGATTTTCATACAAAAGTTAAATGAACTCGACAATAATATTAAGTTTACTTTTGAACTAGAAACAGGAGGGAAATTACCTTTTTTAGATGTTGAGGTACAGCGAAAGGGGAATGAATTAATTCGTTCAGTTTACCGAAAACCTATCGCACATTTAAACGTTATACCTTCCGATGCTTGCACCCCATTTCCTTACAAATTATCCACCTTCAGGTTCCTAATCAATCGTGCTTTCAAAATTTCTTCTGATATAAATCTAGTGGATGAATTAGAGAAAATTAAACGTATTGCTAGTGATAATGGATATCAGGTAAAATTAACAAATTGATTCAGAGCTCCTTTGATACTTCTAAAAATAAAAATAAAACTATTAATGAAGTCACTATGAAAAGGGTTGTAGCAAATTATTTCCCGGGTTTCTTTGAACATATAAAAAATCATTTAAGAAATTTTGGCATATGTTTGATCGCGAAGCCGCCTCCGAAATTAAAGATGCTTTTAAATACTAAAATTAATCCGATTAATAGAGATGACCTCTCAGGGGTTTATATGATTCATTTATTAGGGAGGGAGGAATCAAAAATAATTATATAGGTATAAACCAACGAAAATTAGATATCAGATGTAAAGAACATAGAGCGGACATGAAATACAATAGAGGTAATACTGCTTTATCCCGGCTAAATAAAATAGAGAACATTAATATACTTTTTAACGAGAGTAAAATCATCTACAGGTCTTATTTTTATTTACAATTATTCATAAGAGAATCCATTGAAATTTATTTAAGAGGTTCAGGAGTTTGTAATAATACTTTATCCTTTCGTATCCCGAATTTATGGGTTGAATGGTTAGGTAAATTACGGCATCGCGACATAGAGAGAACACGAGCAATCGCGAAAATATAGGGCGCGTTACATGATTACTTGTTTATTTTCGATGATTTTTTCCATTTTCCATTTTTCATTATGCATTTGTAATTTTCTATTATACATTCTGACGACGACTCAGAAAATGGGTTGAAACATGTAAATAAAGAGTTTTTTATTTACTTTTAATGTGTTTTTATAACGTCTTTTAAGCAAATAAATATTTTAATATTATGATATGATTAGAAATGGACGTAATTTTGACTTACTACTCGCACTTATTTACATTTGTATCATTCATCTATGCTGAATAAAAATGAAGTCTTATGGTTGTTTATATGAATTCAAATGCATTGACATGAAACCAGAAGATGGCGCTTCCAACACTTCCTTTAATCTTGGCTCTTTACCGGATCTGGATGCATATCAATGTTTTAAATATGGTGCCATTAGACAGAGACCTACTTAATCTCAGGGCCGGCCCAAGGCGTGTGCGAAGTGTGCCACCGCACGGGGCGCCAACCAGATGAAAGGGCGCCTACAAGAACACCGATAAAAACTATTTTATATTCTGCGTTTTTTTTTTCTTTTACATTTTCTATAGCTAGGTTGGGGCCGGTTCGAGAAAGGATTCTTCGTTGCGTTAAAAAAATATATTCAAGGGCGCTGAAATTTTCTCATGCAGACATCGGCTTCTTTTCTTTATAAGAATGGAACTGCCTTCAAGCTAATATTGCTCAAATTGCTTCGTCGAACTGAGATAAGAAACAGAATCACGAACCCCAGGAACCACATGATTCAAATCCACTTTCCTTGCGGGATGCTAATTAATCTCGACTTTGAGCCTTTGACAAGTTTATATGGTGAACTGTATCACTTCCGGCTATTTAAGCGCATTATTGTAGAATCATCTTATTCTACAGGGAATCTGAAACTGGCCACCAGATGACATGAAAAAAGAAAGCATTAAGAGCTTGAAGGTGCAGAAATTTTAAAATGAAAAACAGACGTCTTTGAAAAAGTTTTTTTTCTAGCAGTGTCTTCTGGATATGAGCTTATCTTCTGCTAATAGTCAATAGGATTAAGTGTCAGAAATTTTGAAGAAAATTAAAAACCAAAAAAGGGCATAAAACCAAAGATATGTATGGAAATAATTCCTATTAAGATGACTGTAATATCGAGACAATACGATTAGGTCGTTCACTAATTATTTTATTAAACTGCTGTAAATGGAATATTTAACCTTTAACTGATGTCACGCAGTTTCCCAGACCCCGCGACTCCCAGCTGTAAACACTTTTACAGCTTTTTACTTTTCTGTACTGAAGTTAAATAATATGAATAAAATACTTTTTTCATGCAATCTAATTCACATGCTCCTAAGAGAAGTACAACGATATTGTTAGGAGAAAATTTAAGTAAATTCAACCATTTGAGTTATTTTTTTTATTCATTTTATTCGAGGCGTCTGAGAGACCGGATCACATCAGTTGTGTGACAAATTTTAGTCACATCAGCTAAAGGTTAATAGGTAGAAGTGAATCAAGCTAAAGATTTTTCAAGTAACTTCATTCATTTATTTATTTCGTTTAAATGAGTAATTTTCATGCGGATATGAAACATAGTAGAATATTTAAAGTTACAATGCCTGCTCGTAGTATTTGAAAGCTGTCATTTCTTGAAATTACGAAGGACGTTGTGCCCTAATGTGAAAACGGCGGAACTAGAGTCCAACTAACCCTATATACTGCGCTCGGGTAACTGGGGTAAAAATTCAGATGGGACCCCTTTAACACGTTTTTAACCAGAATTTCTGTTAATCAAGGAGGGGTTTTGCCTGTAAGGCCGAAAAAGGGGGATATCTTTAGCAATTTTTTTGCAATAGGAATGAAGATTTTAGCGCCGGGTTGTTTTAGAGTTATTTGTTATCATTTCAAGAACATTTAAAAAATTTTAAAGAAAAAATTGATAATGTGGCTCCAGTGGCGTGGGTGGATGTCCTAGTATGCGCGCCGTGCACTTTCAATTGAGCGGGATCCGGTAAATCGCCCGAGTCGCTTGCAATCAATTTCCTTTAAGGATTATGAAAGAAGATAATATTGCCTGGAGCTTCAACCACTTTAAGATTTAAAAAAAAAAAAAAAAAAGTTGAAAATCAACAAAATGTCAGCGCTTTGAAAAAAAGATCTATTTCTGACCCCTTTTTCACACTTTGGCGTGGTTTATTTCTTATATATTTATTTTTTATAAAAGTGGCTGAAAGTGGTCCAAGTTCCAATAAATTATCACCATTAATAATGAAAAAAAAATAGCAAGATCTGTTATAGTTTTTCGTTCTGGTTCCGCCCACTTTGAAAAAAGTCATTTTGAGTAAAATGCGTTTATAATGCTCGAAAACATTGTAAGCCTACGGATGCGTTGCGCTAAAGCACTCAATAACTACGAAAGGTCTTCGGCCAAATTGCTGTACACGGATAATCTACAGACCGTAGAAAATAGAAAAATCTAAAAGAAGGAAATCGATTTTTTTTCAACCGAAAATAAGAAAATTCCCTTAAAAAACGATTTTGGTGTTTGGGTTGGCAGGGCATTTTAGAGTGGAGAGCCTGGGCAGCTGCCTCGTTTGCCCTTGCAATAATCAAACTCTGATCGGAAAAAAATGTTTTTAGGCGCATATCGTGGCCGGCGCAGCCCCCCCCCCCCCCTTACCTGGGAAAATTTTCGTGGAATAGTACAATTAATGAACTGCATTCTAAACCTTTAGTTTATTTTTCCTTTAGTGTTTAATTATTCCAATATTTATCATCTTAAGCGCGGGGAGGGGGGGGGGGGGGGAGAGGTCGGTGTGCCCTTGGCGAAAAGAAGATTAAACTATTTCCATTCTTACTAAAGGCACACATTTGTTCCAAAATCTCTCACCTTCAGGGATTTCGTTCAGCCAGTGCCCATATTTTGAATTTATGTACTGCCCCAGTTTTCCGAGACATACGATTTGAAAGGAACACTGAGCTGAAAGCCAGTAAAAAATAACGTCATAAAAATATATAATTGCGTTATAATGATGCACTTTTTCATTCATCAATAGAGATTATTTATTATTGGAATATAGTCTTTGGCCCATTACAAAATAAATATTTCGCATTACTGGAATTTAAATAAATGAAATTTTATTAATTTAAAAATAAAAATTGCTGGAAATTTGGCTGTTTTTTTGTTCTTTAAAGAGACTTTTCTGGAATCAGATTATGTATTTGATACTGAGTTAAATTTTGTCTAAACCGACAGGGAATTCTATTCAATATTGCAGAAATTCTTCATTATTTTGCGATACTTTGCATCTTAAGTACTGGAAGAACGAAATCTACTTAGGGGTAAGGTTTCTTTGGGATAATATTGTGCTAAGCCTTTTTATAATATATACAGATTATGCCCAAGCACAATTTTTCTCTTAGTGATTTATTATTTAAAATCAAGCGAAAAAAGTACATTTTACGAACTTTTTTAAAAATCATCCAAGATAATGAGTTTTTTTCTTGTAAACAGTGGGGCAAAGGCCCTTCCTTGCCCCCCCCCCCCCCTCACACCGGTGCCTATGACAAGCACTTTATTATTTGCTGATCTAATAAACAGAAGTCGGGTAGGCTTACTTGATTTCTCATTAACATGAGCTAAGTGCTCTAACAAGAATAAATCAACAAAAGCTTAACAATACAGAATTGTGAAACTGTACCCTATTAAATAATAATAATAATAATAATTTATCTCCATATAAATTTTATTTAGTAATCGTCATGAGAAAATCTTTCATTCAATACATTTATCGTTAAAGAACTTTTTTTTTTCTCTTTAGCGTCCGCTATATTGAATTCTTTTCATGATCATTTGATTTCCTACACCAATACTCTATGATTTAACTGGATTCATACAATTATAATGACACTTTGTTTATACAATTTCAGTGCGGCGCTAAGACTTAAATTCGCAATACTTAAACATACATAGGGGACTTTCTTTGGAATGGTTTGTTTAGTAGTTTGCCAGTAGAACGAAATCCAGGAAAGGGTAAACTTTTTTGGGGACATTTTTTGATAAACAGATTCCTTATTATTATAAATACAACTCTTATTCTCAATCATAGTTTTCTCTTAATGTTTAAATATTTCAGGTCACTTAAAAAAAATACTATTTTTATCCTTTTTGGTTAAAATTATCACATATAAAGAAAATTTAGTTTTAAAAGAAGAGAAGCAGAACCATTCCAAAAATGAAAAGAAAGAATAAGAATATTTATATTTCCGGGATTCGCTGAATAGAAAACTGGGTTTTCCCATTTTTCAACAGTTTCCACCATGAAAAGTGAGCCCTTTACGAAAACAGATACATTAAATATGAAATGTATTCGTACTTTTTATGTACTAAATAACGAGACACCATTACAGTCTTCATCTTACATAGTTGCTACTTACTAGTAGTTCCACTTCTTTAATTACCCGACTGAAAAGAAGGGTTATGTGTTTCACGCGTATCTGTGTATGTGGATTTCTTTAAACCCTCGAAACATCCCAACGGCTGGATGGATTTTAATGAATGATGTCTCTATCAATTCGTCTTAACGGCCCTATGGTTATAGGTTAGGTTTTGTTTCTATAAATTCAAAATGGCGGTAGAGACGAAATAAAAATTACGCACCCTATTGAGTGACATATCATTGGATAGATCTTTCAAATGTAAGACTATGTTTCATTGACTATTTTACAGTCAGAAGCTCCGTTAAAATATTATACAACCTGGAAGTTGGGTTGAGTTGGGTTGAGTCTTGACGGCCAATTATCTACACGAGGGATATAGGCCCGGGGGGAGTGCCCGACCTGGAAGTTGTGTAGGTAGGATCCCTAGTTTTACTGCAACTCTAACCATCATAGGCATCTATAGACCTCATCAAAACAGTGTTTATAGATAGGAACTAACAATTAAACACAACTTAAAAGTCATCAATACAAGTAAATAAAAAAGATAGGTAAATAAGGGGCCGTTCAAGTATTACGTAAGCATATTTTTAGTCATTTTGTACCCCTCCCTCCCCCTTGTAAGAAAAAATAAGCAAATACTAGACCCCCCCCCCCCTTTGCTTACGTAAGATTTTATGACATTCTAACATCAATTCTATTTGCCATAAAAAATTACAGTTAGCGATAAATTGCAGTATTAATACAGCAAATTTACACAAACAGACACATAGGGGTTGTGGTATTGAAAGAAAAAGAAATCGCACTGAACAACAACAACAAAAAAAAAAACTTTAAGGAATACAACCGGCCCTAACTTATTTAGGCACATAACTAAAAATTTTAACAAGGATCATAGGAATATTATGTGTTTGGCGTTCACATTTCTAGTCTGGTGTCCAAGATCTTTGAATCCGTGTTTCTGGATTGTCTATTTCTAAGTTTTCATTGTAGTGGTGGGCTGGAATGATCCTCGTTTCCAGTCCTTGTTTACTCCATATCTTTTTTCTCAAGTTGTTCAACATCCTCAGAACGCTCATCTAAATCATGCTCTTTTGCTTTTTGTTGTTAAACTATAGTTGCTTCGTTATCTAATGCTTACATAAAAATTTTCGTGACCCCCTCTCCCCCTTGTCAGCAAAAATAAGCAGACACTGGATGCCCCCTCCCCCACTTACTGCTTACATAATACTTGAACGACCCCTAATATAAAAAAGTAATATAAAAAAATATTTTATAAAAAAAAATATTTTAAGTCAATTCCTACTTAGGTCAATAAGATAATTTTTTTTCCTCCCATTCTTCTTTCCTCTTGAGTGGCGCTTAAAAGGCCTTGATCAAGAAGAGGGCTCTCTCGGTCTTAAAATAACATGATCAAGAAGAAGGCTCTCTCGATTATTGAAAATTAATTAATTTAATTTAATTAATGAATTAATATTTGAAAAAACTGGATTAACATCAAGTGTCATCCACTACAAGTTTAAAAAAATTATTTGAGCTTGATTGGAGGAATAATAAGTCTTTTATTAAAGATTGAAAATTTGAACAAGATATATATAGCGAGAGTGTGAGCTAATAGTAGGAATTGAAAAAAAAAATAGTTTCATATTAATGTGAAATAATTAATTAGTTCGATTTTTACGCGGTCGGGTTTTTTGATTTTTTAAATTTAATTGTTTATTGTCGAAGTATTCCAAACAGTATTCTTCTAACAAAGATTTTTTTTTAAATTAAATAACTTATTATTGTTTTTTTTTGTCCAATACCATGCGTTGTGTTTTACTTTTGGATCGTAACATGTTACACATTAAGAGTGGTAATTACTGTAAAATTGAAATTTCCTTTATGAGACTTAATTTTACAATTTACCAAACTCAAAGATAGGATTAAAATTAGAAATTTTATCAGGTTTTGATGTACTTTAAATTAATATCTTAAATAATTAATAATAGTTCGTATAAAAATTACTAATATTGAAAAAAAATTAAGAACACAAGTAATTTTTCTTGTGTGTGTGTGTGTGGGGGGGGGGGGCGCCCCGATGGGTGCTCGCACGGGCGCCAAAATGTCCTTGGGCCGGCCCTGCTTAATCTGCGCTTTCTTAAAATTTGTAAGGATTTGAATATTACTCCAAAATTTTTGAAAATGAACAATTGGTTTAGGATTCATAACTATCCACATATGGTGAAGCAGTTTGAACAGAAGTGTTTAAAATCTTATATCAGACAAAAATATGCAATGATTGATTCCTTGTCTTTTAAAACAAAAGATGCCTATGAGAGAATGAATGACAGTTACCCGCCTCTACTGTTTGATATTTTATTCAAAAAAGTGGTATACTATAGAGAGTTTCAAAATAAGAGGAAAATGATAACACAGAATAACAAGATTAATAGATTGAAAGCGAGTACTGTAATAAAAAGCAGTAGAAAAGGAGTTGAATATGTTAATTTATCTGATCATAAGTTTACTCAATATGAAGATAAAGTCTTACGGCTTGGACCGAAGTTTATTTTCGTAAGACATCCTAATGTTACCGAAGTGATTACTGAATGCGAACATATCGTTCAAGCGGCTCCTAGAGATCATAGAGAAGAAGTAAGGAATATACTTTTTAACTCAGCTAATAAATTTAATAAACGTTCTAATACTCCTGTCAGTATATCATACAGATCAAAAAATGAAAAACAGATTAAAACCATCAAGAGAATAAGATCATACAAAGATATTTCCATAATCGAGGCTGATAAATCTAATCGCTTGGCTATCCTTAATAGGAAAGAGTACATTAATAAAATGCAGGATTGTATCGATGAAATGAAATGTAAAACCGTCAAGCATAACCCATTACGTAAAATTTGTGATAAAATCAAAGAGATCATTGAAAAAGGAAAATGGCCGGATTTCATGAAAATTAAATTGAGGTTAAACAAACTAGCTGTCATACCTAGATTAGTGGGTAAAATGAAAGATCATAAACAAGATTGTCCTCTTCGCCCGATTGTGACAAAATGCCAAGGTCCTACCTACTTCTTAGAAAAAGCATACGTTCCCCTACTACAAAAATTGCTGCTTCCTTCCAAATTTACAGTGGACTCTACTACCGATTTCGTTGGGAAAATCAAGAAATTCAACATCTCTGAAGACTGTATTTTAGCAAGTTTGGACATTGTTTCCCTTTATCCATCCATAGATACAAAAGAAGTTACCAAGAACGTAGAACATTTTATCGATATTGCAGAAACCTTTGATCTGCCCATGAAGAACACTTTAAAGAGTGGTTTAAACTTAATTATTTCATGTAATTTTTTTATTTTTGATAATGTTATTTATGAACAATCATGTCGTGCTCCGATGGTATCCCCAATATCTGGCCTTCTGGCGGAATTTAAATTACGCCCCCTCGAATCTAAAATTTTCAGCACTTTTGAGATAGTTCCTTTAGTATGGTTACGTTATGTAGACGATATTTTTATTGTTTGGCGAGGTAATACAGATGAGTTAATGATTTTCATACAAAAGTTAAATGAACTCGACAATAATATTAAGTTTACTTTTGAACTAGAAACAGGAGGAAAATTACCTTTCTTAGATGTTGAGGTACAGCGAAAGGGAAATTAATTAATTCGTTCAGTTTACCGGAAACCTATCGCACATTTAAACGTTATACCTTCCGATGCTTGCACCTCATTTCCTTACAAATTATCCATCTTCAGGTTCCTAATCAATCGTGCTTTCAAAATTTCTTCTGATATAAATCTAGTGGATGAATTAGAGAAAATTAAACGTATTGCTAGTGATAATGGATATCAGGTAAAATTAATTAACAAATTGATTCAGAGCTCCTTTGATACTTCTAAAAATAAAAATAAAACTATTAATGAAGTCACTATGAAAAGGGTTGTAGCAAATTATTTCCCGGGTTTCTTTGAACATATAAAAAATCATTTAAGAAATTTTGGGTATTAAATAAAACAAAATTGCATAAAAGTGGGTTATTAAACTTTGAAAAATTTTATTATCAGTAGTATTTAAGTAAGTTTTATTATTTTTTTTTTTTAATGAATTATATATATATACCTTTTCAGAAAATTATTTAATCGATATATACGCATAATACTTAAAGGCTCTTATTTGTTTCAAAAGGATTACATATATGGATTACCTATTATGATTACATAAATTCTACAATTTCAGATATCCACTACATATAATTTTATTTTTTAAAAACTTATCCCTTTTTTTTTCGATTAGTAGGTAAAGGATAAAGAGAAAAAAAATATCTGAGAAGGAGTTTAAATTATTTGAAATTCACAAGTGTTATCGTTAGATTCGGAAAAGTCTCATTAAAATGGGAATCATACCACACATTCTCTCTTCCGTTTCTTTTCGGTGACGGGGGGAGAAATGTGTTTGGGGGACTGTTGTATACGTTCTTTGGTTCAAGGGCACGGCCAATGACATATAGGGGTCAAGATTTTTGCAGTGTCATCTGAAATCACTTGTTGTTATGTTACTGTTTAATGTTGGAGGTTGGAGTTGACTGTTCATTTCGACTTCTGTTCTGAGGCTCTTTGAGGCAAAGCGAATAAAGGATACTACATAACCGTTTTGCTCTGAGGTGGGAATGGACATTTAAAATACTGTAAGCCTGAATATTTTGTTTGCCTATCCATTAAATCCGTTTAATTCGAAACATTATTAGTTGTATTTTTGTTTATGCAAATATAGAATAATATTTGTTTTCTATATATTATTATTTTTTTGAAAAATTTCATTCGATTGTATCATCCAACCATTATCCCAATAATATCCATTCAGATTTGATTTTATGATTTTTTTTCGATTTTTAAAGTTGTATAAAGTAATTTTAAACATTGTGAATTATTTATATAACTTTCTTCATTTCCCACATTCACATTCTTCTAGTTTATTTAAAATAAATTGATTTAATGTCATAATTATTTTTTTTTAAATATGACTTTGAAAAGAAGGATCCCCCCCTCCCCCCTTCGATATCGGATAATAATTTGTCCTGAAAGAAAATATCATTAAATTAAACAACTGAATAATTTTAATACAATATAAGAAAAATTAGTGTGAGAAAAAAAATCATTAAAATACTCAATATATTTTGAAATATTTGAAAGTAATTTTCAGAAAAAGAAAGTTAGAATACATATTTCAATCTTCCTTTTTTTAAAATTATAATTATCATAATTTTACAAATTGATTATTAAACTTTAGTAGGAAAATCTAATGTTCTCTGATATTACACAAAATTAAGAAAAAATTATGAGAACGATAAAGGATTATAAAAAATTGTCATTCGGGACATATATAAACATAAAACTGCATTTTTTCTTATTATATTTTTTAAATAATAACTGTGTGAAAATTTGTGTTCATAAAATGAAAATGGTTCAGAAATATTTCACTTGTTTCTTAATTATGATTTAAGAGGCTTTAATGAATGGGCCTCAAATATTGGACTTAACAGTAAGTGTAAAAAAAAAAATAAATAAATAAAAATAAATAAATAAAATATCAGAAACATAAACTCATTCTATTTTTATACAACACACTTAACATATGTTAATATTATATACATTATTTACGCATAAATTCAAAATTTGTTCTATAAAAAATACTTGTTGGATGATTGTTTAAAAGTTAAAGTGTTTTTGCATGAAATACAATATATTAATAATCATTTGGTTCATTTTTCAAGAAAAAATTTATTTACTTATCTTGAATTTTGTCAAAAACTTTTCAAAGACATAGCGAATTAATTAATTAGTTTATTATTTCAATGAATAATTTTAAATGTATATGAAAAATTGATCAATTTTTCTTTGTTCGCTATAAATATGGTTCTTGCAGCTGTTTAGGAATATCAACATTTTTAAAAGCTAAATCATAACCATAAAAAATAAATGTTTTTTAGAAGAATGTCTATAAAAATATTTAAGATTGAATATTGTTGAACGTTCATTTACTAACAGCAAATTTGAAATTTGTTCTGTTCAAGGTGATTAGCAGATAAGGCTCATTTATGCCTCCATTGGAATTATTATTTTCTAAATGTTTTGATAAAATTTAAGATCTAAATGCATTTCGTCCTATAAAATTTATTTATTTTTAATTATTATTATTTGACTTTTAATAAGAATCGAGCCCCACCAGTGGCTGAGAGGTTCTGCTCTCGAAGCTGGGAGACGGGAGGTGCTGGGTTCGATCCCAATCGCGCCCGTCGGCCTAATCGTTCGGAGTTTTCGTGGTTTTCTTCGAACCTTGGATTTCCAAGCGTTAATACGGTTTAGGTTCCCTTAGAAAGACCCCTACGAAGGGCACGCCCCCCTGGGCCTATATCCCTCGTGCAGATAATTGGCCGTCATAAATACAACCAACCAACCAACCTGTAATAAGAATTATTTTTAACTGAAGTATGTGTTAAAGTAAAACGTGTATAAGAGTTAGGCTAGTATTATGAGCACTTACCTGTTCCAAATTTTACACAGTATATTTAAACTGTTTTCAGATAAACATTCAAAACCAGTAAATTTAGATTCTAATTTTTATCAAAATATTTTTAAAAAGAAAAATTTTTGGTTCTGCCAAGAAAAAAAAAAAGCCTCATTTACTGAACTGTTCTGGTGGTGGGGGTGGGGCTGTGAAAGCTTAAACAATATAATTATGGCCAGCTTTAGGCTAGTTTTCAGCCATGGTAACCAATGGTGGCATGAATGTGTCTAGCTTCCGGCTTGCATTCATTAATGATGCCCATTGATGGCATAAGTGTGTCTGGCTTTTATGGCCAGCTTTAGGCTAGTTTTCAGCCATGGTAACCAATGGTGGCATGAATGTGTCGAGCTTCTGGCTTGCATTCATTAATGATGCCCAATTATGGCATAAGTGTGTCTGGCTTGTGGCTAGTTTTTATTTAAAATGACCCTTAATGGCATAGCTGTGGCAAGCTTTTGTTCATGAATGCCATTAAATGTATAATTGTGGCCAGTTTGCGGCTAAATATCAGTTTTAGATGACCGTTAATGGCGCATTTGTGGGCAACTTATTGTACTTTCGGTCAATTTTCTTCCGGCCATATTGTGTCCGACGTGACACTTTTTTTAAAGAGCCGTTACGGCCAGTGATAGCGGGCCCATATCAGACACTTTTGGCCAAGGCTAACATTGCCTTCAATGGCCCACAAGTTGAGTGTTTGTTGGGTCAGCTTACCCCCTCCCCTTCAAGGGGACAAGAGCAAGAAGACAATATTATTGTTGAATGCATTGTGTAACAAGGGGCGTAGCTACAGATATTTTTTTCGGGGGTGGGGGGGGAATTAAAAAATTCTCCACTTGAGACTAATTGCTCTATTTTCCAACTGAAATGATATGTGCAATGTCTGTTTAATGATAACGATACTTATCTGTAACAAAGGAAAATACTGAAACTAAAAACATAAAAATTATAACTATTGGTTCATTTAATGAAAGTTTTTGTCTTCTATTGTGTACGAGTAATAATCGTACTTCATATGAAAATAGCCTCATATTTTTAGGTTTTTGAGAAAGGAACAAAGTTTTGGAGGAAATAGATTAGAGACACTGTTGATGGACAACAGTAGAGAAATTCAGGTCTGGTAGATGTATGATAGTTTCGTAGCACGGAGAAACGCAATGACAAATTGAGTCTGGCTGCTTTTGTATTTCTTTTGACAATTTAACTAGTTTACTGTTACAGTACTGTTACAGAAGTAGTCAGAAAAACAATAAAATATTCTTTTTTTTTTTTTACTATTATTTAAAAAAAAAGAAAAAGTGTTTGAAAAATCTGGAATTTCCCAACTCGAAGCTCAAATTTCTTAAGTTCACATATATTGGAGGCTCCCCCCCCCATAACTCCCCCATCGCGACGCCGCTGTGTGTAACAAAAAGCTATGTTTTTAAATAGTAAGCATTTTCTTAAAGTATTATTTGTTATAGAGCTTTTGTGTGTATAATAGTAATATTTTATTGACTTCTTTTCATTTAAATAAGTAAAATGTGCGAATAATAAATGTATATCATTCTAAGCAGATTAAAAGAAAAAGAAAGACTAGAGAACAGAAATTCTGCTTTTTCAGAATTTAGTGTCGCCCCCGGCATTTCCATTACTTCATTTTCTTCTGGTGGACTGGTGGTTTCTATTATTATGAAACAGCGATTATAAATGAAGCGTTAGGTGAAGATGAAAGAGCAGTCGTAAAAAGTTAGAACTCTGATTTTCTGGTCAGAATAGGAAAAAAAATGGCCATAATTTTTTTTTTTTTTTAACTATGGCCATTTTTTTCCCCATTCTATCCAGAAAATCAGAGGTCTAAGTTTTTACGACTGCTTTTTCATCCTCACCTAACGCTTCATTTATAATGGTTGTTTCATAATAATAGAATCCATCAGTCCATCAGAAGAAAATAACTCGGTTAAAGCGGACACTCGGTTAAGGGGACTCGGATAATCGGGACTCTATTGTAGTTGAGTTTTAAGACTTAAAACACGCGATTTTATTTATATAAAACGACGTCATCCGAATCCGCTGAAGAATTCCTCATTTACGATCCAATCATAAACATCTACAAATAAAGTATGGGATGGAAGTCGAAATCTCAGAATAATACACAAATGCAGCAAAAAGAAAGCAATTCATTAATATTTTCTCAAAATAGCACGTATTTTAATTACTCTTTTTTCAGTTGTTACGAGAAAATGGCAACAAAAAGGTGTAATTGCTATTTTTCAACTATTTTCCCTTTACTTTCTACAGAAATGGAGTACTTGAGTTGCCAAAATGAAACAAATGTCGCTAAAAACTACAAAAAAATTAATATCTCAAAAACAAATGGGGATGCAGTTTTCAAACAAATTGCATTAAAAAGTATTATTTTTTTCCAATACGACGGTATGAAAGTTGAAAATGTGCGATGCTTAGAAGTTTTAAAAATTGCTAAAGAGTATTTAATCGTAATGCTTTGTTTTACGGCTAGAGTCTGAAAGGTAACGTTATTTTTTGGAGACAAAATAAGCTGGGAGAAAGAAATAGCATATCGTACCGGGAGTTAAAAAAATTGTAAAAAAAAAAAAAAAAAAAAAAAAAAAAAAAAAAAAAAAAAAAATTAGACATTGATAACGATATCATTAGGACGGTGGGGGGAGGGGGGGGATGTCAAGGAGGGATAACGTATGATATCATAAGAGGGGGTCAAAACTTCCCAAAAAGTTGATAACGTTATATATACATAGCCCCTAACCAGGAAACCATGGCTTCGTCTAATAATGAAAAAAATCTAAGTAATCAGCAATCAAAAGAACATACTGAAACGTATTTTTTGAAGCATAAATCATTATCCCTCGTCTGCCCGTTATCGAGATATAAAGTCTTAAAGTTTGCTAATTTATTTGTTTAATTTAGGCGAGAAAAGTCGTGGTTCTCATTCAGAAATTTTATTAATCAGATTAATATAAAATACAAGACATATTTAGATATAGTAATATAAAAATGAAAGAAGCCTGCCAGAACAGAACAAAAAAATGCTATTGACAAATATAGTACTGAACAAAAAAAAAAAAAAAAAAAATGCTATTGACAATGTAGTACTGTATAAAAAATATGCTATTAACAAATATGGTACAGAACAACAACAACAAAAAAGATTGAAGCATAGAAAATCGTGCACCAAGAAAAAACAAAATTGCGAGGGTGTTTCAAATGGAAGTGGCCGAGTTTGCAGTATGCACTAACCCAGACTTGTACCAAGCATAGCGAATCATGTCGGAGTACTGCGGTGCACTGAACTGGGAATGGACAAGTGAAGTGGCTGGAGTTGATGATGTTATTACATTGAAAAATATGGACTCCTCCTCCCATCAGTACTTTGACGGATATTGGACGTGGAACAAACTGCTTATGGATCGGAAGAATTCAACATCCAAAGATGGAATTTTGTCAGTAGCATCTGCCGGAATTTACTTTAATTCAAAACTTTAAGATTTTATATCTTGATAACGGGGAGACGAGGGCAAACGATTTATGCGTCAAAAAACACGTTTGACTATGCTCCTCAGGGGGTGGCCGGGGGGGGGGGGGACATTCCCCCCGGAAGATTTGAGATTTTGTGTTTTCAATGGTCAAAAAGTGCAATTTCCCTCCCCGGAACTCTATAATGTCCCCCCGGAGCCACAGAAATCCCTCCCGGAGAACAGGGCCCCGCCGACCCAGTGTGCAAAGTGTGCACCGCACACAGGCGCCAGAATACTAAAGGCGCCAAATATTTTAGGCGAAGCTGAAATATTTAAAATTTTTTTATTTAATTTAAATTTATTAAACTCGAAAGTGGTTTATTTCTGACACATTTATGAATTTATTTTTATTTTAAAAATATATAAAATTTGCAGATGTTTTTCAGCGGCGTAGCTTTAGGAGGGATGGGGGGGGGGGGGAGTCTCAAGCCGAAAGGCGCCAAGGTGTCAAAAGATCAGTTGAATGTTAACGGCCGAAGGGCGCCACATAAGTTATAACGGCGCCTTCAAGCGACTGAAATACATTAAAAAAAAAGAAGCTAGAAACTTTACAAATTCGGAAAGGAAACCGCGTTTGGCATCCCTGCTCTAGATCAGGCTTTTCCAACCTTTCCGAAAACAGGATGCGATTGCAGCTGGTGGCAAATATGGATGGACTCCATTATTCAAATGACTGAAAATATGTAACACTTGTATCTTATTGTAGTATTGGTAGCGATAGACATACTGACGATCAGGGCTTAATTTCTAACAAAAAAGTACCGGAGCCCTAGTATTTTGCGGTACCGCTACTAACAACCGTACCATTTCCCCTCCCCCCCCCCCTGTCACTCCAATCTGCATATTTATATATCGTACATTATTTGCAAAATTTAAAGCATTTTTTTTTTATTTAGCAAAATAAAACTAGTATGTTGTGGCCATCACAAAACTTTCTTCTATCTCATACATGTCAATGCTTCAAAATTCGCTATCACAGTGCCAAATTAAATGGCAATCTGTGCTCATCATGAGAATTCTAAAAAGATGAAATTCCGTGCATTAGTTCTCGAGGTGTCGCTGAAATCGTGTAAATCCAGCAAAATGCAGCAATGCAGCGCCACCTATTGGGTTATTTACACCCGAACCTAATTATTATCAACTTATGTCAACGTCTAACTGAATATGAAGTTTGAGGAAAATTCGTGCATTAGTTCTTGAGATAGAGCTATTGCGCAAATCATGAAAAATGCAGCATAGCAGCGCCACCTGTTGAGCGATTTACACCAACACATAATCAGCAGCAATATTAATCAAGTTATACTTAAATCTGACGTTTGATGAAAATTCGTTCATTAGTTCTTGAGATAGAGCTATTGAAGAAATAGTGCAAAATGCAGCACAGCAGCGCCACCTATTGGGCGATTTACACCAACACGTAGTCAGCATCATTTCATATCAAAGAGTAACTGAATCTGAAGTTTGATGAAAATGTGTCCATTCGTTCTTGAGATAGAGCCGAGGATAGAGCTATTGCAGAAATCGTGTAAATCCTGCAAAATGCAGCCTAGCAGCGCCACCTGTTGGGCGATTTACACCAAAACGTAAACAGCATCCATTTATGTCAAGGACTAACGGAACCTGAAGTTTTATGAAAATCCGTGCATTAGTTCTTGAGATACAGCTATTGCGGAAATCGGGAAAAATGCAGCATAGCAGCGCTACCTGTTGAGCGATTTACACCAAAAACTAATCAGCACCAATTTTCATCAGGGACAGAGTTGGGCAGTATCGAAAATACATGTATTTGAAATACATTTTCAAAATACATTTGTATTTTGTATTTTAAACGGACTAAAGGAAAGTATTTTGGTAATGTATTTTGAAATGATTTTTCCAAGTATTTTGTATTTTAAAAATACTCAAAATACATTTCTGTCGATTTCAAGCTGCTTTTTTAAAACCGCAAAATCTAAGATTCACAAAAGCAAAATACGTGCCTGACTGTTTTGTTTCGTCTTAGGATTATAATGAATGCATCTGCTCTGCTGAAGTATTTTTGCTGAATGATTACAAAACGTTCTAGTTTTTATAGTTCTAACGTTGCTATAAGAATGAAAAACTACTGTGTGATAAACAGGAAGAATCATTTAGAATATTGCTGTGTATTCTATTTTTTAAATACCATAGAAATATACTGCAGTTAGTTATTTAGGAGACTCATGAAAGAATGACTCAGCCCCCGCTGGTAATGTATCAAGTGAATTAATTATTTGGGATAATACAGTTGCGCTGTATTAGGCGGGAATTTTTAAAAAAATAATTTCTGTTGATAGTGTTGTTAAAAAGTTAACGCATTATGCATGTGTAAAACAAGGTCTACTTTTATAAGTGGAACTTTTCAAGCCACAACTAACTTTAAAACTCATTTAAAGGTAAGATTTTTGGTTTTATAACGGTTATGCATTGATTGAAACATTATTTTTTTTATAGCTCCTTTGTATTCATTGTATTAATGTTCAGGTGTAATTTACCCCACTCGTGATATTTATTAAATGGAGAATGAATTTTATTACATAAATATAGTTCTATTTATTGATATATTTATTATTACAAATACAGTATGTATGTGTTTAAATACAGTTTTACAATATAAATGAATGAGATATTCAATACGTTATGAAAATTTAAAGTCATTTTAATAAAATCACTTATTCAAGATTGATGAAACTTTAAGACAGACTACGACGAAGAGCGATGCATTTATTACAGGCACTTGTAATTTATTAAACTCTAAAAGATCATTACTAAAGCTCACTACTAAAAGAAAAAAATAAGAAAAAACATTATTTGGTGTCATTTCCGCATATTATGATATTCCTAGGTCTTAAACAAAAACATTTAGCATGTTGTTTATTTTATATTTCCCTTTAAATTATTTCTTATTTTTTATTCATGTGAAGCACTCATATTTGAGTTGCAGTGATCGAGGCATTAATGAATTATCTATCTATCTATCTATATATATATATATATACAGACTTCCAACAAAGGGGGTTATGCAATTCGTGTATATCCATGCATAACTCTTGAACTAATGCTACGATTTTCAATCTCGCTCACTCTTCTTCTACTTTTTTTTTTTTTTTTTTTTTAAGAAAGGGTTTAGTTTGAAGGTGACAACGTTTCGATTTCAACAGGACAATACTATAAACCTTTTTTTGGTTTTATAAGCGTTAACTTTCGTAAAAATGAAGCTATCATCACGAAATTTTAATATATCATACATCGTGTACTGCACGTCAAAATGGGCGATATTAAATAGCTAAGGGAATTAAGTAAAATGAACGTGAATTACTGTTCTGCACCAAGTAAGTAACCAGATTTTACCCGAACGCACATCAACCAGAGATGTCGTTTGGGTCAGGTGGAAGCTCATTCTTTCATTGTGGGTCGGGTTCGAGTTGGTTTGACCCTAATTCGAGTTCTGGTCTGTTCTAGTTGACACTTGCGGGATGGGTTTGAAACAGTGCTGAAATCGTAAGAAAAAAGTCACGGTTTCCTGCGGATTCAGTTCCAGCTGAAAAAATTGCACTTTTAAAATCCTTAATAAGAGTTGTCGGGAGGGGGGGGGGGAATCTATGTTCTGAATATCCTCATCTGAGCAGTCTCTCTTAGTCTGTGAAAACAGAGGTAGGCGCTGTAACTTTATTGATTAAACAGAGAGTGTACAGAGCTTCTTAAAAATAATCCAGGTGGTATACGGCGTATATCTCCGTATATCCTCCACTACATCGCTGGTTTGTTAACCTATTTTAAAAATAAACTTCACTATATTGTTTAAAATGAAAAAAACTATTATTTTGTCTAACTGTTACTACGCAAACATACACGGCCCGAAATAACAGGTCTCGGCCCGAGCCCAACCCGTAGAAAAATCTTTTTAGCCCGTCCCGTCCTGTACAAAAAATAAATAAATAAATAAATAAATATTGGCACAGCCAGGTATAAAAGCTAAAAGTTCGGCCCGATCCCAGCTCGTACAAAACCTTGATTAACCCGGTCCAACTGAATTTCAACAAAATATTGATATTTACGTCAATATGGTTGAAAATCGTCTCGTATGAGGAATTCTGACAAAAAATACTTATTTTAGCTTTTTTTCATGTTTATACTTTTCATTTTTAAGAAAACATGCTGGACTGTGATATTTATCTTTTAAATGTATCTGTATTTGTATGGAAAAATCTTAGTTATCATTTAAAATCTAATCCACATTCCATGGTGTGGAGACTTAAATATATGAAAAATGCTATAGCATAAAATCTTCCAAGACGGAATCGACAGGAAAGGAGAATATCCGTTATAGACAGGTTTCGTTCTTAGCAGGTACATAGTTTGTTGTAAATGTATTCTTTTCGCACGTGTTATTATATTCATTTTGCATGGATCAACACATTTTTCAGTTTTACACATGATTCGTCTTAGGCAGGTTATTTTTCACAGTTTCTTTTTCTGTGCTTTAACTTCATTGCCTAGAAATACTATATGTACTATTCTTTAAAAATAATAAATTTAGCAATTTAATTGTAGAATAATGGCGATTTTTAAAAATATACATTTTGTGCAAAAACTGTTGGGCCGTGCCAGATTTTACTGATTTTTGCATAGGCCAGACCGGGCAGGGACGGGCCAAACATTTTCATACGTGTTGGGTCGGGACCGAGCTTGAAAATTTTGGACAGTGCAGACCTCTATGAAGAATGAAGTTCAGAATCTTGATTATCCCCACCAGTCCTTTTTTATTGTAAATTTTGCCATATTTTATCAGGACGTTTTCTTGATCCAATTAGGCCAAATTTTCTGTTATGAAAAACCGATGATAAAAGATTAAAAATTCTGTATAAGATGCTCATCCCCAAGGGACTAAGCCTCGATTCAGCCCGTAAAAAAAGAAGTCAGGCCCGGACCGGAAAGAATGATGTCGAGGTCCTGACCGGCCCAAGCCTTCAGAAAAACATAAAACCCGTGCCTGACCCGGAAAGAGTGAAATCCAGGTCCGGCTCAATCAGAGTGTTCTGAATGAAAATTGGCCTGCCAGGCACGGCCGGTGCAGACCTGTAACCTTATGCCCAAACTTTTAAAATTTTAAATGTATTTTGTATTTTCAATGTATTTTGAAAATACATGTATTTTGTATTTGGATATTTTAAAATTCGAAAAGTATTTTGTATTTTGTATTTTAGGTTCTAAAACTAATGTATTTTGCATTTTGTATCGAAAATGAATTTTCGATGTATTTTGCCCAACTCTGATCAGGGACTACCTGAATATAAATTTTTATTAAATTCCGTGCTTTAGTTCTTGAGCTAGAGCGCCCACAAAATTTGTGTCACACACAGACAGACTCACAGACAGACATTTTGTAAAAACATGTTTTTCGGGTTCTCTGACCCCTAAAACGTGTAAATCCGTCGAAAACCGGAATTCGAAAATTTTCATGAATCCAATACTTTCCTCTTGTAAAGATAGAAGAAAGTAAAAATTAAATAATATCTATCAGCATATACTTAGCTGTCAACTATTCTACTTTCTAGTTATCACTCCTTTTAAATAGTAATCTTTGCCTAATTTTAATGTTAATTAATTGCAGAATTCTTCGATTAAATATGGTAAGGATTATGATTCGGAAATAGTGTTCACAAAAAAGGATAGTTTGCAGATACGCATTTTTAAGAAAAAAAATAAAATGTAATTTACCGAAATTAATATTTATTTGCTGAAAAATGGACTAATGTTTTTCAATTTCCTATAAAAGGTGCATATCTTAAACTATAATCGATTCCTTCTGATTAGCAGTAGTAATCTTTTGTGGTGAGTCCCTGAAAATCAGATTAGATTAAAAATTTGACATAGTTATCGGAAAGATTCGGTGCTTTTATACAAAAAAGGGGAAACACTGCTTGATTGCTTTCTATCAGAATAACTATACATGGCAATTATATCTACTTACAAATGAAATTGACTTCGTAAATCTGCAGAGCAGAACCTTAGCATGGGCAATGTTCATGATACAAAATAAATAGAAAAACCACTAACGTGTCTTTTATACTCGTACGCAATAGAAGACAAAAAACCTCAAACTGATGCTCGTTGGCTAAAAACAGAAAATATTCTTTTCAGGTTAGATATGATATCTAAATATTAAAAAAAAAAAGCCAATAAAAAATTACCCTACTGTCACAAAAGAAAATCGAACTGAAAGCAAATTCATCGTTCAGTCTCTTGAGTGGCGCCGTATCAACACGTCACCGACATAAATATGAATGTAATTAATTTGAAATAGGAAAACATGATTTCTGTTTTCCCTTCATTTTGATCAAAATAGCATTAAAATGATTTGAAATAGAATATAACACGTAATTTTGAAGGAGGAAAGGTTCCCCCCCCCCCCCCTATACATGAATAAATGCAATTTTGAATGTAATTGTATTGCACAATGATAAAGCAACATAAGCCCCAGGTTATGCACGGTTCCCATGTAAATTACCGAAAAAAGCACAAATTAATCGGCTACATATAACTGAAACAATAAATAAGTAAAACAGGATATGATTTAAAATGCAATGCTTAAAAAAAAAATTAAAAGCGCCATTCGATTCCAAACCAATTTAATAGTCACGCCTATCATTTTATGCTTTTACGCATAAAAACGAGCCCATGAATATGTAAGAAAGTTTCATGTTGTTCAGGAGGTAAAAATATTTTTTAGAACAACTTCAAACTGAATTACGTTTCATGGAAATTTCAATTGTATTTATTAGATTTGCTTTGAACAAAGAATAATCGGTCAAGTGCGAGTTTCACTCGCGTACAAAAAGTTCCGTACAATAAATTTAAGAGTTGACTTTGTAAAAAACTTGCCATTGTTCTATTAAATATTTATCAATAATTGAATTCAATTGGAATGAAAAAGGGTGACTATTTATTGTTATGATTCGCCTTACCTAAAACAAAGACCTTGTACAAAGTTTAAAGTTGACATTGTGACAAATGCGCCTTGAAAGGATGTTGCAAAGTTGCATCGCCGCCTTGATCTGTGATGCCTTTATCTAGAAAGGTTATTAATTAATATCTGCTAATTATCCAATATCCTTTTTGAAAATTATTATCAGCAATCCTTGGATGATTTCGCCCCACCAGTGGCTGAGAGGTTCTGCTCTCGAAGCTGGTAGACGGGAGGTGCTGGGTTCAAACCCAATCGCGCCCGTCGGCCTAACCGTTTCGGAGTTTTCGTGGTTTTCTTCGAAGCCGTGGTTTTCCATGCGTAAATACGGGTTAGGTTCCCTTAGAAAGACCCCCACGAAGGGCACTCCCCCCAGGGCCTATATCCCACGTGTTGATAATCGGCCGTCATAAACACAAACAAACAAACAAACCTTGGATGATTTCGTGACGATGAGTACCTCGAACTCCCCCTAATTTCCTCACTGAACGCACGCAAAGTAAAGTTTATGTATAACGGAAAAGTGCGATTTTCTGAAAAACTATATGACCTAGGACAGGGTTGGCGAACCTATGGCACGCGTGCTAGAGTTGGCACGTAAGACAATTTCTCTGGCACGCGAAAAAATAAATTTTATAATTATTATACAGATGAAATTTAATTTCTATTATAATGAATAAAATTTTGTTTCATACGAACAGACTATCACAAATAAGGCAATTATTTTTGCATGAAAAGAATTTTCTTTTCTTGCGATGTTATGCAGCGTTTGCGACATGTATTTTGCCCTTCTGTATGATTTTTATAATGCTGTACTTTTCAAATTAATTTTTTTAGACAGTCCCTTCAGTAAGATGGCAAATGGATCCAATTTATAAAACTATCAAAATATGAATCAGGTATAAAGCATTCTCCATCGAACATACAACAGTAAAAATCTCATCAATAATTTATTGATACAATGCTTAATGCAACTTGGATAATCATAACTAGATGCATAAATAATAAGGTCGAAAATTTCTAAAATAAAATTTCGTATTTTTATTTCCTTATCATAGTGAAAATTATTACATAAATGAATCATATTTACGAATTAAAATTTTAATTTAATGGTTTATTCAAATATGCAGAGAAATAGCATCTGATTTTTTAACTAGCGTTTTGTATAAACATCGTACTTTGCAAAATTATTTTATGTCAAAATGTGGCACGTTACACCATTGATAGATATTGTTGGTGAATTTTTGGCACGCGCACGTAAAAAGGTTCGCCGATCCTGACCTAGGATAATGCTGCTTACTTGCTTAATGACAAAATTATTTTGCGTTTGCGTATTCGGTATAGAACATAATACAGCGAAACATCTCTGTAAGGGCTACGTACCGTTCCATCGAAAATTGGCCCTTATGAGGTGTGGCCCTTGAATAGGGGTGACAAAAAAAAACAACTAAAATAAGGAAATCACAACCTATGTAGGTGAAAAAACTGTTTATTAACATTTTCAAACTCTATATATATGATTGAAAACATTTTCTATTGAATTTTGTTTACTTTTCATAATTTTTTCACAGACAATTTTGGTTTCTCATGATTTTTTTACTTTATGGAACAAATTACTTAAATTTGCATAGTTTATTAATGCCTTAGAATGAGATATTAGTTCATTTATTTATGCTAGCGTTTTTACACACAAGTGCAAAAATTGTGCTTCAATATGCATTCACAGTTTTAGTAAATGTGGAATCAGTTTTTCTAGATAACCTGTTATCCTTTGTGGGCCCACAACAAAGGGTCAAGTTTTCCCTCCAACCCAACCCCTACAGGTTGAAAGGTCTAACAAAGTGTGAGGAACACATGTTTGTCGTCCTTCATTGTGTTTCTAAATCCTCCCCATCTCCCCCTGCCTTCTTTGTTGCAAGTGCAGTTGTCTGCTGAACTCTTACCTTTTGGTTCAGAAATTCAATACACCTGTTTAAGATTTAAGGCACATGTGAAAAAAATGGCCTTTATGAGGGGTAGGTGCGGCCCTTAATAGAAGTAAATTTAGCATTATGTCTATGGGAAAAATTTTCGTTCCTAAAAATATTGGCCCTTAATAGAGGTGGCCTTTGAATAGGGGTGGCGTTTAAAAGAAGTTTCACTGTATTAATTTTCAGCAAAAAAAAAAATTATACTTGAAATCAAAAAGATAAAAAAATCCGAAAAAGAAGGAAGGGTTAAGCATGTGATAAGATAAAGATACGTTTTGACAATTATTATATAAGCAGCATAGCGGTTCTATATTTGCTAATATAAAACCAATCGTTCTAGAACGGGGGAAACATTTAAAAATGCACCCCTAATTATGATTTACGTGTGGTAATTGTTTAAATCGCATCTTACAATAAAAAAATTATAATTCGCTCCGTAATTAGAGAAAATATTTTTCTACCTTTATGTATATTTACCGTATTACGAGCACCCCTTTCCTTGTGTCATGGTGCTACCATTAATTATTTGAACACATTTATATTTCTTAATTAAAGTTTGTTTGAACTGCTTTAAGTACAAATATAAATAAAGACTAACGCTTAAAAATTCGGGGAGAGATGGTAAAAGCTAATTTCTTAGGAGGTATGCCATTGTGGTGGGAGGTAGCAAGCAGCTGAAGCACCCATTTTTTAGGGATGTCCGTTATTTACATAGCTGTCAACATTCCTTGTCAAACATGTCAAACAAAAATATTTTGAACAAGAAATTTAATTTATTAAATAAAATAAAAAAGAACCCCATAGAAACAAGGCACATTTCATTAAACAAAATTTCAGGTTCAAAATTTGTTTATTTGACCTGGAGAAAACCCCGGAAGGTTGGCTTGGCAGGTATGTATTTATAGTTATTGATTTTTTTTTTTTTTGGGGGGGGGGGGTGTAGGGAGGAGGGGTTTGGGTATATGGGGCGCTAAGTGAAGTTCTGCACACAGGTGCCGGATACTTCTGGCGCGCCCCTGCCGGAGAAAAGTGTCTGAATTCAACACTGCTCCTTTAAATTGCTGCTTATTTAGATTTTTTCCATTATTACACTAACGGCGTGGTATCCTGGTAAGTATAGTTACATTTTTCTGACTTTTAGATTTACCACATAGCGCGATATTCTGCTTGTAATTGCACAAGGAAAATATCAGTTTATTTAAAACTTTCGGAGGCGTGTCTTTGGTGATAAACTAAAATGATGAATGAATGTTAAAACAAAAAATGCAACGATTTAAATGTGTGTACTTAAACTCTTTAAAATTTAGCCGTTTTGAAAATATATTATTAATTTTAAAATAAACGACACAGAAAATCAGCCTTTTCATAGAAATGTTTTATTAACCTTTAACTGATGTTACCGGTCTCACAGACCGGTGCTTTTTTCAATTTTCATAGTTTAACTTGCAAATTTCAATTTATCTACAAACACTACTGAAATTTTGTTTTGTTTGGAACTTTACTACTAACACCAGAGACTATTGAATGGGTAAATTTTAATTATAACACTCCTGTACAAAAACAACATCCTATGAGTTAATTGTAACTTTTATTCATCTTTTGATGGACCGTCTCACAAACCGCTTCAAACTAGTTATGTGACAATTTCTGTGACATCAGTTAAAGGTTAAAGTATATATTATATATAAAATGTTATACACACACACACGTATACATTGTATTAAAAGAGTTAAAATGAACCATCTTGTTTAATCTTCATTGTAACGTACTGTAGTTTTATAACACTGGCTGGATTTAACGCGAAGATAATTGCTTAAAAATTAAAAATCATGAACAAATATGCGCATCTTACAAAGTGAATTTTTCGTACCACTGAAAAACATTAAAGCGCGGTTTCAAAGAGAAGGTCTGGGAAAGGCTTTCGCATGAATAGCATTAAAATTTCCCATTCGCAGAATTCATTTCACATCGCTTATATATTTGTCTACTCAATATGAGAAATAATGCACGGAATTTTAAAGGATTGAGTGGTGTAATTACCCCCCCCCCCCCCATTAACTTCCACTGTCCCATAAAAACAACTATGAAAAAAAAAAAACAGATCAACTAGGGATAACTTAATGAAAATCGTAACTCAACTATAAAGACAAACATGTCACAGAAAAATATATCTTTTACGAATTTACACATTAATATTTTTTAAATGCTTCGTGGAGGGTGTTGGCCATTCAGATCTCAAATTCCCCGCGTTAATGTTAACCCTATAGCCGTGAAAGGCATTTTCGCATTTTTAAAGTATCTCATCGGTAAATTATTTATTTTTCCCGTGTACTCTTCTCAAAGGACATCTTTCATCTTCTAGCCGATAAAATATTTCTAAACGAGATAATTTTATTTGAAGTGCTAAATTGTTACTCACAGATTAAGATTTTAACTCACAAAATATTAAATTAAGCATATAATTTAGAAATGTTTTGTTAAATAAAATAGAAGAGACATCTTTAAAGAAGACTACACATAAAAAAGAACTTAAAAATATTCCTTTTTTTCTTGTAGGAATGGGGAGGGGATTTTAAAAATACGATTGCATTCTAAACCCACAGTGTTAACATTAGCGAGAGCAATTGGGGAGTTGACTGAGTGATATTAAAGAAAACGAGACAACGTATATAAATGTTTAAAAAGCGACTGAAGAATGTTTAATACTCTTCAATGATAAGCGTACTCAAGAATGTTTAAAACGTGTGTTAAATATGTATTCATTTCTTTATTAAATAGGACCAGAGAAAAGGGATAAACTTGAGATAGATTTCATTTTGCTAGCATATCTACATTATAAACAGTGGCGTAGCCACAGATATTTTTTCGGGGGGGGAGAATTCGAAAATTTCCCAACTTGAAACAAATTGCTCCAATTTTTGACTAAAATGATATGCACAACGTGTGTAATAATTATAATGATACTTTTGCACAAAAAATTCCTTTCCAAAGAAAAATTCTGAAACTGAAAACATAAAAATTCTAATTATGGGTTTGTTTACTAAAAAAATAAATACGCTTTTTACTTTCTTCTGTCTTTACAAGAAGAAAGTATTGGATTTGTGAAAAAATTCGACTTCCGGTTTCAGACTGATTTATACGTTTTAGTAAGTCCTGAACACGATTCGACTGTTTTTAGAAAATATCTGTCTGTCTATATGTGATACAAGTTTTGTGGGCACTCTAACACAAGAACTAATGCACAAAATTTAACAAAACTTTAGAGAATCACTTATACAGTCGAACCTCGTTAACGCGAACACTCAAGGGGAAACTTTTTTCTTCGTATTAAAAGTAGTTCATGTTATCGGAACTTAACTACATTCCATACAACTGGACGAGGCAATCGGAAACAGTTCGTGTTAACGGGGTTTGACTGTACCTTGATAAAAATTCGTGCTGATTTGTTTTTGGTGTAAATCGGCCAACAGGTGGCACTGCTATGCGGCCTTTTTCACGATTTGATTTTAGCGATAATTATATCTCAAAAACTATTACACGGAATTTGATCAAACGTCATATTTTGTTAAACTTTGACATAATTTGATGCAGATTAGCTTTTTATGTATATCATATAGCAGGTGGCGCTGCTATGCAGCATTTTTCACGATTTTGCGATAGCTGTATCTCAAAAACTAATGCACGGAATTTAGTCAAACTTCATATTCCACATAAGTAGCACTTCCACATAAATAGATCCTTATTAGGCTTGGGTCTATACTGTCCAAAGCTATCGCTTTTGTGCACTTTGAGTAAGGAATTTTGGTTGCAGACAACTAAGAGGCTGGGTGCCAAAATTCAATGATTTGTTTGAAAAATGCTATGCTTATATCTCCTTTTTAAATGCACATAATTCAACAAATCTATACCTTTAGAGTTTGTTATTATAGGCAAAGAATTGTCATTTAATTTTGGCACTATGATTGCGAATTTTGCGGTATTAACATGCATGGAGTAGAAGAAAATTTTGGGATTGGCACATCCGACTACTTTTTACTTAATATTAATTCTTGTAGTCTTCAAAGAAGCCCACCTGTTAATAACATCGCTTAGTTTAATAAAATTCCTTATTTCACTTTCATATTTTAAAAGCATTAGGTTGTCAAGTCTGTCATCCCTCATTGTAGATTGCAATATATATTTTTTAAATTTTTATTTGACTAAAGATTCTTTCATTAGATGCAACGCCATAAAGATAAGCTGCTGTGAATGTTAAGGTACGAGTATATAGTTTGACGGCGGGACCCATATAGTCTTTGAATTTCATGGCATGAGTAAAAGGTTTGTTAAGTGAGTTGGGATTTGGTTTATTTCTATTTGACTGTTCAAGTCATGGACATCCGGTTTCTCATATCCAGGTGGAAACATTATTAACTTTTCCCTTGCACAATTTTAATTTAAATATGGAATGCATTGCTGCAATATTCTCTTGATATAGGGAACATTGTCATTTAAGCCCATTACTAAATTCCCGAAATTTTCTTGTATTTCTTATAATTCTTTACTGTAAAACTCGTTGTGTATCAATGTCCATTGCTGTGCTATTATTTTTATCTATCGGCTTTGGTGAAATCGTTTTCCTACGGTGCTTTCGGAACTCAGCTTCTCCAGTCACATCCTAATAGTCATAATTGTTTGTGAGCTTGAATGTAAGGAAATCTTTATTTCTTTAAAATTTTATTCAAGTGCAACGTGTCAGTGTTACAGATTTTTTCTTCAGTTCATGGACTGCTTTCATGATCATATTTCTGTTCCAAATTAAAATCGTCCATTCTTTACCTTTTTCATCCTCGAATGGATTTTTAGATGCTGAAAATACTTGCACGAAAACTCTTTTTCTATTATGAAGGGTTTCTTCGTGCTGAGATTTATATTAACTTTTTAGGACAGCTTTAAACACAGAACACTGGACTTTTGGTTTAAAATTTTATAAACACATATGAATATACACGAACAGGACTGATATATATTTCCGCACACAAATAAAAGTAAAATGTGACAAATTTATCTAAACTAACGACTTATATCCGCATTTGCTCATATAACGCTTTTTACTTGACAGCAAAGGGTTAACTAATTTTTGAGGCAAAAAAATCACGAGAATGAGTGAAATATTGTCCAAAAATCGCAAAATTAGTCAAAAAAGTTGTGAAAACTCATCAAATCTTCTTGCCCATAGCTGTGTTTCAAGTAGGTTACTACATTCCTTTCTGTTGTGCTACAAGTAATCTCCAATTTTCAAAAGAAGCTGCAATCCCTTTGGATTAAAATAGCTGGATTCTCTTTTGGGAGGAGAAGGGGAGGTAGGGTGAAATTTTTGAGAAAGGAACAAAGTTTTGGAGGAAATAAAGGAACTGGTTCGTGAGTTATTGATGGACAGGAGTAGAGAAATTTAGGTCTGGTAGATGTACAATATTTTTGTAGAACTGAAAAATACAATGATAGATTGAGTGTGGCTGACTTCTTTTTGTATTTCTTTTGATAATTTAACTTGTTTACTGTTGCAGTACTCAAAATAATCACCAAAACAATAAAAATTTCGTAATTTTTTTACTATTACTTTTAAAAAAGAAAATGTCTCAAAAATCTAGAATTTCCCAACTCTAAGCTCAAATTTCCCAACTTCACATATATTGGGGGTGGGAGGCTCCCCCCATGGCGACGCCCCTGATTATAAATCAAAAATATGCCCGTAAGTAAAGCTGACGCAATATTGACAGTAGAAATGACCCAAATAATACATTTCGCTACTACTGCAATTTAAAAAACGAAAAAAAAAAAACCCTTCTAAGCATCTCATAATATCAATTTTTACACAGTCGAATAAAAAAAAAAATGTATTTCCAAATCCAATTTGTTTGAAAATTTGTAGCTCAATTTATTGCTTTTAACTTTTAAATTAATTTTCAAGCATGGATTTCTTAAAATCTGAGTACAATCCAATTTCTGTAGATTAACTAGTTTGCGCGTAACGCTTTGTTGACCTGTCAAGAGTACACTCATGTTTTTAAAACCAAACGTTGTTGACTAAAGGAGTGCGCTGGATCATTACTTCTTAGTTCCGCCTACTCAACTTTTCTTGAATGAAATATCAGCAAGTTTTTAACAGAAATATTACGTTAAAAATCGCCGGCAAATAACTGGTGATTTTTTGTTAGGCTATACAACATTTTATATAAAATTCAAACATTTTAAAAATATTTATTGATAAATAAACAACAAACTTGAAAAACCTATCTAGGTAACCGACTTTAAAAAAAGCGGTTCTTCCATTGTGTCGAAACACAGATTTAATAGGAATTTATTTGTCAACAGTGTGTTAAAACAGTACAAATAATTCAGCATTTGTCTTTTTCTTGTAATATTCTGTAACTAAATTGCCAATAGGAAATTAAAACTTCACAAATATATAAATAAATAACGAAATTAACAGATATGTATTCGAACTATGCACTTAACACTAAAATAATTAGAATCACAAATGTTATTATAAATAGTTAAGTGTTTGATTTCGCGATTATCCGCTGGCGTGCGGCTAATACAAAAGTAGCAAGAATGTTTTTGGGTGTAGTAGCAGGGATGTAGTGCAGGGTATACGGGGGTATACGCCGTATACCTTCTGGATTTTTTTAAGAAACACCGTATACCCTCTGTTTCGCAAGAAAGCTATAGTATATACACTCTAGGGTATACGCTCTGCCTTGAGCGTATACCCTCTGCTTAGAACGTTTACCCTCTTTTTTTTTACGACTACACCACTGTGTAGTAGGTGGACAATCTAAAAAAATATACTAAATGTAAAAAAGAAAACTATACAGTTTTATATCAGAAACGAGTTTCGTCTAAGTTCTGACCATGTACACGGTGAAGTATATCCGGTATCTTTAGCCAGGGAAGTTCTAGTTGAATTGCCTTGTTTTGTTAACTACTAATGCATAGATTGTGTACTTTATATGTAAACTTCAACATAATTAATTAAAATAATTTAATAAAATTTCTTACATAAACATACATACAGGGCCGTAGCGACCGCCCCCCATACCCCCCATTTGGGGGGGGGGGGGCTGAGCAAAGTCAGGGGCCCAGTAGTGAGCTATTGTACCTTTCAGCCGAATGTTTTTTTTTTTTTTTTTACTTTTTAAATTATTTTTTTATGTATTTTTAATAACATTTTATTTTGTTTTATCGAAATTCATTTTTTTTTCTCAAATATCTTGATCAGATTTAGAAATAGAAAACAGATATGTGCTTTTCTTCTATATCCACCATTCGTTATAAAAGTTTTTGAAGGCTGTAAGTTCTACTTAAAAAATAAAATGGCATTTTAGTATTTTTGGGGTGCACCTATCAATGGGCGAAAAAGGTGAAACCAAAGGTTCAAAACTTCTTTAATACTATTACTTCCATCAAACAAAACAGATATGCGCTTTTTTTCTACAGGAACTAATTTTTAAAGGGGCCCAGATGAAAGAAATTTTGCAGGCTCTAGATTCTTTTTTAATTGTCTTTTTTAGGGCCCCTATATAAGTGCGAAAAAGTTTGAGCCCAAGATTCAAAACTTTTAAACCCATTTTTTTTATTCAAATTTTTCAAAATATGCTTTTAAATCTCACTTAGGAACCCAATAAGTTTCAAAACTTCGTTATACTATTATTTCCTTCAACCAATTGTGCTTCCTTTCTATAGTCATTATTCTTTTTAAAGGTGCCCAGATGAAAGAAATTTTACACGCTCTTAATACTTTTTAAATTGCCTTTTTGGGGGCCCCCAATAAAAGTGAGGAAAAGTTGGAACTCAATATTCAAAACTTTTAGGCCCCATTTTTATTATTCAAATGTTTTAAAAATATGCTACTTAATATCATTGGGGGCCCCAACAAGGTTCAAAACTTTCTTAATACTATTACTTCTTTTGACCAAAACAGATATGAGCTTTCTTTCTATAGCCAGTATTCTCTTTAAAGGTTCCCAGATGAAAGAAATTTTGAAGGCTCTAATTTCTTTTTGAATTGTCTTTTTTAGGGCCCCCTATAAACGGGAGGAAAAGTTGGAGCCCAAGATTAAAAACTTTTAGACCTCACTTTTTTATTCAAATATTTAAAAAACATGTTTTTTAAATTCGTTGGGAGTCCCAATAAGTTTCAAAATTGCCTTAATACTGTCAGTTCCTTCAAACAAACGTGCTTTCTTTCTATAACCAGCATTCTCTTTAAAGGTTCCCAGATGAAAGAAATTTTGAAGGCTCTAATTTCTTTTTGAATTGTCTTTTTTAGGGCCCCCTATAAAAGTGAGGAAAAGTTGGAACTCAAGATTCAAAACTTTTAGGCCCAATTTTTAATATTCAAATGTTTTAAAAATGTGCTTTTTAATATCGTTGGGGGCTCCAACAAGGTTAAAAACTTTCTTAATACTATTACTTCTTTTGACCAAAACAGACATGCCTTTTTTTTCTATAGCTACCATTCTTTTTAAAGGTTCCCTGATGAAAGAAATTTTGGAGGCTCTAAATTCTTTTGAATTGTCTTTTTTAAGGCACCCTATAAACGAGAAGAAAAGTTGGAGCCCAAGATTAAAAACTTTTAACCCCATTTTTATTATTCAAATGTTTTAAAAATATGCTTTTTAATCTCGTTGGGGGCCACAATAAGTTTGAAAACTTCCTTAATACTATTACTTCCTTCAACCAAACGTGCTTCCATTCTACAGTCACGATTCTTTTTAAAGGTGCCCAGATGAAAGAAATTTTGCAGGCTCTAAATACTTTTTTAATTGACTTTTTGGGGGCCGCCTAATAAAAGTGAGGAAAAGTTGGAAGTCAAGATTCAAAACTTTTAGGCCCAATTTTTATTATTCAAATGTTTTAAAAATATGCTTTTTAATCTCGTTTGGGGCCCCAATAAGGTTAAAAACTTTCTTAATACTATTACTTCTTTTAACCAAAACAGACATGCCCTTTTTTTCTATAGCTACCATTCTTTTTAAAGGTGCAAGGATGAAAGAAGTTTTGCAGGCTCTAAATACTTTATAAATTTTCTTTTTGGGGGGCCGCTCTTAAAAGTGAGCAAAATTCGGAACTCAAGATTCAAAACTTTTAAGCTTCAGTTTTTTTTTTCAAATGTTCAAAAAATATATGCGTCTTAATCTCGTTGAAGACCCCAATAAGCGGGGGTGCATTGCATATGCCGCCTATCCCCTTATGTTCGACCTGTTTCGTTTTAAACATTTCATTTCTCTTGTCTCGATAAATTACTTATGTTAACGATACATAAATTACATTGTGTATTTATTTAATCTACTAGCAGAGCTTCGCTAATTGCTTTAAAAAAAAAAAGAACCTATTTTTTGGAGTTCTCCATTGGGGGCTTTCACTGCCTTCCGCAGCGTAAACCTGTTCCGGATATTTCCGCTCCGATCTTGAATCAAACAATCATTGAATTTTTCGAATTTCGATGATTTTTTCGAATTTCGATAAAAGTAATAGTGTCCAGATAAAAGTAAAATTTTCCAGCATCGTAGTTCACGTTGCTACAGGAACAAATTTGTTATTTTTCCACTTTAGCTTAATTATGACAGCAGCAAAATCTACTGAATAATTCTTCGGTTTCAGCAAAAAAAAAAAATGTCAAAAAAACTGCGCAAAACGCGAAAACAAAAGTGTAAAAATCTTATAAAAAATTGGGCAAAAATTGAAAATTGCTGAGAGAAAATTCATTATATCGAGCCAAAAGATTGTAACTGGAATGTGAAAAAATCGCCGTGAAAAACAAAAATACGCTAAAAATCACATAAAACGTTCGTAAAAAATTCAGAAATTTCTATGGACATATTTTCTATATTGAGCTAAAAGACTGAAACCTGATTCCTTTTAGGGATGTCAAAAATTCGTGCCGCAGATGGCAAAATTTTTACTATATTGGGATAAAAGATAGAAACTGGGTTCCTTTTACACTCTCTCTCCAAGGAAAAAAAAAAAGAAAGAAAGAAAGAAAGAAAAAAGAAAAGAAAAGAAAGAAATTAGTAAATTGAAGGATTTTTTCCGTAACTTTTTCTTTCATTCAAACACACACACACACAAAAAAAGCTTTGATTTGATTTTCTCATTTTCCGCGAAAATATAGAAAACTCACCAATCTAACATAAAAATTACCTAACATCCTTACTAAATATGAAGATGCATTTTTGTCAAATCAAATCACAGGAGTGTTCCGCCAACTTTGCTGCATTGTACTTTTCCCTATCAGAAACTGAACTTTTACGCATGACTTTTTTCCTTCATAACACGAAGAAGTCGCGAATCAAACATCAAAATTTCTAGAAATTTTCCTTTCTAAAGACGAAAGTTTCTTCAAATGTGAGATAAAATCTCTTCTAATCACAGGGGTCTTAAAAAGGGAAAAAAAAACGTTCGTGAAAAATTCAAAAATCGCCAAGGACGAAATTTAGTACATGGGGCTAAAAGACTGAAACCTGATTCCTTTTACTAATGTCAAAAAATACGCGAAAAAAGTTAAAAATCACATAAAAAATTAGCGAAATATTTAAAAATCGAAGAAGACTACTTTACTATATTCGGCTAAAATGGAAAGATGGATTGAAAATTGATTCCATTTATGAATGTGTGGAAAAAAGCACGAAACTCGAAAAATACAAAAAAATGTCGTAAAAAATTAAATGAAAAAAATTCGAATAAAAAAATTTAAAAACCTGTTTCGAGCAACTTCAGGCATACAGGTAACCTTCCTGTCAAATTTTGTACGGAACAGAAAAACATCTGGTCAGACAAAGAAAAACTCTGGACAGACAAACGTCTGTCTTTATTATTATCTATTAGGAAACCCGTCTTCGTTGCCCAAAGAAAGGTACCGTCTATCCAAAGGTAATTTTTTTTCTTCTTAAATTTCAACTTGGGTGACAATTTTAAACGGGAGAAAACCGGAATGTATGAAAACAATATCCCAAAAGTATTATTATTTTTTTTTAATTAGTAAATCTGTACATATATATATATATATATATATAACCAATAATTAAACATAACCTACCACCATCAAAAACCGTAATATTATGAATTAAAGCTGTAAGTATATATATATTAAAAAAAAAAAAGATTAAATTAATTATAAGAATTATTATGGAAGAAAAATAAGAAAGTGGACACCAACAAATAATGGAAATGCTTATATATTGAATTACATTTTCAAGGGCACAGAATTCAATGATATAAGCAAAATGGTTGTTTTCTGTAGGAAAAATAAGCTAAAGCTAAAAGTTATTTTCCCCTGTGCCCAAACAACCATTAAAATCAAGTGAATTGATTAAAAATGAAAACAGAATAGAAACAAATAATATGAAATGGAAAAATCGATAAAACCTATTTAAATATTCATAGGATATAAAATGAAATAATAAACATCATACCGATTAATATTTTAGAATAAATCCACTCGCACATGGCACCCATAATATCGTAAAGATTAAGGTGAATAAAACAGTTAAGAAATCACAGTAATTGATACCATAGGATGCAGTTAATACATATTGAAATAAATGTTAAATAACTTTTAATATAATATAAAATAATATAAATAGAAAGTAATTACATAATTAAAATGCACTATTAAATTAATTAAAAACCGTTAAACAATATCGTCAAAATTTAGCTAAAAATTTCCCCTGGTGTAGTAAATTATAACTGAAATGTAGCTGGAAAAAGTAAATCTAGAACTTATCGAAAAAAAAAAAAAAAACACAAATTGTGGTGCTGCCATCTAGTATTACTTTTATGATTTAATTGTCAAAAGACAAACATATGTAAGCAATTGAATGTAACAATTGTTTTATTAACAGCAAAGCCAAACATATCCTTATATATAGATAATTATAAACTGAATATAAACCACACAATGTATTTTAAAAAAACTATTGTTAATAAAATTTAAAAAGCATACAAAATATTCTATTAGCTAACTTATTTAAACTACACTAAGAATTTAAATAATTCTAGAACATCGATAATATATAGCATATAGCTATATGCTATAAAACAAAATAAATTCATTAACAATTAATATAAATAATTATCAAAAATATAAAAATCTTTAATAAAAACGATTATATATAAGATAATTATAAAATGAACAGGAAATAAAAAACATATGGTAGTATAAAGAAGGTGAACAGATACTTAAATTCCGATTACCTAAAAAGCACAAATATAGTGTGTGGATTATTTTATACATCCATAAAAATCCTAAAAGTATGAATGTGGGACATTCAAATACATTAAATCGATAATAAATTTTATAACACTAAGTGAAAATAAATAAATATTAAAATATTAATAAGAATAGAGGAATAATAATAAATATAATTACCCAATTTTAATACATACAGTATAACTTTATTTATATTAAATATACTTATATGCATATTAATCACTATAAAAATGGCATACTATTAGTAATTAATATGATATTGTCCTTATTAAATTAAAATTTATAACAAATGATTGTAAATAAGATTAAACAAAAATAATTATTAATGAAATTCACCAATTACATATAAAATATCAAATCAACATCCTTATAAAATACGTATCAAAAGTATAGTAATAATACAAAAGCCCCCAATTTTTTTTTTATATAAATTAACCATTGCGTATTATCCAGACAACACCACCCTCCTCCGTACTCTAACATCTACCCACCCATCCAACCTATAATAATTTTTTTTATGTTATTTTACAATTTTTATTTTTTTATAGAGATTTTTTTATTTTATAATTTTTTTGTAATTTTGTTTACGCATGTGTTAATTTGTTTTAAAAGATCATGTAAGAAAAATACTAATTGTATATTAATGAATATATGAATTTTTTTGGAAAACCATGATTTAATGCATCATAAATTAGTTTTTTAATATTATTGTTAATTAGAGGAGAAGAACATAAACATTTTATTCTATATAAATGATTAAGTATTATATTTCGAAATACAGAATGATGTAGACAAGATTTAAAATTTGTAAATGTATTAACTTTGAATTTAAATTCTTTACGTTTGTCATATAAATCTGTGATTGCTTTGTTGTCTTTTATTGTAATTTTAAGATCTAAGAAGTTAATTGTATTGTTAGATAAAAGGTTTTCCGTTAATTCCAAATTAGTGGGATAATCTACTGGAAATGGAGTAATTTCAGAATGATCAGTATCAATTAAAATTATGTCATCAATATAACGATATAAATGTAGATTATTATTAGTAAAATTACGTTCATAATGATATAAGTATAAGTATGAGAGTAAACTGGATGTACAACCGCCTTGTGGTATACCGACATGCTGTAAATATAAAGTGTTATCTTGCAAGATATAATTATTATAGATAATGAAGTTAGTTAAAGATTTAAAATATGCAATATCAATATTAGATGGTAATTCCAGTTTTTTATAATACTTTTTAAATAATGCATTTATAATTTTATGTAAATCAAATAGGTCTATATTATTAAAAAGATCTATGAAGTCATATGTCGTTATATTATATACACAATGAAAATTTTTTTAAATATTGACAAGTTGATAGCTATTTTTTATACAATGTGTATTATCATTGTTTGTAGTAAGTACATATAATTGATTAAGAATTTTTAAGAGAAGTTTATTGGCTTTATTATTATATGTATTGCAACCAATAGTTACAGTCCTAAATTTAATTGGAGTTTTATGAAATTTGGGAATAAGAACTAAATATGGATAATTAAAGTTAGTAGATAAAATATTTAATAGTTTATAATAACTTCGAATTTTACGATTATTTACAATTACATTTTCATTAGTTTTTTTAAATGACTTATTAGAAGAAATACAATTTGTAAGAAGTTGGTGATAATAAGATTTACAAATAATAGCATAATTATTAGGAGATTTGTATATATATATATATATATATATATATATATATGTATTTAATAAAAGGCACCAATCCGAGCGGGAAAAAAATTGTTATAAGTGAATATTTTCTGCTTAAAGAAAATCTGTCTGGGCCAGGCGGATGGCATTGTCAAACTGAAGAGAAAATTGAAAATACGAAAACGACTTCCATATTATTTATTTATTTATTTTGTTTATGAGCAATACTTAGCAATTTATAACATTTGTAAAAGGAATTCAGTTTCAAACTCTTTTGCCAAATTTTGTCCTCTACTGTTTTTAAAATTTTCGAGAATTTTTATGTAATTTTTAGCTTTTTTTTCACTTTTCTGGTAGTTTTTTTAATATTCGTAAAAAAAAAAAAAAAAAAAAAAAAAAAAAAAAAAAACCGGTTTTAACTTTTAGCCCAATATAAGTAAAGTTTGATCTCTATGAACTTTGAAAATTTTTATGCAATTTTTGGCGTTCTTTCGCGTTCTTCGTCGATTTTTTTGACATTTTTTTCCTAAATGGAAGAATTCTCAGTTAAATTTTGCAAGTCCTTTGATTAAATTTATATTGTAAGAATATCAAATCTGTTCCTGTAGCAACGTGAACGAAATGTTGAAAATTTGAATTTAATCTGGATCTAAATAAAAAAATTAAAATAATTCAAAATTCGTATGATTCGAGATCGGAGCGGACATAGCCCCTATGGGTGTACGCTGCCGAAAGCAGTGCAGCCCAACTACAAATTCGTTCAATTTGAAGTTCGTTTTGGAAAATTCGACCAGCGAAACTGCGCTGGTGTTGTTATAAAATGGAACTCGGGTGGAAAAATAAATATAGATATTTCTCTAAAATCTTAGAGGGGGGCCCCGAAAAATATGTTTTTGGGGGGGCGTCTGAAGACCTTGCTACGGCCCTGCATACATAATACTTACATACATATTTAACACACGTTTTAACCCGGGAGAACTCGCTAGTGAGAATGCCCAATTGCTTTTCTTTTACTTTACATTCATATAATATAAACTTTTTTTGGTTGGCTCAGTACTTTTATTCACAAAATAGGTAAAATAATTGAAAAACATTTTGAAATTTTAATTAAAATGAAAAATGATTTAAATAAGAGCCTTAAAAAAGTACGACTGTGAGAGAAAATCTCATGCAGCGAGTTCTCCCAGGTTAAATATTCTTGAGTACGCTTATCATTGAAGACTGTTAAACGTTCTTCAGCCGCTTTATAAACATCCATATACGTTGTGTCGTTTTCTTGAATACCACTCAGTCGACTCCCCAATTCCTCTCGCTAATGTTAAACCTGTGGGCATAGAATGCATTCTTATTTTTAAAATCCACTCCTCATTCCCACAAAAAAAGAGGAATATTTTTAATTTATTTTTTATGTGTACCCTTCTTTAAAGACGTCTCTTCTATTTTATTTAATAAAATATTTCTAAATTATATGCTTAATTTACTATTTTATGAGTTAAAGTCTTAATCTCTGAGTAAGAATTTGGCACTTCAAACAAAATTATCTCTTTTAGAAATATTTTATCGGCTAGAAGAAGAAAGAGACGTCCTTTGAGAAGAGTACACGGAAAAAATAAATAATTTACCGATGAGATATTTTTTAAATGCGAAATGCGAATAATGCATTTCACGCCCATTGGTTTAACATTAACGAGGGGAATTTGAGATATGAAAAACTAACACTTTCCGCGAAGCATTTAAAAAATATTAATGTGTTAAATTCGCAAAAGATATATTTTCTATGAAATGTGTTAGTCTTTATAGTTGAGTTATAATTTTCATTAAGTTATCCCCAGTTAATCTGCTTTTCATTGTAGGTTTTATGGGGCGAGGAAGTAAATGAGGCTAATTACCAGGGCTGAAACTAAGGGGGGGGGGGCAGAGGGGGCACGTGCCTCGGGCGCCAGAACGAAGGGGCGCCAAATGAAGGATTATGCCTTTTGGAATGGATCATTTTCTTCTGATGGACTGATGGCTTCCATTATTATGAAACAGCCATTATAAATGAAGTTTTAGGTGAAGATGAAAGAGCAGTCGTAAAAAGTTAGAACTCTGATTTTCTGGTCAGAATGGGAAAAAAAATGGCCATAATTTTTTCATCTTCACCTAACACTTCATTTATAATGGCTGTTTCATACTAATGGAAGCCATCAGTCAATCAGAAGAAAATAACTCGGTTAAAGCGGAAACTCGGTTAAGGTTAAGCGGGACTCTACTGTACATTTCATTTTAAAAGTGATCTTTAGACTATTTTTATTGGTGTTCAGATGGGAGTCATGATCCCCTTGACCTATCCCTTGGATCCGCCATTGTAGATTGCGTAGTTCAGTATAACATATTTTATGATTACATAATTTAAATTTTAAATTAAGTCGGCTATTAGAAAATTAGTACAATTCTCTTTGTAAATATACTTTGCGGAAGAGGGGGGGTGGTCGCCAAAATCCATGTTTGCCCCGGGTGCAAAAAAGGCTAATTTCGGCCTTGCTAATTACACCACTCAATCCTTTAAAATTCCGTGTATTATTTCTCATATTGAGTAGACAAATATATAAGCGATGTGAAATGAATTCTGCGAATGGGAAATTTTAATGCTATTTCCCAGACCTTCTCTTTGAAACCGCGCTCTAATGTTTTTCAGTGGTACGAAAAATTCACTTTGTAAGATGCGCATATTTGTTCATGATCTTTAATTTTTAAGCAATTATCTTCGCGTTAAATCCAGCCAGTGTTATAAAACTACAGTATGTTACAATGAAGATTAAACAAGATGGTTCATTTTAACTCTTTTAATACAATGTATACGCGCGTGTGTATAACATTTTATATACCGTAATTTCGCGCGTATCCGCCGCGGTTTAGTTAAGTCTGTTTAAAACAGGAATGGAACAATGGAGCAATAAAGCTGGTGTATGGATTCCCTAGTTGCTTGGCAACTTTACATCCAGGCTAAGAGTAAATCGTGTTACAATGCAATGGGAGCCTTAGAAAAAAGAGCGTTTAAACGCGGCTAGTAGCCACGAAAAAGAGAGAGTAAAAGCTAAAAAGATAGACAATTTTTAAAAGAAAAACTGTTAGTATAACTAGTAGGAGTAAAAAAAAAATTAAAAATGTTCCATATGATCCACATAAATGTCCAGGACAGGCGAAAAAGCTACCAAAGGAAGCCCCATAAAAAAAAGACTCAATTCAGAGACCATACATTTAATATATCTTGATAAGTAAAAAAGTTTAACACAGTGAAGAAATGAAACAAAAACTAAATATATCCATATTTACAAGAGAATTTAAATTACTTTAAGTAAAAAAGAATAAAAATTTTAAAACAGGAAATTTTATTGAAAAAAAGAAGTCACATTTTATCTAAAATAAATTCTGGTAGGAAATCGAGTTATCTGAGGTGCGGCGGATACGTGCGAAATTACGGTACTCCCTCTGTCCCAAATTATTACATTTGATTACTTTTGTACTGACTATTGATACTGAGGATTTTATGATTTTGTTTGAACATTTTTCGGAGATTTTAGGGTGCTGTGCTATCAATCAACAACATTTGCTTACCAAGCATTCGCTCCGTCTCTCCTTAAATAAGTACCAAATTAGTTTAAAAAATCCAGGGTTCACATGCTCTTAAGCCACGCCCGATTTTATAAGGATTCTTCCACCAGTAACCGCATAAAACTACCTTCTTACGAAACTTGTTGGTTTTTAAACTTTGAAAATTTTTATTTAATGTTTTAAAAGTGTTTTCATGTAGTATACGTCTTTAAGTAAAGATTTTAGTTTATTGTGTGATGTAGCAACTAATTTGGGACAAAATTTTCGCCCTAAATGTCGCAACTAATTTGGGAAGGTGGGAGTATAATATATACTTTACTATAACATTTCTATTAAAAGGATGATTTTCTGTGTCGTTTACTTTAAAATTAATAACATATTTTCAAAACGACTAAATTTTAAAGTGTTTACGTACACACATTTAAATGATTGCATTTTTTATTTTGACATTCATTCATCATTTTAGTTTATCACCAAAGACACGCCTCCGAAAGCTTTAAATAAACTAATATTTTCCTTGTGTCATTACAAGCAAAATATCGCGCTATGTGGTAAATCTAAAAGTCAGAAAAATGTAACTGTACTTGCCAGGGAACCACGCCGTTAGTGTAATAATGAAAAAAATCTAAATAAGCAGCAATCGAAGTGAGCATAGTCAAACTTGTTTTTAGCTCACAGGCTATCAAAGCCTGAGAGCTAATGTGCCCGCCCGTTCTGTATGTATGTATGTACGTAACGCAATAACTCTTGATATAAACATGCGATTTGCTTCAAAAAAATTTTCTGTGTTCATTCTGATAAGGTGCTTCCCTGATTAGTTTTTGGGGTTCATTGGTTAAGTATAAAGGGGGGAAAGGGGGACTAGTCAGCCACTTAATTTAGATAAATGGGTTTTTCATGCAGAATTATTCGATTTGCTTCAAATTTGGTATACCGGTTTATCATGTTAAGGAGTTTCCCTGATTAAATTTGGAGGTTCATTAGTTAAGTATAAAGGGGAAAAGGGGGCTACCCCCCCCCCTTAATTTAGATAAATGGGTTTTTCATGCAGAATTATTCGATTTGCTTCAAATTTGGTATACCGGTTTATCATGTTAAGGAGTTTCCCTGATTAAATTTGGAGGTTCATTAGTTAAGTATAAAGGGGAAAAGGGGGCTACCCCCCCCCCCTTAATTTAGATAAATGGGTTTTTCATGCAGATTTTTTCGATTTGATCCAAATTTGGTATACCAGTTTTTATGTTAAGAAGCTGCCTTGATTAGATTTCGAGGCTCATTAGTTAAGTAGAAAGGGGGAAAGGGGTTCTAGACCTCCTCCCGTTAATTTAGATAAGGGAGTTTTTCATGCAGAATTATTTGATTTGCTCCAAATTTGGTATACCGGTTTATTATGTTAAGGAACTGCCTTGATTAAATTTGGAGGTTTATTGGTTAAGTATAAAGGGGGGAGGGCGGGGCTACCCCCTCTTTTAGATAAATGGGTTTTTCATGCAGAATTATTCAATTTGCTTCATATTTGATATACCGGTATATTCCGATATGGCGCTTCCTTCATTACATTTGGAGGTTCATTGGTCAAATATAAAATTGGGAAAGGGGACAAGTTCCCTCGACTTAATTTAGATAAATGAATTTAATGCAGAATTATCCAATTTACTTTAATTTTCTTTTTCTATGTTCATTTTAATAAGGAGCTTTCCTGATTAGATTTGGAGGTTCATTAGTTAAGTATAAAAGGGAATTACACCCCTCCCCCCTTAAATTCGCGATATGGTTTTTTTCATGCAGATTTATCTGATTTGCTTCAAATTTGGTATATCGGTTTATTATGTTAAAGAGCTTCCCTGATTAGATTTCGAGGTTCATTGGTTAAGTATAAAGTGGAGAAACGGGGAGTAATCCCCCTTCATTTATTTTTTGAGGGACATTATTCTTTGAAATAAGAGTATAATATACATTTAGTGTGAATAGCCTGTGAGCTCAATGCCATCAGTTTAACTGGACACTTTTCTTTTTATTTGACGCATAAATCATTTGCCCTTGTCTCTCCGTTATCAAGATATAAAATGTTAAAGTTTTGAATTAAAGAAAATTTCAGCAGATGCTACTTGTAAGGTTCAACTTTTGGATGTTGGATTCTTCCAATCCCGGAAGCAGTTTGTTCCACGTACAATATCCGTCAAGGTACTGATTGAAGGAGGAGTCGATATTTTTCAATGTAATAACATCATCAAACTCCAGTCACTTCACTTGTCCATTTCCAGTTCAGTGCACCGCAATACTCCGACATGATTCGTTATGCTGGGTACAAGTCTGGGTTAGTGCTATTGACAAATATTATACTGAACAAAAAAAAATGCATTTGACAAATGTGGTACTGTATAAAAAAAATGCTATTGATAATAATGATGCTGAACAAAAAAAAAAAAAAAAAAATATTGAAGCATAGAAAATTGTGGCTATGGTTTCTATGCTTCAATAATTTTGTTGTTGTTGTTCAGTACCATATTTGTCAATAGCATTTTTTTTTAATATACAGTGCCACATTTGTGAATAGCATTTTTTTGTTGTTGTTGTTCAGTACCATATTTGTCAATAGCATTTTTTTTGCTCTGTTCTGGTAGACTTCTTTCATTTTTATATTACTATATCTAAATACGTTTTGTATTTTATATTAATCTGATTAATAAAATTTCTGAATGACAACCACGACTTTTCTTGCCTAAATTAAATAAATAAATTAGCAAACTTTAAGACTTTATATCTCGATAACTATGCGTTAAAAAACACGTTTCACTATGCTCTTTCGATTGCTGATTACAGTAGAACCCCGATTATCCGAAGTAATTGGGACCGACCATTTTTCGGAAAATCGAAATTTTTCGTATAATCGAGAATGCTTCAATTTTAACATTAAGGAGAAATATATGCAATATTTCTTATTATGGAAACAAGTGCTTAATAAAAATAAAGCAATAGCAAAATAGAAACAAGAATAAATTACTTGAATTTTAATTTTGAAATTAAGTACCTTTTACATTTATCACAAGGGTTTGTTCAAAGGAACTTTCAGAAAGGGGAACGAACATAATTATATGTTCTCGTAGTTCTGAAAGGACCGTTTACACACAAGGAATATAATAGTTTAAAAAAAAAAAAAAAAAAAAAAAAAAAAAAAAACTTTCAAAATGGATTTTGCAAAAAAAGGCTTTAAAATGGATTTCGGTTAACCGAGAGTTTTAGTTAAAATAGTTTCGGATAAAAGAGGTTCTACTGTGCTTAGATTTTTTTTTTCATTATTAGATGAAGGCATGATTCCATGGTTAGGCCAAAGAACGTAGAGGAAAAGAAGGGAAGGCTTTGGAAACCGTAACTAACCGAAACAGTGCAAACAGCTCTGCTGGGAAACGCACTCGAAAGGGAGATCCAATCATAGGCATTCTTCATTGCATTTACCAGTTCGCCAAATTTTATTGTAGTAAACCTAAGATAACATCTTCGCGCCAACGCCCCGCGAGAATTCAAAACAACATTTCTTTGTCAGTTTGACTTGTGACTTAACAGCGATAGGGACAGATTTTTTAATATGATCTGTTCATATTTTGTTGTTGTTATATATTTTCTGTATTGCAAATAGATAACCGATGAATACGTACAATGGAAAAATCTTCAGTGATACAGCACTCTGAAAAATAATAAATTTTACGTATCGAAAGTTCCACTTTTACTCGAAATCTAACATAACAACTGATTCATCTAACGTATTCTACGATCTTTGACCTAGCTAAGGGGGTTTCTCCCTTGGAGAGAAGCTGCATCCACGAAAAGAGGGGGGAGGGGAGCGCACTGGTTTCGCGCGGACATAGGGGACAGCGGTGAGCACAGCGTTACTCCTCATTTTGATAATTATCGCTACTGGCGATCACGCAAAAGCGCGCCAAGTAAACCCCGTGTTAGAGGTCTGCACGGGCCCGGGCTTGGCCCGAGGCCCGTACCCGGCCCGGCAGAATTAGGACAAATTTTTGAACGGGCCGGGCCGGTCCGGTTCGTCAAATAATTAATCGGACCTATCGGCCCGATATAAAAATTTAAGCGAAGCAGATAAAATACGAGCCATTTTCAATGAATCTGATTTTCTCGAGAAGTATAAATGTGCGTCACGAGCCGATGCGAGTTTAACAACATCAATACAGAAATGTAACATGTCCATCGTAGAGATCGGCATCGTACAGTTGCAAGATGTCTGATTCCGAGTTTAATTTTGTTTCAGCAGACTCGTGCCGGGACGGAACTGGTCTTAATCAATCTCACGATGTGTAGAAGAGTCATTGTGTTTTGTTGTATTAATAGTGATAATGAACTTCTCTTAACAGTATCTTTGGAAATATACCTTAAGGTGGTTCTCATATTCACTGCTCAACAATGCGAAGCTTTCAGACACATTTTCTGACAAAATTTTTAACTATAAAGCATAAAATTGACAGGCCTGCCTATTGAAGGCATTTGGAAACGAATAGCTTTTTCCATATTTGATAAATTACTTACAGAGATAACAGAGATTCCTGTCACGTGACTGTACGTTCTTCTCCTTTCCTGTGCCATCGCTTCCGGAAATTCGATTCAAAACACTAACTTTGACAGTATTTTCAGAAAGATATATTGCTTTTATCTATGAAAAAAACTACATTTACATAGCTTCTGAATAAGAATACCTGCCAATCTTACGCGTTTCTGAAAAGAAAAGAATTCATAAATGTGTCGAAATGTAGCTCCTTTGGATTTGAGAAAAGCCTTAAAAATGAGAGAAATATTTTCACAAATCTACTTTTTATTATACAGCTTCAAAAGTTATCATGTTTTTAATCCTTTATTCAGTGGTGTAGTCGTAAAAAACACAGAGGGTATACGCTCAAAGCAGAGGGTATACGCTCAAAGCAGAGGGTATACGCTCAAGGCAGAGCGTATACCCTAGAATGCCCTATAGCTTTCTTGAGAAACAGAGGGTATACGGTGTTCCTTAAAAAAATCCAGAAGGTATACGGCGTATACCCCCGTATACCCTCCACTACACCCCTGCCTTTATTCTGATGAACTACATTAATCTTTTAATGAATCCTTATTTCCATTTTGAAATGTCTGTAGACACGATGACTAAAACACTGTAAGTAATCGTTAATGTTTACTATTGTGTGTTTTCTGTTTTGCGAACATCATAGTAATGTAAAATATACTGCAAAATGTTCCCGTAAAAATGTATGTAGTATTCATTAAAAGAATCGTAATTGTATGTGAGAAAAAACGGATTTTTTTTTTTTTTTTGTAGAAATTCTGTCGGCCTGTTTTCACTGATTTTTGTACGGGTCGGGCCGAGAACTGTAAAAATGCAAACGGGCCGGTCCGGGCTCGGGCCGAACTTCCAATTTTTACACCGGGCCGGACCGGGCCAAGATAGCTTTCGTTCGGGCCGGGCCTGGAAATTCCGGCCCGTGTAGACCTCTACCTCGTGTTATCCCCTTTATGCGACTTCTACCGCTTAGCTGTTTGCACTATTTCGCTGAGGGTTGGAGATTTACATTGCGTCTATGAAAGTTTCCCTTCTTCACGCTTCAATTTCTTTGGTTAGGCTTATATGTTACGGATTACTGAAGAGGTTAGAGTCGGTACAAATTACTGGGACACCGCTTTCTTAAAGGGACCGTGGCGCGTCCATTTTTGAAATAAAATAGAAAAAATTATATTCGAGCATACTTCTATTGTGTTGCATAATTTTTTTTAAATTGTAATAATAACTTACAACAGAACAGATAAATTAAAAAGTTGTATAAAATTGTACATCTGTAGGTAGGTAGGTTTTAGAAAAAACTTTGTTTACAACATACACTTTTAATCATGCTTTGACATGTCAAGATCATTGTTCATTCCTCCCTCTGGAGCGCTGCGGTAAAGACGTCTTGGATTACCTCCTGCAGTAAGAGAGTGTGCGAACCGGTTGTTTCTCCCCGTCCCGGTAGAAAGCCTGTGGAATGCGGTTTTTCTCTGAGTGGATAATGCGACGGTAGTTATGATGGACTCTTCCGATAATTTTGATTTCAAGGAGCACTCTAGCTCCATTTTCCATGGACAATCCAAGTCTAACCTTGCTGAAGTATGGACTAATTTTCCCGCATTGTGTGATGACAAGCAACGTGAGACTGTTAAGCTATTCCTAATGGACTGTGATGCCTGCATATCTCAGACTGTCTCTTGCCCGGATTAAGCCAATGACTCTGCAAAACAGCAAATTGTGAGTACTCTTTTGTTAGATCTTGCATTTATTTTTACTGAGCCATTTGACCCACTTAAACTGATAAGTCTAGATGAATTTAAACAATTTGTTAGTAAACCTGATGTCAATATGTATAATATTCTAAACTCTCTAAAATTTATTTCCCCAGTGAACACAAGTGACGGCTTTATTCCTGTCCGTAAGGGCAACAAAAGGTCGCTTGAGGTTACTAATCCCTCCCTCCCTTTGGCCAACAAATACAAAATTTTGTCAGAAAAAACTAGTGATCGTAAAGGTACGGACCAGGATGACGGAGGCGTTTTAGCCGAAGGCTCTGAAACCCCCGCCCCCCCCCAAGAAACAAGATTCACCCATTTTATATTGAATTTAAAGGCAAATGGCACGAAATTGCTGCCAAAATTAAGGAAATTAATGAAATTAACCCACTAATTAAAATGGAAGGTGGACTTCTAAAAGTTCACTGCAAATCAGATAATGATTTCAGGAAAACCCAATCCTACCTTGATTCAAATGCTATTGCTTACACTACTTTAAGCCAAAACGAACAAAGACCGCGTAAAATTGTTATAAGAGGTATCCCCCCTTCACTGAACCCAAACTAATTATTGACGCTCTAAAAGAACATAACTTTACTGCAAACCGGGCAGCTATGATAAAATCTCGTAAAACTGGCACATTTATGCCAATATATGTTGTTAACGTTATGCCCAGAACTAACTTTGAAGAAATCTTCAATATAAATGAAATCTGTAATATTCGTGTTATTGTCGAGTGCTTTAAAGGCGGTAATATTGTTAAACAATGCTACAGATGTCAGAATTTTGGCCACGCCTCTGAAATCTGTGGTTTTGAGGCTAAATGCGCTAAGTGTGCAAGCCCTCACTTAACCCCTAGCTGCCCACAAAAAGGCAAAATTGTCCCTAAATGCTGCAACTGTTTTGGCGATCACCCGTCGACTTACCGGGGTTGCCCTAAAACCCCCCAAATTCACAGGAAATCCCCAATTCAACAACACAAACCAAAAAACAACCCAAAAATGTTCCCTAACATGTTGGCGGAAACTCTCTCAGATTACAATTACGTAAAAAAAGCTAACTCCAACACTTCCCCTTCTGAAGCTGTCCCGGATTCGAACCACGCTCCCAATTCCAACACAGAAAACAAAGACAACACAAAAACAGAAAACTTAAATATTTCTAGTTATACCTCAGATTTCAAAGATATTTTCAAAACCTTCCAGGAAATGAAAGAACTAACTAAATTCAACAAATTCCTACAGTGTTTAAGAAACCTGGCTAAACGTAATAAAAATTGCGAGGACCCTTTACAAAGAATGTTCATTATAATGGAAACATTTGACGGTCTGGTCACGGAATTTAACGCTATTTATCATGAATAATACCACTAACTCAACTTCTTCCTTTTCATCCCTTGTTTTTCTATTCCGGAACTGTAACTCTCTTGATTCTCGCATGAACGAACTCAGACTCTTCATCTCTGAACACCCACACATAGACATCATTTTTCTTCAAGAAACACACAATCCCAAGTACAATATTAATATCCCAGTTTACAAAGTCTACCACAATCCACGTCCAAACAGTTCCTGGGGGGGCACTGCTATCTACATCAAGCATCACCTCACGCACTACACAACTAATAACAACACATACACTGACCTAGATTACACTAATATTGTTTTACAGCTTCCACACGTAAATATCAACTTAGCCTCCATTTACGCACCACCTGTTAGAAATTTCCCAGTTGCTGGTCTAACAGACTTACTCTCACAACATCAACACTGCTTTTTTGTTGGCGACTTTAACGCGAAAAGCAGACGGTGGAACTGTCACGGTTACCCTGCCAGGGCACTTCACTACACAACCTTATTCAGCACCACAGTTTAAGCCTTCATGCTCCAAACACCCCTACAAGGATTGCCACTGCTAGGAACACACATGACTCTATCATTGATTTTGCTATTTCAAAAAATTTCTCTTACCCTGTCACAACCACTGTTAACAAAGATCTTTCCTCTGGCCATTACCCTGTCTGCTTTAAAATTGATCTAATTAACCCTCTTTCTCCTCCTCCCTCCGTGGCCATTGACTGGAAGAAATTTACTCAGTTCCTCGCTAACTTGGACTTAACTTATCCGGATATCAACACAACAGATGACATTGACTCTGCTGTGGAAACTCTTAACTCCCACATCATCGATGCTCAAAACTTTGCAACAATTCCACGGTTCAAAAACAACAACACATTCACCCCACCACGCTATATATATGACCTTATTAAACAACGCAACAATCGTAGACGCACCTTCCAAAACTACAGAGATCCAACTCTCAAGCCTCTCATTAACAGACTTAATAACAAGGTTAGAAATTGTCTCTTTAAAGGAAAACAAAAAAATTGGAGTAACTTTCTAACTACCCTCTCTGCAAAAGACAACTCTCTTTGGCTAATTAAACGCAAACTTAACAAAAATATCACCACCATGCCACCACTCACTGTTAACAACACCACTGCATACACTGATAAAGACAAAGCTAACACACTTGCCAGATCATATGCTAATCAATTCTCACCCAATGACACCCACACTAATCAGGATCACATTAATCACGTTAACAAACTGTTCGCAGTTTCTTAGCCACCCCACCTGATGACCCCCCCCCCACTGATATTCAACCCCTCATAATCCACAACATCATCCAAAAACTTAAAAAACGCAAGGCCCCTGGGTATGACAATATCTCTAACACTGCTCTTAAAAACCTTCCACATAACTGTATCATCTTGTTAAGAATTTGCTCCTCGATCAATCTAATTGAACGGTAGCTGTGAAGAACAAATCTCTCTACCATGGAAAATTAATCAAAAGTTTTATTTTGAAATCTTGAATACGTAGAATACAACAAAAATAATAAATTAAATGCGTAGGTCGTTGACTTATATGATTATATAAAACACTGAGTCCTTGTAGATTCAAATTTGGAAATTAGTTCACTCTAGAACTTCTCATTCAGCAGCGAATTCGTCGGTCAGGTGGCTTTTACGGGAAGGCCTCCAGCCGTCCTATACAAGTTCCGAGCGCTTCGCTCAATTTTACTCGGGCCCCACCAGTGGCCGAGAGGTTCTGCTCTCGAAGCTGGTAGACGGGAGGTGCTGGGTTCGATCCCAATCGCGCCCGTCGGCCTAATCGTTCGGAGTTTTCGTGGTTTTCTTCGAACCTTGGATTTCCAAGCGTTAATACGGGTTAGATTCCCTTAGAAAGACCCCCCACGAAGGGCACTGCCCCCCTGGGCCCATATCCCTCGTGCAGATAATTGGCCGTCATAAGTACAACCAACCAACCAACCAATTTTACTCGGCACCTCTCGTGCCTTCAGCCCGGAAAAAAATCTCTTTTTCCCTCGTTCGTGCGAGCCAAACGCACACTCCAGTTCCCGACTCCAAACTGATCCCCCCCTCTCTTTTCTTCCGAAAAAATGGTCACTCTCTCGGACACCGTGAGAAAACTTTCAACATCCATCTCTGTCAATGCCTTTAGGCATTAGCGAATTCCTTTGCGAGACCTAAACAGGGTGGTCTATACTCCGAACCCTTAGATGTATCTCATATCCTTTATCAGGGCGTGCTACGTCCTAAGTGCTAATCCATCATCACTTACAATGTCCTAGAGCGTGAGAAAAATTTCTACTAGTCTTTCTATGCACCTGGGTGTATCCAGTTTTTCTTTAGGAAGACTTCTTCCCCCATCATCTGAAAACATAGAAGTTCATTTCTTTACAACACCCCCCTCTAAAAGACGATTCTTCAGGCTTGAATGAAGAATCTTATGACCAGTGGATGAACGCAACAAATTCCAATATCTCAGAGTGGCAGATGCAATAAATACAATTATCAATGCGCGCTCTGATACATTACACTAAAAAATATATACATATATATATATACATAACAAGATCAAAAATTACCAAATGAAAAATTTTGAATAAAACAACTATTTCTTGGCTTACAAAGTATAAACAAATGAAATTATTTCCTTTTTTTCGTACAATAGTACTTTTAGCTTTTAGTATTAAACGAGATTATTCCGCACGACTTAAATAATCACCATGTGCAATATCTCGTCCTGGTCTATGCTTTATTGCATAATGATAGGGTTGCAGTGTGAGAGCCCATCGTAAAAGCCTCGGATTATTCCCAGAATTTCGTTTAAGAAAACTAAAGGATTGTGATCGGTTTCTATAGCAAAGAGTTGGCCGTCAACATAGTGACGCAATTTCTTGATTGCAAAGATAATAGCTGCACATTCCTTCTCCGTCGCACAAAAACTTTTTTCTGTTTCCGAAAATTTCCGACTTAAGTAAATTATGGGATGTTCCTCTGAACCCTCACGTTGTGCTAAAATAACCCCAATACCCTTTTCAGAAGCATCCGTTTGTATGATAAATTCCTTAGAATAATTGGGAGCGTACAAAATGGGTTCTTCCGTAAGTTTCGTTTTCAACAGTTGAAAAGCCTTTTCCATTTCGTTGCTCCATGTTACCTTTTCCCTTTTATTTTTACCTTTAAGCGCGCGCGTTAATTGTTCCACCATAACTGCATAATCTTTTATGTACCTTGAGTAGTAACCCGCCATACCCAAGCATCGACGTATCTCAGTTTTGTTTTTAGGGGTTGGTAAATCTAAAATAGCACGAATTTTAGTTTCTGCCGGGGAGCGTCTCCCGTCGCCTACCACGTGCCCCAGATATTTGACCGTTTTTTGTGCAAACTTGCACTTAGCTAATTTAATCTTTACCTTAGCTTCTTCTACTCTCATGAGCACTTTTTCTAGGTGCTGCAAATGATCCTCCCAAGTTTCCGAGAATACGGCCATGTCATCAAGGTAAGGTAAACAAAATTCCTCTAAACCTCTTAACATTTTATCCATAAATTTCGAAAATCTATAGGACGCGTTTAACATTCCAAAAGGCATGACCAGGGGGATATAAGAACCGAAACTGGTTACAAATGCGGCCAACCTTTGCGCCCTAGCTGTCAATGGAATTTGCCAATATCCTTTCGTGAGATCCAAAACTGTTATATACTTCGCACTAGCAACTCTCTCTACCCTATCCTCTATGTTTGGTAAGTGAAAAAACTCGGCCCGGGTGATCTCATTTAACTTTCGGTAATCTATACAAGGACGAGCGTCTTTCCCAGGGGCCTCTACCAGAATCATCGGGGAGGCGAAATCTGACTCCCCTTCAACGATTATATTTAACTCTAACATTCTTTTGATTTCTTTCCTCAAAATTTCAGTTTGTCTAGGCGAAGATCTGTAAGGTTTTATCTTTACAGGTTTATAATCTATTAGTTCCACGTCATGCTCCATTAAGTCAGTGCGCCCCGGATCATTAGAAAATAAAGATTTAAATTTATCTAATAAATTTCTCAATTGCTCTATCTGCCCCGACGTACATCTAGTACTCAAATTGCTGTCTTTAATAACATTTTCAAAATCATAAATCTCAGCCCCCGCTTCTGGAAATGCTATGTCCAAATCTTGATTTTCCTCGCCCTCATCTATCTCTTGCGCCACAAAATTCACTAACTCAATTCTTTTCAAATATGGTTTTAAGAGATTGACGTGATATATTTGAGCCTTTTCGCGCCTACCTGGAACATTCACAATATAATTTGTCTCTGAGATTTTGGACTGAATTTTTCCTGGACCTATCCACGATACCGATAATTTGTTCTTTTTGTTGGTAGCTAGAACCAACACTTCGTCACCCACCTTAAATTTCCGTTCTACCGCCGTTTTGTCATACCACAACTTTCTTTTTTCACGAGATTCGGTCATATTTTCCACTGCTAGTTCCTGACAGTGTTTTAGCCTATTAACCAAATTAAATACATATTCACTAACTAACTCATTCTCTTCCTCTCCTCCCGTCCACTTTTCAAAGAGCAATGATTCGGGAGTTCGTAAATTCTTTCCATGTACTAACTCTGCAGGAGAAAAACCCGTAGAATCATGAGTTACCGTCCGCAAGGCTAATAACGCATACGGCAAATTTCCCTCCCAACTTGCGCCATTTTCAACACACAAAACTTTCAATAATCTTTTCACTGAGCGATGCCATCGCTCAACCAAATTACTTTGTGGTCGACAAACCGACGAGTGAATTAACTTAACTCCAAATTTCTTTAAGAATGCGGTTGTTAACTCGCTTACAAAATATCTTCCGAGATCTGTTTGTAACTCTCTGGGATATCCTAATCTGCTAAATACCCACATTAATGCTTCAATTATAGTTTCCGATCGGACATTAGATATCGCAACAGCCTCCGGATACCTGGACGCCACACAAATAACTGTTAAAATATACCTATTCCCTTTTTCAGACTTCGGTAAGGGACCCACAATGTCAGCTGATAACTTCGAAAAAACCTCTCCAATAATCGGCACACGTCTGAGCGGCGCTTTCCCTATTTCCTTAGGTTTTCCAATCCTCTGACATGAATCACATGTTTTGACAAAATTCTCTATCTGTTTTATTACATTCGGCCAAAAGTAATGACGCAAAACCTTATCCTTTGTTTTCATTTCACCAAAGTGCGATGAAATCCCCTCATGACAGGCTCCTAAAACGTCTAATCTGAATTTCGAAGGCACCACTAACTGCAATCTTTCCCCACCACGATTGTCAAAAGTTTTCCTAAACACCAAGTCATTCATAATTTCATAGTGAGATTTCTTGGCTCTCGCTTTTTCCCTAACTTCTTTTAACGAAGGATCAACATCCTGTTCTTTTTTAAATTCCTCACGACTAATCCGTGCTAAATTTCCGAACTTGTCATTTAAATCAGCAGGTAACAATACACTTCCCGAGGTTTCATCTACCGTTAGCTGCTCTAACTCCTGTTCGCATTGTTCTGCAAACTCGTCCGATTCACATTCTAAATCCACGACCTGCTTTTCCTCTCCCCTTTCGCAACTCGTATTTACACTAGCCCCGTCCATCAAACTAACAGTGTCTTTCTTTGCCTGCGATCTCGTCATTACCGCATTCACTGCATTAACCTTTTTCGGGCTAATTCAATTATCTTTTGCGTTTTATTCCCTAAGAGATAATAATGCAAGTCTGCTTCTTTGTCTACAACCCCAACTTCCGTTTTTAGGGAACCCAATCCATCAAAATCTATCTCTATGTGAGCGACAGGTAAACAGCGGATTTTAGAATCCAAGGGCTGTTTCACGAAGATATAATCTCCGGTTAATTGTTCCTTTTTTACGTGTTCCTCACCACACAAATCATAATTGGTACCCGTATCTCTTAGAGTGACAATATCACGCCCATTTATTTTCGCTCTACTAAGATAAGGTTTGAACCCTTCTTCATAATCCGACGTTTTACTCACATGATTTACTTTAGCGGTGTCTTTCTCCTTCTTTTTTAACTGCGGACAATTGGCTCGAAGGTGAGTTGTGGAATCACAAAGGAAACACCTGTTTACCCTCCTTTTTTCGAAAACACGATCCCTATCTGTCACTATATTCTTGTCCCTCCAATTGAAACTTTTATCTGCACTTTTATTCTCCATCCCCGAGCTATTTTTCTCGAATTTCTTATCAAAAAAATTTCTCGAATTTCCTGTTTTCCCTTGGGAATTTTTCACAACCTCTAATTCATCTAAGCATTTCACTAAAACTTCTGGGTCAGTGAAATTTGACCAGGCATCAATCAGATGATCCTTTAATTCTTGAGGGGCTCTTTTTTTAATTTGATTAGTGATCAAAAGCTTCTTTAATTCCTCAAAATTAGTGATTTTTAAAGAATTTAACCACCCCTCCAGATAGCTATTCAATTCGAAAATTAAATCACGCCACGGATTATTTGGATTCCTCTGGTGTTGGTTAAATTTTAGTCTATACGATTCTGCATTTAATTTGTACCTTTCTAACAATTTACCTTTCACATAATCATAATTATCAATCAAATGTGATGGCTCTCTAAGGATTAATTCTGCCACATTTCCCGGTAGAAGCGCTAATAAATTTGTCACTAATTCATCATCTTCTAAATTACATTTTTTTGCCTGCCTCTCAAACAAATTTAAGAATAAAGATATTTCTGATCGACTCTCATCGAAAAGATGTATTAAGGATTTTAAGGGCAATTTATTGCTTTTCTCTGCACCATGATTTGATGTTAAGCTACGCGTCTCTGCTTCTTGCAATAATTTTAACTTTTCGAGTTCATAAGCCCTGTCTTTGTCTCGATCCTCCCTTTCTAATCTCTTTCTTTCCTTTTCCTCCGCTATAAGCGCTTCCCGATCTTGCAGTATATTTTTGGCTTGTGCCAATGCAAAATCTCTATCAAAACCTTCAGCCGCTTCTATTTTACTAACTATTTTTGCAATCGTGTCGCTCTCATCTATTTGAATATCTAATTCACCCGCCAGGATTCGCAAATCTACCTTTTTGAAATTTTTCCACTCTGACATTTTTGAAAAATTAACCCCAAAACCTAATTTACATGGATATCAGATCAAAATTTAAAACAGAAAAAATACATACATACACAAAAAATATAATTCAGTAATACATTTACAAAACAGTTAGAAATATAATTTCCCCTTTTTATAACTTGTATTAAAAAAATGGCACTATGTTTCACTTCTGCAACCCATCATCTCGCAAAATTTTCACATATTAAACGTCTTTGCCAGATCACGACAAATACATTTTCCCGAAAGAAAAACCAGAACATTAAAATATCAAATTTTAAATACAGCTCAAGCAAAATTTTCCTAAACAAAACTTGTTATTAACAGAATAAACGCACTTAAAATTTTCCTGACAGTAAAAATTATTAACATTTCTCTTTTTTTTTTACATGCCAATAACAGAAAGACTATCCTTTATTATTACTTTTCCTTTGAGAGGAAAAAAAATAACTGCCCTTTATCATTGAAATCTACTGAGATATTTCTCGTGTCACACACAATAAACCACTGACACACAATAGCCAGTTTAAGGCAAAAGGAAATTAAACTCAACAGAATGCCACTGAGATAAAAGAATTTGTTAGCTCACCCCTTTGAAGACATGATCCGTTGTCGTCCACCCAGCTGTTCCGAATAGAAGGCACTGTCAATCAACGTCGTCACTACGATAATCCTTTAGCTCCAGAGGTTTGTAATCCACACAGAAATGTTTTTCTAGCTTGACCCAAGATACACAGTCTAAACACAAGGCAGTCAGTTCTAAGAAATGTTTCTTTCCAATAATCCTTGACGTTGTCACCACTAATAGCACTTGATAACAAGTTCTGTAAGTCACCACAATGCTTGTCACTATTAACGTTGCACTTCACAAATGTTCTTTGAGGACCCCTATTGTTCTACTCATCATCTGGTCAACATGATCTTCCGCTGCCACCAGCTGTTATGAATTTGCTCCTCGATCAATCTAATTGAACGGTAGCTGTGAGGAACAAATCTTTCTACCATGGAAAATTAATCAAAAGTTTTATTTTGAAATCTTGAATACGTAGAATACAACAAAAATAATAAATTAAATGCATAGGTCGTTGACTTATATGATTATATAAAACACTGAGTCCTTGTAGATTCAAATTTGGAAATTAGTTCACTCTAGAACTTCTCATTCAGCAGCGAGTTCGTTGGTCAGGTGGCTTTTACGGGAAGGCCTCCAGCCGTCCTATACAAGTTCCGAGCGCTTCGCTCAATTTTACTCGGCACCTCTCGTGTCTTCAGCCCGGGAAAAAATCTCTTTTTCCCTCGTTCGTGCGAGCCAAACGCACACTCCAGTTCCCGACTCCAAACTGATCCCCTCCTCTCTTTTCTTCCGAAAAAATGGTCACTCTCTCGGACACCGTGAGAAAACTTTCAACATCTATCTCTGTCAATGCCTTTAGGCATTAGCGAATTCCTTTGCGAGACCTAAACAGGGTGGTCTATACTCCGAACCCTTAGATGTATCCCATATCCTTTATCAGGGCGTGCTACGTCCTAAGTGCTAATCCATCATCACTTACAATGTCCTAGAGCGTGAGAAAAATGTCTACTAGTCTTTCTATGCACCTGGGTGTATCCAGTTTTTCTTTAGGAAGACTTCTTCCACCATCATCTGAAAACATAGAAGTTCATTTCTTTACAATCTTTATTATTAACCTAACTAACTCCATTTTTAAATTTAATTACTTTCCTAAACCCTGGAAAACCTCTATTATCTCCCCTATCCCTAAATCTGGTACTAACCTTCTGGACCCAACTAACTACAGACTCATTTCACTTCTACCATCTTTAAGTAAAGTTATTGAACGAGTCATAAGGATCCAGCTCCAAGACTTCATTGACCACAACAACACACTTATTCCTGAACAATTCGGCTTTCGCCCCAGACACTCCACACAACACCAGCTATTTCGAGTCGTTGAATTCCTTAGTGAAAAACTCAACGAAAAAATCCCAGCTGCTGCCATTTTTCTTGACATTGCAAAGGCATTCGACAAAGTCTGGCACGAAGGCCTTATTTACAAATTCAGCTAAAATTTCCTGCCAGACTTATACACTTGATATACTCTTACCTTTGCAATTGCTTATTCCGCGTCCGCATTAATAACATTCCCTCAGCCATATTCATCATCCTTGCCGGGATCCTTCAAGGAAGTGTCCTCGGCCCCTTCCTTTTTAACTTATGTTTTAACGACATTCCACGCTCCTTATATACATATCTTGCATTATATGCGGACGATACCACTATCCATGCTTCTGCTCACCACCCATACACTCTTTATCGGTACCTACAGACACACATTAATGCTTTCATGTACTGGTGCTCCTTATGGCAAGTCAATATCAATGAAAACAAAACTAAAGCTGTTTGCTTCTCCAGAAAACTTTCCAATCCTAACAGAATTATTCTTAACAACTCTGCTACTGAATGGTCTAACGAAGCTAAATACCATGGGGTCATTTTTGACAAAAGACTTACATGGAATAAACACATCACCTCCATCAGGAGCAAAGTTGCCGGGGCTTATAACTCACTTAAACCACCTCTTACCAGTAAAACACTTTCTATTCACAACAAACTATTACTTTATAACTCATGCATTTTACCTATCATCACATATGCCTGCCCAATATGGGGCTTTACCTGCAAAACATCCATGAATAACCTTAGCCGCTTACATAACAAAAATCTCAGAACTATTCGCAATGGTTCCCGCTATCTTCGAAATTCAACGATACGCAAAGATCTTAAAACTATCACATTACGTAAGCGCATTGTTAATCTTTCCAAAATTTTCTTCAAAAATATTTATAATCTCCCTAATGAAATTGTCGCAGAGCTTCCGGACTACGACGCCTCCGAACCGCAGCACCGGAAAAGGCCAAAGTATTCCAGTCTAATTGACCCCCAGTGAACTTGGGTTCGCTCCTTGCTAAATTTGCTATCTTACCACTAATTGATTCTTACTACTAATTGTTTCTTTAGAAAAAAAATTTATATTGTATGTACCTGAAAAGTAGCCTTTTTTTGGTTTCCTGCCCTTTCCACGAGCTGTTATCTTAGGAACTAGTTAGAACTTTATGTCTTTCTCCCTTGAAATTCTGTTATACTTTTAAAATAGTAGTTTTATAACTACAGTTATATCATTTTATTTTATCTAATTACTATATTAATATCTTATTAACTTTAAACTTCCTCTTAGCGCATATTTATGCATTCTCCACTTTATTATTAATATTATCTCATTTTATTTTGTTTTCCTCCTTACTTTTAATATTTCTTCCTCCCCCCCCCCCACTTTTCCCTGGAGTACGTACCTTGACTGAGTGCGTATTTCCCTAGATGCGAACCTGACAGTATGCAAAGGGCCCTTTTCAGGGCCAGAATTCTGCGCTGCTGGGGGGAGCATCAGCCCACCCTTCCCTTTAACGCTGTATTACTAATACAGATGTTACATTGTTTTTACTTCTTTTACTTTTATTATTCTTTCCCCCCAATGGCTCATGTAATTGCAAGACAACTCACTTCATCAGACTGGGCTTGTTAAGATGGCCGCATCAAAGATGGGTAGAAAAACGTGGAACAGGTTCCTAGGAACAGTTCCAAGAGAAAAAACGAAGGAACTGTTACTCTTCGCCAAAAAGAACCATTCTTTTCGAACTAAAATTTCATCTGTCGCCAAAGCAAATGTTGACACATTTTTCTGTCACTTGCGATTGGTTGATGATGTCAAAAGGTTTCCAAACAATGAGAAACGTCATTAAAGTATCAAATGCTAGATGCCAGAAAAGGGGAAAATCGCCTGATTAACGATGCCAAATCCGAGGAGCAGTTGAAAAGGAACATATCTTTGGGAGAAAAAAAACTTCTCGTTTCTGTTTCTCATCATTGCGCAGCCGCTGAAAAATGCAAGGAACAGATAGTGGAATGTGGAATGGAGCAGGAACAGGAGCAGATCCAGAAACGTACTTCAGGAAAATGTTTTTTTTGCTGTTTCTTCTTTGTTCGTATCATTTAGGGGTATTTTGTTTGGATTAATGTGTGTGGGGGATGGGGGAGGGCGGTCGCTTAAGAAGCTCTGGTAAGAAAGGAATTTTGGTGCCAGGTTGAAAATTCAGTTTTCCCTTTGACATGACGGATAGAATTTGTCGGTCGCTGATAAATTAGACAAATAAAGGAAAGGGGAGAAGGTCTCTGATCCCTTTTTCTTATTGAAGATACGTCAGATTAAAGGTCTTTTGCATTTTCATGACTTCTTTTAAGAACAATTGGCGTTACATAAAGGAGGCATGTAATTTAGTACTATAATTTAATACGCATTATTAATGAAACTAGTTGGATGTGCCAATCCCAAAACTTTCTTCTATCTTATACATCTTAATATTTCAAAACCTAGTTACACATGTTAATACTTCAATATTATTAGTTCAATACTATACCAACTTTGATTTTCATCTTAAATTTCTGCTCAAGTCAATTAAACGGACTAAAAACGAGTTAATCTATATCATGATATTTGTTAAAATTATTAATTTTTCCTTATTCTGTCGTTATCAGCTGTTTGCGAATAGCCGGCATAGCAGGAAGCGAGTTCCCGCCGCTGCATGAGCCGCCGATGCACAATAGAACTACGAAAAATCAAGAAAAGTATACAAAAATCGCTAGCACGGAGCCCCTTTACCGCGCAATATTTCCAAATTCAAGAACCTGTTGGCCAAAGCCAAAAACAAGCACAAATATTTTGGTTCAATTGTATGCATAATTTTATACGTTGTTCGATGGTACAATAATGAAAATGGCACAGAGATCGGAATTATAGCGCCCCCTTCTTTCGGAATTTTTTCAAGTTCAGGAAGGACTTGTTTTCCATAGCCAGAAACATGCACAAAAAATTTGGTTCAATTATATGGATAACTTCATACACTTTTCGATGGTACAATAATGAAAATGGTACAGACATCGCAATTATAGTGCCCCCTTCCGGCAGAATTTTTCCAAATTCAGGGAGGACCTTCGTGACATGACCAAAAATAAACACATAAAATTTGGTTCAATTCTATGCATAACTTCATACACTTTTCGGCGGTACAATATTCAAAATGGCACAAAAATTGTACAAAAATCGCTATTACAGCGCCCTCTACGAGCGATTTTTTTACAAATTAAGGGAGGACCTCCTTGCCATAGCCAAGAACTTAAAATTTTTTTTTGGTTCAATTCTATGCATAACTTCATACACTTTTCGATGGTGCAATATTCAAAATCGCACAAAAATCGCTATTACAGCGCCCCCTAACGGCGAATTTTTGCAAATTCATGGAGGACCTGCTTGCCATAGCCAAAAACTTAAAATAAAAATTTGGTTTAATTCTATGCATAACTTTATACACTTTTGGACGGTACAATATTCAAAATCGCACAAAAATCGCTATTACAGCGCCCCCTACCGGCGAATTTTTTCCAAATTCAGGGAGGACCTGCTTGTCATATCCAAAAACTTAAACTAAAAATTTGGTTCAATTCTATGCATAACTCCATACACTTTTGGATGGTACAATATTCAAAATCGCACAAAAATCGCTATTACAGCGCCCCCTACCGGCGAATTTTTTCCAAATTCCGGGAGGACCTGCTTGCCATAGCCAAAAACTTATAATAAAATTTTGGTTTAATTCTATACATAACTTCATACACTTTTTGATGGTACAATGGCGACAGACAGACGGACAGACGGACGGACGGACAGACGGACAGACGGACGGACGGACAGACGGACACACAGACAGACAGACATTTTCTATAAACATGTTTTTTGGAATCTCTGACCCTTAAAACATGCAAATCCGTCGAAAACCGGAAGTCGAAAAAAATTTCGATTACAATACTTTCTTCTATTGAAGATAGAAGAAAGTAAAAATAATTACTATTTTTAAAACATAAGATATTTATTTTGTATTTAATACATAACAATTTCAATTTAGATATTTAATACACAAAAATGTCAATTTCTTTTTTATTGTGAGTATCGAATTATGATAATAATATTAATTAGATATAAATATTAATTTTTTTTCCGTTCTTAATATTTGTTCAACAAATGTATGTGGATGGGAATAGGCACATAAAAATCAATACTAGTATTAATAATAGTAATAATAAACGTTTTCGTTTACATCTGAATGCAGGTTTCCACAAGTCCCCCACCCCTCTAAATTTGTTACTATAACTAAAGATTATTTTTTAACTACTTTATAAACACGGTTTTTGTGCAGCTGAATAATAAGGATATGTTAAAATAGCAAAAGTAATGAGGTTAAATTAATGTTAATACAATAATAATAATAAAACAGCACTAGTAAGGTTATTTGTAAGGTAAAAGTTGAATGCTTTTTCTAGAAAATGCTTGCCTCTAACAAACGAATCAATAAAAACTTTAATTTATGAAGAAATCCACAAAGAACGTTTAAAAGTTTAAAAAAAGTATTTTTAATTAAATAAGCAACTCAATAAATGTTATTCTTTAAATTCAGTTTTTAAATTTGCATTACAATATATTACAGCAAAAAATTTCATTTTGAATCTTGAAATTAAAAGAATTAAAGAATATTGCTGTAGATTCTTAAAAAGAGTATTTTAAAAAATTGTAATCGAACGGTTTTTCAATTTTCGATAAATGAACTACATCTTGAGCAACAAACTATTGTTGTATCATGATGGCAGTGTTTCCTCTTCTCCGCACTGTCGCGTCCGGAAATTCGGTTCAAGATATCAGATTCGCAGAATTTTCTGAAACACCTGCCTTTATTGAAAATGGGGAAAACCCATTCGATTAACTAATTTTTGAGCAAAAGTACCTAGTAATTTTAGCGTTTGCGAATAAAAAGGAAATGAAAAATGTGTCAGAAAGAACACAGTTTAGATTTTAGAACAGACTTAAGATAATCAAGAAAGTATACATGAGGTCAGATAATTTTTTAAATCTTATAGCATAAAAAAAAGAAAAAAAAAGCTAGACCAGTTAAACAAATTGTTCGGGAAAAAATCATTATACATTATGCGTTTTTTCCGATTTTCATAGACATCAGGTTGAAAAATATAGTTTATTATTAGTATTGTATTTATAGAATTTTAATTATGACGACCAATGAAACCAAAAGAAAATTTTCCATAAATGTTTATTTATTTATTTATTTATTTATTTTTTTGTCTTTTCTTGAAAAATAAAGATATTTTATCATGAGTTGTTTTATGGATTCAAGCCAATTGGATAAACAATCCTTTAGAAGATTTCGCAATAATAAATAAATAAAGAAATAAAAATAAAAAAAATAAAATAAAAAAGAATGTAAGAAAGAAACTGCATCCAGTTTGAAGTTACAAATCTTTGTTCATGTATTCATTTGAAATATTTCTGGTGTCAGCTTAATAATGTATGCTAAAAAAGCTTTGAAGCAGCGTCAGAAATGATCTTAATTAATTGATATCGGAATTAAGGTTTACAAAAGCAGCTACTAAAAACTGAGAATATTTGCATTTAAAGAGTTCCCTAGGTTCTATTAGAAACAAGATTTAGAAGTTTTTAAACGATTTTGTTATGCAATTTTGAAATACACAACCAAAGGCCGCAAAAAGAAAAAAAAAATCCCGGTGGCACTAGATTTTGGTGTTATTTATGACGGCCGATTATCTGCACGAGGGATATGGACCCGAGGGGAGTGCCCTCCGTGGGGGTCTTTCTAAGGGAACCTAACCCGTATTTGTGTATGGAAACACAAGGTTAGAAGAAAACCGCGAAAAATTCCGAGCGATTAGGCCGACGGGCACTATTGGGTTCGAGCACAGCCCCTCCCGCTTATCACCTTCGAGAGCAGAACCTCTCGGCCACTGGTGGGGCCGCACTAGATTTTGGAACGAATATGTCTGTCATCAATTGCCTAGTCTGTTTTTTCTTTAAATCGGGTATATACACAGGAAATAGAACTTTGAAGAATTAAATTATTTTATTATCTTTTTTTGTCGAGGATTCCCCCCCCCCCCCTCATCGCCGTTTAAGATAATTTTAAACTCATGAACTTAAGAGAAACGGAATTAAATATTGTCTTCAACGACAGATTTAGCGACAGAAAGCTTACCTGTTCACCAAAAAATCCTTAATTTACTTTTCTCTTACCGTATAATTATTTTAAGTTAGTACTTGAAAAATAAATAATATTCATTTTTTAAAATCATCTGATAAAAAGAAAATTTAGTTCATTGAAGTTGGAACCCTTACTTTCCCCCGCCCCCCCTGCCGCCTTCCTAGAGCCATAACTATATCTCAATTCGTGGCATTATTTTCAATTTTTAGCTTGCTAATTTTAATAAGAAGTCTCTAAAACTTTAGTTTATCTAATCATATTAGTTTAAGTTTAGAATTAATAAGTTTGAAAAAAGGTATTTCACGGAATCTATTTATTGGATTATCTTAAAGCCAGTTTCGAGTCAAATGCTAGCATAGTATTTATCGCAGTTGTTTTAAATATTGGCCATGGGTTCCATTTTTACATTACTGGAAATATTATTTTTTTACTGTATTTATTACTGTATTTTTTTATTATTATTTCATTTCTTTTTCAAGCAACATCCTCTTCATTATTTGTATAGTCAAAATTTCCACTTGAAAAGTCAAAAGTATTTTTACTTTAAAAAGAGAAAAGAAAAAAATAACATGATGTATCCAGATTTTCTTTTGTTTTCAGAAATCCTCACTGCTTTAAATTCCCTTCCTCGGTGTTATGTATTCAGTAAAGAAAAGAGAAAAGACGGCTTTTTTTAATCCCTGAAACCGAACAATCAATCAATGCCCTGTCTGTTACAGCAATGGAGTTATGAATAAAAAGGAGGAGACATATAGTGTATTGTCTACCAGTTGCGAGTGAAGTAACTGAGGAGGTTGTCACAATATGGCGGCTGCTTTTTTGAAATCGGTTCTTCAGTTTCTGACTACCGATAGGTCAAGCGTCCCACCAGTAAAATTGAATAGAAGATTTCGTCTTAAAGAAGCGTCTTATTTATGGAATTTTTTTTCAAAAATGTCATAAAAATTTCTATTTGTTTTTACCGGTATCAGTATGCCTTATAAAACTGTCGGTTTGTATCCATGGTTGTCACAATATGGCGGAAACTCAGGGCCTAACTACCACCAAAGAAAACTCCTACCAGTAAAAATGAAAAATTGTTTCTTCCACTATTTATGACTGAAATTTTGTAAAAATAAGGCGTTTAAATAAGTTTAAAATATCTATATAAACCTACTGGTGGGAGTTTCCACCGTCGATAAACAACCCACTTGCTAGCGGTTACAGTTGAAACTTCACTATTTTAAGGATATGTCAGTTCCTCTTTATTAATAGTTCCGTGGTTACAGCAACAGTCCCAGGAACAGGTCTTGGTGTCTTCGTTCCTCTCCTCGTTTGTTACGAGATCACGTGACATGTTCCTAAGGAACAGACTAGCGTCTCTTTCGTGCGCTATTCCCTACCTGAGCGATGGATAGCGGTTAAGTCCATTCTAAATGCAGGTGGGAAGATTGGGAGAGCTCAGAAATTTGCTCCGCAAACCACGTGATGTTTGCGTCATTATTGTTTATGTTCATATTTACTACTCTGATTTCGGCGTTAAGATATGCAGCTTCTTAAAATCTTGTATATCGTCATTGAAGACTATTTTATTATTAAAAACATCATAGATATAGGAAGGTGTATTCCTTATTCCAAGAAAAACATAATTTATAACAGTTTAGAAAATGCACATTTAAATATTCATCCTCATCAAATAAAATCAGTTTTCCATCTTTTTAAATTTATATGCTCTAGTATTTTATTTTTGCAATTTTTCTGATCATAAAGATATAATTATATTTAGATGATGATAAAAAGGTATGATTGGTAAAATATTACTGTTAACTTTTATGCCGATCTAATTAATTTCATTAAAATCCTAATTATGTAAATATATGCTTAATAATAAGCATTTCTTAAAGTGATAAAGGCTGTTGTTTTTAAAAAGTGCTTTTAAAGAAAAAATCAAATAAATATTAGTTATTTGTGATTATAATATTCCAATAATATTTATTTCAATTTATAGAGTATAACGTGGTTTTTTGTGAATAATACAAATAGCTATTTTATTTCTCTGTTAAGGTGGTGATTTTAAAACTAATGTTAATAAGATTATTGAATTAAATTAATAAATTAATTTATAGGGTTTGAAAAAAGTTGTAAATGCGAAATTTGGATAAAATTTTTAAATATAATTTAAAAAACAAAAGGTTCTTATAAGTCCATATTGAAGAGCATATTGTAGTTGTTTTTTTTATTTTTAACACACTCTTAAATAGTTATCAAAATTAACTTAAATAACTGATAGCTTTTTTTTCATTAAAAATATTTATTTTTGCAAATTATTAAAAACTTGTGAATGGTTATGAGAAATGTTTTGTGTATGAATTGTACTATTTTTATATTTAAAAAAAAAAAGAAAAAAAAATCATTTACATATTTAAGTAAGATTTACCTAAAGGTATTGGAAAGTAATTTCTAGCTCAAATTATTAGAATGTAACTGTCAATATTATTGTTTTATTTTTTCTCCTTTATTAAGCATAAATTTAAAATCTTATTATGAAAAATAAGATTGTAGAGAATCTTTAAACTTTTCTTATTTTTTAACAAGATGCAAGAAAAATGCATAAAAAAAAACAAACTTCCCTGAATTCTTAAACAATAACTAAATACCATTTTCCAATGACTAGCCTTAAAATTTTCAGTATACACACACACACATATATTTAAATATAATTCAACATTTATTCGGTATTCAAACATATTATCATCCCCCCCCCCCCCACACACACACACCTCTATCTTTCATACCTTATAAATTGAATCATTAACTTAATTCAATTAGTATAGTATAAGAAATTTAATTCTCCAACAAAATATGGTTCCACACTGTCATGTTTTTGATTTCATGTCGATACAAGGCAGAATTAGAAATCCGTCTTTATCTTGATTTAAACTAGGTCTTAGCTGAAAATTTGCACTCTTTTTCTAAATGTTTTCATCATTTGAGCACTACTATATGGCAGAATAGACTTTAAAATCCGAAGGATCAAGAATTAAAATTAAAAATTCAGTTCTTAATTCACGAATTTACTATTTTCAGTATCTTAAGTTCAGATTAATAAAAGATTTTAAAAATAAAATTGAAATTTTAAAATAAAATTGAAAAGTAAAGTTTAAAAAAGAGAGAGGGAGAGGGGGGGAGGCGGAGGGGATATATTTTAATGCCAAATATTAAATTTATATGCTTTAACATTGAAGTTATATTTAAGTATATGTACTGCAATTTATATGCATAAATACTTTTCTATCCTGAAAACCTAAAAAAAAAAAAAAAAAAAAAAAAAAAAAAAAAAAAAAACCTTCTTTATCTTGATTTAGGTCAAGCATCTGTTAGTATTAGCAAGTTTTATTTATTTGATATTTATTTCTTTTATTGTTTTTACTTTAAAAAAATTTATTTTAGATTTACTAGTTTATGATATCATACAATAAATTGAAAAAAATACGGCTATTCATAGAAAAATCATAATTAATTATTATTATTATTTAAGAATTCAAAGAAAAGTTTTTTTAATTCATTATTTTTGCATCTTGTTAAGAAAGAAGAAGGGTTTAATTTGAAGAACCCCTTAGAATCTTATTTTTCATAATAATAGTTTGAATTTATACATAATAAAAGAGAAAGGGAGAGAGAAAAAAATAATATTAAGAATTACTTTCTAATAATTTCAGCTATCAATTATTTTCCAATATCTTCATCTAAATCTTACTTAAAGCTTGTATTATACTTTTTGAATTAAATTAGTGAATTAATTTACAGGATTCTTTAAATGCTGCAAAATTTGGATTTAAATTTTTAAATATACTTTTAAAAAATTATTTCTATTTTTTTTAAGTCCAAGTGTAAGAGTATGATTTTTTTTTTTTTTTTTCCATGTAAGGAACTCTTAAATAGCTATTTATCAAAAATAACTTAAATTTAATTGTGCCTTTTTCTGTTGTTGTTGTTGTTTTTACATTAGAAACAATTTTTTTGCACTAAATTATTAAAAACTTATGAATGGCTATGAGAATTCTTTTGTATAAATTTGTCTTTTTTATTTATAAAAATTTATTATTTATTTAAGTAAGATTTAGCTAAAGGTATTGGAAAGCAATTGATAGCTAAAATTAATGAAAAGTAATTGTTATTTTTTTTTTGTCTCCCTTTCTCTTTCATTTAGTATAAATTCAAAATATTATTATGAAACATAAGATCCTAGGGGGTTCTTCAAATTAAATTTCTCTTGTTGATGCAAAGAAATACAAGATGCAAAAATTATGAACTAAAAAAAGTTCTTCTTTAAATTCTTAAATAATAATAATAATTAAATAAGATTTTTCTATGATTAGCCATAAATTTTTCAATTTACTGCATAACATCATAAACTAGTAAATCTGAAAAAAAAAAAAAAAATTAAGTAAAAAAATAAAAGAAATAAATAACAAATAAATAAAACATGCTATTATTAACAGATGCTAATCCTAAGTCAAGATACACACATATATTTTAATATAACTTCAATGTTAAAGCATTTAAATTAAATATTTGGTATTAAAATATACCCCCCCCCCCCCTCAAAAAAAAAACTCTCTTTTTATTTATTTATTTATTTATTATTATTATTTTTGTCACAGAAAGAACATATTATAATTTTTATTGTTATTATTATTTTAAGAATACAATGAAGAATATTTTTTATTCGTTGTTAAGAAGAAAAAAGAAATACAAAATTAATTAAAACCTTTCTACATGTTATTTTTAGATGATTAGTCAGTAGATGGCGCTCGTTTCTAGAGTGAAAGGAGCCTTCAGTTTGTTTATACCTAAGCGTTGTGCGATTTACCGCTTACCGCAGAATTCTGTCTACCCTTCCCACCTGCATTTAGAATGGACTTAACCGCTATCCATAGTTGTCGTAGGTAATAGCGCACGAAAGAGACGCTAGTAAGGAACAGTTCCAGGTTCTGGTGGAACAGTTTGTTTTCGTTTTTCAAAAGGAGCAGGAACGCCCATTCCTAGCCGCATCTAGGAAGCCCATCAAAGATACTCAACTATTCCAACACTCTTAATATTATTCCCATCTACAGCAGAAGAAGGGTTGTAGGGATTTATCAAAAACATTATGCCACTAACTACACAAAGTTTTACAAATTATTTCATTACTGATTTATAAAGCACATTTTCCGGTGTGAAATATATAATTATTTCGGACATAATTGTGAGCTTAAATATATCGTTATTATTATTATTATTATTATTATTACACTTTCGAATTACTTTTAGTTCTCAGCCATTGCCGAAGATTTGGCATATTCTAAAGAAAGATACTCTTTAATAAAATTTTCCTTTTTATTGGAAACTTAGAGCACGAACTAAATTAAAAACGGTAGGCTAAACGAAAGGTAAACTGTAACCTTTTATCTCTCAAATTAGCAAGTATTGAAAATTTCATTTTCCAAAGAATTTTTTCAGGGAATTTAAAAGTATGTTAGAAGATTTGTGCGATCATTAAATCAATTTTAGAAAGATTTCACCTATTAAAATAATTAAACTAAATTTATTTTTTAGGGGCTTTATAGAATAATTACAATACAACACAAATCATTTTTTTTTATATATTGTTTTTAGTATTTTAAAATGTATAAATCTAAATATTGGTCTCGCATATAAATGTAGAAAATTTTCCTATTCTAAACTTTCCAATCCGTTCTTTTGTAACACGATATATTAACTAACAGGTTTCACTCGCTACGCTGGTCGGTTTTTCCAAATAAACCTTGAATTAAAAACGGCTTTGTGTTAGAGGTGATCATTATTTAACATAACAGTAAAAAAAAAAACAAAAAAAAAACACTGTTATTGCTTTAAAGTTTGTTATTCAGCAATAGATTATGAAAAACTCCCTGTTAATTTTTAAATGATTTATCCATTTTCCTCATAAAAACTGAAAAAAAAAAAAAAGACAAAATTTTTTTTTTAGAAATACGAACTTTTATGTTGCAATGAAAATAAAATTACATTTTTTTTTCTCGCTTATAATAACCCTCAAAGAAAAAGCGGAAAAAAATAATTCCACTATCACAAAACAGACAAGAAAATCCTTTTTTTTTTAAATCAACAGAAGAAAAATAAAACAGAACCGAAAGTCATTCAATTCTTTAAGGAATGAAAAGAGAACCCAGCAGTCAAGCATTCTCACCCCACACACTACGATTACTTATTTTAATGACCACCTATACCAGGGATGGCGAACCTATGGCACGCGTGCCATAAGTGGCACGCTGCAGATTATTTTTGTCACGTCATAGATTGAGGTTCTACACCAAAAGATAGTAGGATTTTACAAAATGCAAAAATTAATATTGCGGTTGTCTCTGTTTATCTAAATCCGATTAGTTTGGTTGGTTGTACTGTCATACAGATTGAAGGAACTGAAATATAACCTAATACATCCCAATCTAGATCAATATTGGCTCAGAAAATTTTTTAAAATAAAAGAGAATTGGGAGGTTATCGCAAAAGAAAGATAAAAAAGGCATTATAAGCAAAAATGTAGATGGTAAAATTAAAATAACTTGGAATTCAAATTCAGTCACTAAAAGCTGTAGATGCCGACGCTTGCTATTTTGACAATTATTTCTGCGAGACATTCTTTTCGGAAATAAATAATATGAAAAATTCAAGTAAACATCTTGTCAAATGAGCCCAATTCAGTTTGCATTCTCTTAAAAATAACTAAGAACAAAACTGACATAAATTATTTGGAATCCAAGATAAGACAATAGAAATAATACTTTTAAATAAATTTCTAAAGTATAATATCAAATATTAACCATATTTTTTAATGCTAAATTTTTTTTAAATAATTTTGATTCATTATTATTTGATCCATTAATTTTTTTTATTGTTGGCACGTCATAATCACGCAAAATATATTTTTGTAAAAATTTGGCACGTGGATGTGAAAAGGTTTGCCGTCCCTGACCTATACCAAATTTAAATGCCCTCATTCGGTCCAAACAAAACAAGCAAGTGGAACATGAACCGAATTCTTTGACATCACCCGTGCATTTTTTTCTCTAAATGAAAATTATTTCTTTATAATTAAACATTCTAAAGTAGCATGTCATTTTATTATGAATTAAAAACTGTATTATTATTTCTGAGTTTTTATTAAGGTGAAGCATACTATAAAATATTAGTGGTGTCAATAGGCTCCTCCTCTGCGCCAATTTTCCACCACTGAAAGTTTTCTTTCTTTTTTTTTGCGAAAGCACGTGGTTGTATTTGGGCCGAACGTAGCGGATTTTAGCGTTATATTTTTGACGTCACCCCCCAGCCACCACAGTTCATCTCTATTCTTTCTCTTTACTCAATGGTTTTCCCTTTTCTCCATTCTTTTTAAAAAATTGACTAATATAATTGCCATCATACCTCGAAACTAATTTAAATTTTAAAATTCTAATGCCACTTTTGAAATCTGTGATCAATACGGATAATTGGAGTTAATTTCACCATCAAGCGTTCGATATTTTAGGAGAAATGGCTGTGAAACATAATCTACTCAATGATTTTTCCCAAATCTCCATTCTTTTACAAAAATCGACTAACATAATTGCCATCATTAAAAAAATATCAATAAAATTAGAAAAAAAATTAATATCCCGAAAACTAATTCAAATTTTAAAATTCTCATGCCACTTTTGAAATCTGTGATCAATACGGATAATTGGAGTTAATTTCACCATCAAGCGTTCGATATTTTAGGAGAAATAGCTGTGAAACATAATCTACTCAATGATTTTCCCCTTTTCTCCATTCTTTTACAAAAATCGACTAACATAATTGCCATCATTAAAGAAATATCAATAAAATTAGAAAAAAAAATTAATATCTCGAAAACTAATTCAAATTTTAAAATTCTAATGCCACTTTTGAAATCTGTGATCAATGCGGATAATTGGAGTTAATTTCACCACCAAGCGTTCAATATTTTATGAGAAATAGCAGTGAAACATAACCAGTCGTTTCATAAAATCGTTTCATTAGGAATTTACAAATTTACATATATAGGGTAGATATCTAAATATGTTTTGCATTTTATATTAATCTGATTATTAAAATTTCTGAATCAGAACCACGACTTTTCTCACCTAAATTAACCTTCCGTCTACCAGACGGGTCCATTGGACCCGACATGTACATTCAAAATATTTATTCAAACCAGAAATTTCTTCAAAACAAACTAAATGTATAAATCAGACAATAATAAGTTAAATAAACAAATTAAATAGTTTTAAGTAAAAATTCTGGTGTAGAATGTTTTTATAAAACTTGAGTAAAATTTCCGGTAGTTCTAGGGTTAACCCCTTAACGCTCGAATTAAATTACGGTTGAATAATTCAAATTACTTATTGGCACCACTTTTATGAAAAAGAAATATTCACCTTATTTAATGACAGGTAAAACGATACTAAAATATAGCCAATTTCACTATTTTATAAAACTGGTGGGAATCAAACAATTTGAGTTAAAGACACAGCCCGAGAATATCTCGGGAGTGAGAATTAAGGGGTTAAATAAATAAATTGGCAAACTTTAAGACTTTATATCTCGATAACGGGCAAACAAGGGCAAATTTCGATTACTGCTTACTTAGATTTTTTTAAGATTATTCCCATCTACAGAAGCAAATGAGTTCTAAAAGAAAACTTTTCTTTACTTGTACAAATTTTATCTGAAATTATATCATTAATAATTTATAATGCACATTTTCCGGTGTGAAATATCAAATTGTTTCGAATATAACTGTGAGCTTAAGGGGGTGGGGTCCGGGACACATTTTAAAATAATTTTTATTTATTGAGTTAAAATTCTGAATTTTTTTATGATGGTTAATCTTATCATTTGTAAACAAAATCACATGATAAAACTTCTCATAAATTTTTAAAAAATTTTTTAATTTAAAATTTATTAAAAAAGTGGGGTATTTTAAAATCGTTATAACTCGAAATATTATTTATAGAATTTCAATTTTTTTTAATTTAAATAAACAAAAATATATAAGTTTTAATTTTGATTCAGCATTTTAAAAAATGTTAATTCATAAAAAAAAATTAAAATATTTTACGAAAAAAAAAAGTGGTGTAACTTTTTTTTATATATAAAAATCATATTTTCAAAAGTAAATATTTTTTTCAAATATGCTGAATCAAATTAAAGTAAAACGATTGAAAAAGATATGTTCCAAGTCCCTTTATCTTTAACGGTTCTCGAGTTATAAGAATTTAAATTCGAGAAATGGTGAAAAAACCTATCACGAAGAAAAACGTATTTTTACAAGAAGTCGTTTCCATGACAGCCATTGCTTGAAAGCTAGATTTTGAAAGCAAACCAAAACGGAAAAAGTAATATTTTTTGTTCCAATTCAGATAGAAACATGATTTAAATATCATTTTAAGCAGGAAAAAACAGAGAAATTTTTAATGAAATAAAATGTTTTTGTAAAATTTGAAGATTTTTGTGTCCCGGACTCCCTTATATATATATATATATGTATATGTATATGTATATGTATATATATATTATGTTTTTAAATGCATTTGTCAGACCCAGAATCCTGCACTATAAATAAATTAAGTATAACCATAAAACATCCAAAAAATTTTAAACAGATATAACCTGAACAAGAAAAAACAACAAAAGGCTGTGGCCTCTTCAGCGGTGGGCATTATGAAAAGCACAGCAATGTTTCAGACTAATTACAATTTACAACAAACTATTATTCAGTAGTGGCAGTGGGTTTCGGCCAGAGTGTCGCAAAGCATAAATCAAATGCATAAAAATAATTGAAAGCATATCGCGAACACTCCCCCACTGGACCCGACGCCACAATAAACAGTGCATATGGAAGATACAACTGATTCAGAACGTGTATGTAATGTAAACTGAAACAATAAAAATTTTCGCTACTCTGTTCGAATAAAAATTTATTTTTTAAAAAACTTTTTAATTTAACCAGCATTTTGTATTATAAAAATAATATACCTTTGAATTTCATTAATAAATATACTAGTTTTACAGACAGTCTTCATTTTTGAGGAGTTGCTATGCGATTGACAGTTAATGATTTGTATAACCTATAGCCTTTTTTTAGACGGTTTTACAAGGATGTCTGCAATTCTGTGGCAACAGACACGGAACGTGCATGGACAGATTATGGATCACTGGAATTTGATTATTGTTTTTTGTGGCTCGGATTTGGGTAAAATAATTTTATTGTTTCAGTTTAGATTACATACACGTTCTGAATCAGTTGTATCTTCCAGATGCACTGTTTATTGTGGCGTCGGGTCCGGTGGGGGAGTGTTCGCGATATGCTTTCAATTGTTTTTATGCATTTGATTTATGCTTTGTGACACTCTGGCCGAAACCCACTGCCACTACTGAATAATAGTTTGTTGTAAATTGTAATTAGTCTGAAACATTACTGTGCTTTTCATAATGCTCACCGCTGAAGAGGCCACAGCCTTTTGTTGTTTTTTCTTGTTCAGGTTATATCTGTTTAAATTTTTTTGGATGTTTTATGGTTATACTTAATTTATTTATGGTGCAGGATTCTGGGTCTGACAAATGCATTTAAAAACATAATGTGCTATATATATATATATATATATATACATATTTTATTACACTTTCGAATTATTTTTCGTTCTGAGCCATTGCCAAAGATATAGCATAGTCTTAAAAAAGGATATTCTTTAATAAAATTTCCTTTTATTGAAAACTTATAGCATGAACTAAATCAAACAGGGTAGGCTACACGAAAGGTAAACTTTAACTCTATTACTCACAATTTAACTATCTCTCAAATTGGCAATTATTGAAAAATTTATTTTCCAAAGAATTTTTCTAGAAAATTTAAAAGTATGTTAGAAGATTTGTACAACCATTAAATAAATTTTAGAAAGATTTCACCAATTAAAATAATTAAACTAAATTGATTTTTTAGAGGCTTTATAGAATAATTACAACACAACACAAATTATTTCTTTTATATACAGTCAATCAGGGTAACTTTGAAACACGGGATGTAACTTTGCACAACCTCCTATTTTTCAATATTTTTGACTCTAAAAGACTAAATAAACTCCAGCTCTGTTGGCAAGGTTCTAAACTGGCATTTCTACTCTTTATTTTAAAAAATAAATTAGCATCATTATGCGCAATTAATTGCATCATCTAACTATTTTTGTGAAGTACTGTTTTCACGTTAATTTTGAATGCTGTTTTGAAGTTGTTGTAATCCAATTAAATTTTCATAGTAAGTGACAATATACTCATTTATCAGACATATTATTATCTAAATGTTGTAAATGTGTTAATATTTTGTGATAATTTTTTTATTAATAGTTAATAAAATGTAAAATAAGAAGGCACTAGCATTTTACCGCATTCTTCGGGTAACTTTGTCCCGGCTCAAAGTTACACTGATGCTTATAATTTACTGATTATATGTGCTACTGTCGAAAATTACCCATATTTGCACGTATATTTTATATAAATGCCGAAACTGTGCATTAGATATAACATGTAAATATTTTTACAAATATGTGTAAAATACATAAAATTCATTTAGAGCAGTGGTTCCCAACGTGGGGCGTACGCCCCACCGGGGGGCAATTTGACCTTCTAGGGGGGCAATTCCAAATTTCTTACTCCCTCTTTCACTATCAGTTTCTTTTTTTCTTTTGGGGGAAAAAGTAGTGTTATAGGTGAAAACATTTTTTGGTGTTTAACCCTCTAGTTCATACTGTTGCCAATTGGCAACATATTAAAATTTCCCTCCTTATTGTTTATTTACCGTTGTCTCTTGACAACTTTATGCTTTACGTATATTCATGTTGGTCCTATATTTAGATTTATTTCATAAAAAGTATCATAGTTGGCAATAGTTGTTGATAAATTACAAATAAAAAGCAACTTTTGATACTTTCCATTTTGTTAGCCATAGTTGGATTTCTAACTCATATAAAAAATATTTAACATACAAAATTTCATTTGAAAAAAATATTTCTGAAAAGAATATACTTTTAAAAGTTATTTTAAATAATTTTCAGTTATGTTTATTGGAACAAAAATTGCATGCGCATGAATATACATTTGTTGCCATTTGGCAACACCATGAATTGAGTTCCGCTTTTGTAAACATTTTGAGCATTGTTTGTTTCACAACTGGTTCGCATGATATTTAATTTTTTTTTCACTTTTATTACCATATGTCACCCTAACTCGATAAACGACTCTTATTAAATACAAAATCTTCTCAGTTTACTGTAAAGCCAGGGCCTGCGGGCAGCTGCCCCGGGAGTCCCGATTTGAGGGGTTCCCCCTAATGGCAGATATAATTTTTTTGTTAAACGGGAGCTAAATGATAAAAAATGGCCAAAATACATCTTTTTCAGATTTAAAGGAGCTCTATTCTCCTTCCCTTGTGCTTCCGTGTCCATGCCCTCCTGAAGGTATCAGTTACATCATCAAAAATCCCTGCCGGCTCGGGCCTACAGGCGGAGGTAGATTTCGATGTTAAGTACTAAATTCTACAACAAAACTTAAATCAAGATTAGAGATAAAACCCAGTTTCTTCACAAAGAGCGAGCTGTAGGGAGCTAAACTTTTTGTGAAAATTGTAATATACACGAATACACACACACATATATATGGAATAGGTTTAAAAAATGGCTACAAAAAATTCAGAGAACCTTAAAGTGTTAAAATATGTTAATATTTCCATAGTCGGGTTTTTATCATATTTTAATACGTTTCTTCAAACTTACATGGCGTTACATATTCACCTGCTGAGGTCCATTATATTTCCAATATGACGCAATATACATATTTTTTTAATTCGTCAAACTATTTATTTTGAGTTTTCATGCTGAAATCTTGCTCTAGGAAACTTATGACGTAATATTCAATTTGTTTTCAATTTGTCAAACTATTTAATTTTACACGTGAAAATTTTGCAAAAGAAAAGTAATTGTTGTGGTGAGAATTTTATTATTTGTTTTTTTTTAAATTGTTGGCAACTGCTATAACGAAAAACTTTTATTTTTTTCCTGCCATTGTTGTGTAAGAGCTGGTTTTATCAGAATCATGTTAAGACAGTATTCAAAATTTTGAACCCTCCCCATTTCCACCCTCTTGGGCCGATTTCGCCCATTTTCAATCCCCGCCGAGATATTAGCCATCTCAAAGTTGTTGGCGAGTTTGAAGATGATTCGTGCATAATTGCGACTTTTATCGTGCGAACAAAATTTAGTACATACATACATACATATATATATATATATATATATATATATATATAAACTTTTTAGGTGGGGGTGGTTTTGGGTTCCTGGGGTCCTATAATGAAAAGTTATGAAGGAATTTTTCAAAAGTCGCACCATGGTAACGACTGCAATAGGTAGTATTTCTTACGAAATCTACCTAAAAAAAGCCAATGATTAAAATTTCATAGTAACAACTTAGTAGTCAATTGTTTTCAGCTTTATGAAACTTCTAAAGATGTCAGGAAGGATAAAATTGATCACTGGTACAACACTTAGGTAAAAAACAACGGTGTAAAGTTCTGGGCTGTATAGGTTACACTAGGGTAAAATGAATTAAGTGTTTGGTACCTCTACGTTTAAACAAAAACAATAAATGTTCTATTGGTTACCATTCATAACTTTGATAAATATTATTGATATAAAATTCTATGGTATTCTGCAGCATTGGCCGTATATTCATAGAGCGTATTTTATTAACCTATGATTTTTTTCATTGTATTTTGCATGTGATATTACACTTTATAAGCCCATTTTGGTTTTTAAAATTTAAATGATTTTAACTGGTTTAAAATACAGGATAAATATGGCTGCTTTTCCGCATTTTATTATGTTTTTATTTAATTACATTTTTTACAATACTTCTATTGTGTTCTGTATCAGGACAGCATATCTTCTTATTCATTTATAAATTAAAAATGATTCTAATGTAGCATCTAACTTCATATGTTCATTTAATATCTTAGAACTATAATTTGTACCATTATTATTTTGTTGATAGATAACAATTAATGTGTAATATTATTACATGCCGTCTTTATTTAGAATTTTGATTAATACTGTTATATGACTTGTAAGTTAAATTTTGATTTAAAATTATTATATGTATATATATATATATATATATATATATATATACGTATATGCATACATACACACATATATATAATTTTATTTTTCTAAGTGTATGTAAAGTATTGTATGCATTTAAAATCTTATAATTTACAAAAAAAAAAAAAAAAAAAAAAAAAAAATTGCAATAAAATAGCACAGTGTTGCTAGTTCAAAGTTCAAAAAATTTTTTGGGGGGTTAATGCATGGTGTTGTCATTTGGCAACAATTAAAAAAACTTCAAAATACTAAATAGTATAAGAGTGAAATTTTTTTCTATATTTTTCCTATAATTTATGGCTGTCAAGGAAGCAAATATATATTTTTTTAAGAAAAAATAAAAAATCATGCATTAGAGGGTTAAAAAGTTGTCCTGACTACAATACTTTTTTTATAATTAATTATTTTATATGGCTGGGTAACTTTGAACCAGGCTAAAAATCCATTTTTTATTGCTTTTATCCTTATTACTCCTTAATTTTTTTTAGTCAAACAAATAATTTAGGATCATTTCTTCTCTTTTATGCCCTAGTTGCGACAATATTCTTCAAATAAGAGTGTGGCATATGAAAATAAAGAAAATGCGGATCAAATTTACCCCGATTGACTGTATTGTTTTTAGTAATTTAAAATGTTTAAATCTAAATATTGGTCTCACACACGTATATAGAAATTTTTCCTATTCTAAACTCCCCAATCCCTTCTTTTGTAACATGATATATTAACTAACAGGCTATGCGGATCGTTTTTCCCAAGTGAACCTTGAATTAAAGAAATTTATCAAGGTATCGACTTTGTGTTAGAGGTGATCATTATTTAACATAACAGTACAAAAAAAAACAAAAAAAAAAACAAAAAAAAAACACTGTTAGTGCTTTAAAGTTTGTTATTCAGTAACAGATTATCAAAAACTCCCTGTTAACCCTCTCGCTGCGTAATTGTTTTATCAAAATAACTTCAAAAACTGCGTATTTAACACCTTTGTAACCGGTTTTACAAAACAAAAATTTTTGTCTAATTTAATCGGGAAAATGCTCAGATTAAATAAGGCAAAATTTAAAATAAAAAATATAACTGGTGAGAATAATCAAGAGGATTAATTAGACGGAAATAATGCATCCCCGAGAAAATCTCGTGTTGCGCAGCGAGAGGGTTAATTTTGGAATGATTTATCCATTTTCCCATAAAAACTTAAAAAAAAGGACAATTTTTTTTTTAGAAATAAAAACTTTTATTTATTTATTTGCAATGAAATTAAAATTACAAACTCTTTTTTCCTAGCTAATAATAACCCTCAAAGAAAAAGCGAAAAAAATAATTCTTTTATCATAAAACACAGAAAAAAATCCTTTTTTAAAAATCAACAGAAAAAAAAAACAAAAAAAAAACAGGAATTCTGCTTTTTCAGAATTTAGTGTCGCCCCCGATGACAAAAATATATATGTATATAAATATAGATACAGTAGAGTCCCGATTATCCGAGTTAATCGAACTTATAGCTTTGGAATGGATCAAAAGAGCAGTCACGACTGCACTTTCATCTTCACCTAACACTTCATTTATAATGACTGTTTCATAATAATGAAAGCCATCAGTCCATCAGAAGAAAATAACTCGGTGAAAGCGGAAACTCCGGTAATCGGGACTCTACTGTAGTTCAGTTTTAAGACTTAAAACACGCGATTTTATTTTACATAAAGTGACGTCATCCACATCCGCTGAAGAATTCATCATTTGCGATCCAGTGTTAAACAACATCTACAGTAAAGTACTCTTAGGACGTCACTATAGCTGTATAATGCACAAATCCAAAAAAAAAAAGAGATGTCATTTAAAAAAATCGGCTATGTAAAGTGTAAGAACTTTACTAATTACCCCTAAAGACTATTTATTCACGAACTATTAATTCGGGAGAAGATCCCCCTAGGGTCTTCTGGACTTTCCCACGCTAAGAGGAATCTCATAAACTCATAGTTCATCTCTGAACAAAGGTATGGTGCCGTCGAGTCTGCAAATATGAATGGAACTGGCAGTACATTTTCGTTCCGGCGCTAACTTAACATTCCATTGGATTGCACAGAGAGCAGGTGTTTCAGCCGTCCAGTAAGTGAGCGGTGGCAACAGCTGAGGGGGAGAAAAGACGATTTCTCCTAGGACGGCGAGCTTCAGCCTTCGAAAAATAGGCGGTGGCATCGGCTAAGAGGGAAAAGGCTAGTTTTCCCTAGGACCGGGAGTTTCAGCCTTGGAGAGAAGCGAGGTGGCAACGCGGGAGGAAGAGAGAAGCAGTTAGGAAGTGAGAGAGCGAGGACGCTGGCGAGGAGGTCTTGCTGGACCTAGTGGTGAATGAGCGAAGCGAGGAGATGAGATAGATGGTCATCCGACCAGTCTTTTCTCCGATTGAAGCACTATATCTGTGGAAGCAGCCCGTTGATGGAACTTTTTATCCTGTAAAATTGACGCGAACCCAAACCAATATTGTTTAACTTGTAAATATTCATAATATAATCGAGACTAAATAAAGGACTTAGATTTTGATAACTTACGCTACCATAGACTCTTGTCCAGTGATATCTAAGTCCCTACAGTGGTGGCAGCTAAAGAGGATTAAGAACTGGTGAAAATAAATTATCACAGTTCGTCAAAAAACAGGAAGGGCCGCAACCAGGCCGCAAGATAGAAGGAGACCTTGATCCCCAGACCAGAGTCTTCGGCAAATCCAGCAGGGATTCCAGAGCCAAGGCAATCCGACGCCGTGCAAGAGGTTCCGGAGAGCTGAAATCGACAGACGGAGATTAGAAAGGAGACCTTGATCCCCAGACAAGAGTCTTCGGCAAATCCAGCAGGGATTCCAGAGCCAAGGCATTTCGACGCCGTGCAAGAGACGTAAGACGTTCCGGAGATCCAAAATCGACAGACGGAGGGTAGAAAGGAGACCTTGATCCCAGAGCAGAGTCTTCGGTGAATCCAGCAAGGATTCCAGACTCAAGGCAATCCGACGCCGTGCAAGAGACGAGAAACACCCGAATGCAGGGAAGTCGAGCCCGCCGGATGGTTTAGCCTACAGATGACCGGAGCTGTACCAGTCTAAGACGATGTCAGAAGAGCAGTCAACAATATCTCAGGTTAGCACTCTTTATTTGATTCATTACAGAGGTTTAATCGAAATAGTATAGTTAATAACAAACATGTTTTTTAATCATTGTATATTTAATAGAGTTTAGGAAGTAAGGAATTTGATAATAAAATTTTGTGAAATATTTCCAACTGAATTCTAAGAAATTTAAGTAAATATTAATTTTCTAAAGTTCCTTAAAACTGTTTTAAACAAGTATTACTTGTACTAAAGGTTAATAATTCAGTGAGGATAATTTAAATTGCTTATGAGAGGTGGCGCATCGTTGGATGCACTGAATGCAAATAATTTAAATTCTCTTTTGTATGTGAATTTTATTCAGAATGTATGTTTTCAAAATTTAAGAGACTTTTTGAGCAATTTACTTAAAAGAAATGATACCAAAGAATATATAAAGTTATATATGAAAACTTGGTTGGTTAATGATAAGGCTGTCTATCATATTAATATTATTGAAATTGTTGTGATATTTTTTATGTCGCGAGAGTTTGTGATTATCCACAACTAGGGAAATATTTAGAGGCTTCGAAGTTGATAATTGCATGATTGGCATAGCATTTTTTATAACTGTTAATTAGTAGGAAACATGTCAGTGTTTGCGGGTAAGAAAAAGTGCGATCTAAAAGAGTTTGCTATTGAATTCGGCGCGAGCATAGAAGAGTCGGATAATATAGCCAAAATTATTAAAAAACTCGAAGAAGCAGAGGACTATGACGAAACTTTAGCACTAGCCCAGCTAAAAATCTTAGAGAAAGATAGGGTTGAGAGAGAAAATGAAGAAAGGTTAGAACGAGAGCGGAATAAGGCCTTTGAGAGGGAAAAAAAGGCTAAGGCTTTGGAGCGGGAGCATGAATTGGCGAAAATTAGGTTAGAACGGGAACCAGATGAGTTTAGTTTAGCTTCTAGCCAAAATGAGAGAGAGCCGAAAATATCTTTAAAATCAGTCCTGCCCAAATTCGACTCCGATAAGTCCGAAATATCAATCTATCTCAGTTTATTCGAAAGACAAGCGCAGAAAGCCCAAATCGAGAAAAGTCAATGGGTTACGCATTTACTAGGATTGTTACCGACGGAATTGGGGCAGCTTATCTTGAGAGAACCACCCGCATGTTCCGACGATTTTGATCATGTAAAAAAGATGTTACTAGAAAGGTTCCAACTTTCGGCAGAAGACTTTCGACTAAAATTTGTTACGACACAAAAGCCCGAAAACAAAACGTGGAAAGATTGCGTATATGAGGCTTCCAATTACTTTGATCAATGGTTAAGTGGTTTAGGAGTGGGAAATTTCGACCAACTGAGAGAGCTAATAATCACAGATCAGTTAAAAAGAAAGGTTAATCCGGAAACGAAGCATCATTTCATTGATGTTTGGGGCACGATAATCACTCCATTTGAGTTGGCAAAGAAATTAGATGCGTATGATTCAGCTAGGAAAACTATGAAACGGCTAGGGCCCTCGAAACTTCAAAACCTTTCCCAACCTCTAGAGCGAAATAAATTCGCGGGGCAATCAAAAACGGATAGTAGATCGGAAGAGAGTAGAACTAATTGGAGGGATAAAGACAACTCGAAAAACAGAAATGAAATATTCGATAAAAAGAAAGAGATTACATGTTTTTTGTGTAGGAAAACCGGCCATTACAAGTATTCTTGCCCGGAGCTAAAAAAGGCTGAAAAGACCGAAGCAGTTTACCATATCGCGGGCCTACAAGACTTAGAAAGTGCCTTTGAACCCTACGTCAGTCGCGGGTTAATTAATGGGAAAGAAATGACTATTCTACGCGATAGCGGAAGTAATTTGGACTTAATATCAGCTCACGATGTAAATGAGGACCATTTTACGGGTGAAAGTGTATGGGTTAGACAGGCATTAGATAATAAACTTCGGTGTTTACCTATTGTAGAAATAGAAATTAATCTGGGTACCGGAGATACTATAAGGACAAAGGCGGCCGCAGTAGATAAAGAAACGGACATGGTTCATTATTTGTTAGGGAACAAAACGCAGCAATTAATTGACAGGCGTAGACGATACCCGCGTTCAATCATCGCAGTTCGCACTAGGCCACGAGCGCACCCCGGAAACGCGGATACGAAAAGCGAAACTAAATCGCAGAGCTCGTCCATTCCCCCTACCGTAACGGAGAGCGAAAATGAAAAACCAGCCGGTTCACCTAAGCCGATGGACCAGCCAATTCTCCGCGCCGAGGTAGAAAGAGGAATTTTTAAGTGCGACCCCCCGAGGTCAGGGAGTAACCCAGAGGAGGGAATCTTTGTCGAAGAGAAAAGGGGAATTTTTCTACCTGTAGTTGAGAGTGCACAGTCCGTACCGAATTTGAATCCCGTTAATGAACAGGTTTTGAACTTGACTGAGAGAGGCTATTTAGCTGGAAGGGTGGGGAGAGTCGAGACTTTAAAATCCAACCCCCCGGACGCAGTGGGAGAAATAGGAGACAGTTTAGTAACGGAGAAAAAGCAAGAGACTTTTCTACGTCTAAGCGAGACCGTACCGCGGGATGAAAACTTGACCCTAGGAAACAAAGAAAATGTGAGTGATGCGCAAGAGAATGTCAAGTTCGATTGTGTTAAGCAGAGAGCGGACGAGGTGAAATCACATTTTGAAATGAACGAGGGGTTAGGGATTAGGAAAATAAAAGATCCCAGGGAATCTGACCAAGAACAAATGGTAATCCCGTTGAAAGTCAAAGGAGATATGTTATCCTTACCTAAGGAGAGTGCAGGTAGACTTCTAAGTACAAAGAAGTCAGGTTATAAATTCTTGAATCGTTATTGTTGGCCAAAAACCGTAAACGAAATTAAAAAGTTATACGAGAGATGGAAAAGAGATGAACGTTCTAAAGGTTTAAAATTCATACCTAGATTGGATTTAATTAGACGTATCAGACAATTTCGGGAATTATTAGTGGAAACGGGGACTAAAACTCGTGAGGTTAAGAAGAGGGGTGTCTTCCAGATTGATCCGGGAGAAAACTATTCGAGTACGCAAGACTTAGATTTAGGCGCTAGAAGGCAAGACAATTTGAATTATGATTCTCCTAAGATATTTGGTTTGTCGTATTTAAACAACGCGAAAAGGGTTTCCGATTATTGGAGTAATCATATGGGACAGAGAGGAGTTGCATTAAACCGCATCAGAGGAGTAAAAATGAAAGTGAAACTATCTAGCAGAAAATCAGCGCAGAGTACCAGTAAATATTGGGTAAGGTTGATCCGAGACAACGCCGTGAATAGTCCAAGACTAATCCGTTGGTCCTTGATACTTCAGCCTTATCATTATACAATCAGGCACCGTCCGGGGAAAGAAATAGTGCATGTTGATTGCTTAAGTAGGGTTGAATAAATTTAGGGAAATTGTATATAATTCTCACAAAAATTACTTGCATCATAAGGTATAAATAATTTACATTTTGTATATATTGTTGTAATTGTCATAATAATGTTCCTGGAAAAGTGTGTAAATTTATATGTGTTTAGTACAAAAGAAAAAACTGAATAATGAACCTCTGTGGTGAACGAATTTTGAGTGTAACACTGACTTCACTATAGATTTTCCAGCTACGTGAAAAATCTCTCTTGGAGGGGGGATTGCTGTAAGAACTTTACTAATTACCCCTAAAGACTATTTATTCACGAACTATTAATTCGGGAGAAGATCCCCCTAGGGTCTTCTGGACTTTCCCACGCTAAGAGGAATCTCATAAACTCATAGTTCATCTCTGAACAAAGGTATGGTGCCGTCGAGTCTGCAAATATGAATGGAACTGGCAGTACATTTTCGTTCCGGCGCTAACTTAACATTCCATTGGATTGCACAGAGAGCAGGTGTTTCAGCCGTCCAGTAAGTGAGCGGTGGCAACAGCTGAGGGGGAGAAAAGACGATTTCTCCTAGGACGGCGAGCTTCAGCCTTCGAAAAATAGGCGGTGGCATCGGCTAAGAGGGAAAAAGCTAGTTTTCCCTAGGACCGGGAGTTTCAGCCTTGGAGAGAAGCGAGGTGGCAACGCGGGAGGAAGAGAGAAGCAGTTAGGAAGTGAGAGAGCGAGGATGCTGGCGAGGAGGTCTTGCTGGACCTAGTGGTGAATGAGCGAAGCGAGGAGATGAGATAGATGGTCATCCGACCAGTCTTTTCTCCGATTGAAGCACTATATCTGTGGAAGCAGCCCGTTGATGGAACTTTTTATCCTGTAAAATTGACGCGAACCCAAACCAATATTGTTTAACTTGTAAATATTCATAATATAATCGAGACTAAATAAAGGACTTAGATTTTGATAACTTACGCTACCATAGACTCTTGTCCAGTGATATCTAAGTCCCTACAAAAGATTCACAGGCCTTCATTTGTTTGTATTATTAATATAGATATTTAAAATTAAATTTAGTTTCTAATAGCTCCCTGTTTTATCAGAAATCCCTCACTTATATTTTTTTCAAAATAACACGTATTTTAATTAATTTTTTTTTTCAATTTTTATGGGAAAATGGCAACAAAAAGATATAATTGCTATTTTTCTTTCACTTTCTACAGAAATATCTTCCGTTGCCAATATTAAGCAAATGGCTATAAAAACTACAAAATAATTAATATCTCAAAAATAAATGGGAATGCAGTTTTTAAACAAACTGCATTAAAAAATACTTTTTTTTCCGAATACGACGGTACAAAACCTGAAAATGTGCAATGCTTAGAAGTTAAAAAAATTGCTATTGAGTATTTAATCGTACTGCTTTGTTTTACGGCTGGCTTCTGTAAGGTAACGTTATTTTTTGGAATACACAAAATAAGTTGGGAGAAAGAAATAGCATACCGTACCGGGGGTTAAAAAACCGAACCTAAAGTCATTCAATTCTTCAAGGAATGAAACTAGTCGTTGGGGGCCACCGTAATACTTATACCCATCCATTATGGAAATGCACAATATAAAATATGAAAATAAAACATGAGTAAACTATTTATAAAATGCATTGCAATTCAAAAAAAAAAAAAAATGCAATTTAACAAATTACAACGACCATTTGGAAAATGATTTTTTCAAAGACTAAAATTTAAGACATAAAAAATAGCACGGAGTTGATCATACATTACGTACGCCATGAATTAAACGTTAATAGCGTTATTACACGTAAAAGTTGCAAGCGACAGAAATCGCCTGCGACTCGTACATATTATCCACCTGAAACTTAAGTATTATCCAAGTATTTCCTTGGCTGTTCGGGAAAAGGCTTTTCCATCGTCAGATTTCCAAGAAATCTGACGGCCAATTTTAAATGAAATTTATTTCTTAAACTTCTAAACATCCCACACTATTACTTTTTATATCGTCGTATAGAGAAAAAAAAATATACTTTTAAATGCAATTTGTTTGAAAGCTGTATCTCAATTTGTTTCTGAGTTATTAAATTTTTTTTGTAGTTTTTATTACTTTTTTGTCACAGTGGCAACACTCTGTTGTCCATCTCTGTTGAAAGTAAAGGGAAATACATATTACTGTATAGACCAATCAGAAAACGAATAAATTGCAGATTAAACTAATAAAAAGCTTCAGATATGCTTTTGATTTCCTACCCTGACGAGGACAATAACCATTTTTCCAAATGGTTAATAAAATTTAAACGTATATTTAAATATTTTTAATACATAGCAATGCTCTATTACTGAATTGCGGGTACTACTTGATTATCCCGTCGACCCATTTCGGCAAATTATATAAATCGCCAAACTACTCGCAAAATTATACAAAGTGGCATAATTTTTATTTTAAATAACGAAAGAACAAATAAAGTAGTAAAAGATTAATATAAAATACAAAAAAAAAAAAAAAAAAACGTCGAATTAAAAAATAACTTGATGACGCAACAAACACGTGTAACGTGTTTAATGTCAAGTGAATGTGACATTTACGATAAGCCATTATTGGCATTTAATCTTATAGTTTGGCGATAGTTTTTTGGTCGACGGGATAATCAAGTAGTGCCGAATTGCGTAAAAGAAACCTCCCTATAACTCCAAAAATGATAATCATATTAACTAACAGTTTACTGCGTCGGATTAAGCGTCTCATTTTCAATTAAAACACATCTTTGAATTGAAATTTGAATGAAATACAGGGTCGTGAAAAATCGAAGAGTGGGAAAAATAGGATTACAAATATCTCGGCAACTAATTATCCGATCGACTTCATTCTTTATACTTTTTTTGTTTAATTGTATTTTATATTAACTCTTTAAAATGAACAATTTCGAAAAATTTTATATACCTTTTATCAGAACGAATATTTCGAGAGTTCGAAAAAAATAGTTCCGGATAATCGAAGTTACTGATATTTAATAGGCTTCTTCCTATTATTACATACTAAGTACACACCAAATTTCAAGTCTGTATCTCTACTTGTTCGGGAGCTGCAGCGTTTACAGACAGACGGACGGCAAATTATTATTATTATTTTTTTAAAATATGTTTTTCGTAATCTCCAGTGTCAGAAGCGTGTAAATCCGTCAATTTTTTTTTTTTTTTCGATTTTTAAAACGATTGCAAGACTAACCCTATACTACGTATGATGGGTAAGTAAAAAGAAGCCAGCAGTCAATCATTCTCACCTTCACATACTACCTATATCACTTGCTTTCATGAATAGATTCTTCCCCAAATTTTAGACTTCAGACCCTTGTGTTTAAAAGCACTACTAGATAGTACCCGTCAAGATTTGATGATAAATAACTTGAATGTTCGATTAGAAAAATTCTTGAATTTTGAATTAGTTTCTGTTAAATTAATTATTGAAATCGTGATAAATCTTTCTATTGCATAAGTGATTCCTATTTCTTGAAGGCAAGCTAGAGAGTGCTGTCAGTCAAACCTATTGAATGAAGTGAAAGAACTTTAAATTTATAATTTACAGCCAATTATGCTTGTCTTTTATCAGAAATTTACCAAAAAATACTTGGCAGAGCATTTATTTTTACTTACTACAGTCTCACTTTTTTGTTGAAAAAATAACAATATTATTTTTATTTTTTTAACTACACGACCTTTAAAAGCTACCATGAATTTTATTTACATCAGTTTCATTCTCTAAAAGCCTAATTTTGAAACTTGATGCAACTAACGATTTATAATATATATTTTTTATTATTTGAATTTTATTTTACTTTTTTTCTTCATTTTTTAAATATTAAACCATGGATATCAATATAATTTATTTTATAGTTCTTATATGAATATTTTCCTTTCTTTCCGTTTTATTTGTTTATTTATTTATTTTTAACGAAAAGAATGGCAAATTTTTTCTTCTGACTCACATACTTATAAATTCTTGATAATTGTAAATAATATAAACAAAAGTTGTAGATCAGCTCAATTTATTTCATTCATGCAAAATATTTTAGGTTAAATATTTTAAATATAAAATTATTATTTTTTCAAAACATTTCTGAGTGTTAAATTTTATTTAATGATAAACCATAGAAATAATAATGAAATCAAAATCATATAACTTCTCCTCCTTATAAAATATGTCATTATAGAAATGAATTATGGCCAAAAATGGTCAAGAAATCATTTTGCCGGGGGTTGGGCTCGAACCCGCGTCGTCTACAAAAGTTCAGAGCTTTAAAACGGTGCTATATACCACTCTCCTAACCAGACCTCCTCTACCCTTTCTCTAAATGTTCTAGTAAATTTGAATGATTTTCTAGTAAATTTGAAAAAATGATCTAGTAAATTTAGCTTCACGCATGCACAAATGCGTGAATTTTTGAGTCTGATCTTACAGAATCAGGTTTACGCTTTAATATGTATGATGGAGGAATGTACTGGAGTGTCCTTCCGCATTGCTGAAAACAATACGAACGCCATTGCACTATTATATTTTCTGATGTGCCAGACACGATTTGGGCTGTTAAGCACCAACTCGTTTTCTTAATTATTTACAGTAGGAGTTGAAAGGAAAGGGGGCTTTTTAAAAATGCTAATCTATCATAATCAGGTTCACCTGACAGTAGAATTTCCCCCCGTACTTCTATAATTAAACAACGTATAACAATATGCAATATACTAAAACTTTCCCTGAAAATTATTTAACTAATAATTCAAATCCCTTCAAATTCCATTCAAAAGAACTCAAGTTACAAAAGGCTGGAACGAAATTCCCATTTGAATTTATATTTATAGCAGAAAGACACTATAGTAGAAGTATCTAGAACTCAGTTTCAAATGTTTACTGTCAAGCGATGTGTTAAATACATTTTATAACACTTTGTTTTAAAATTGTGATTTAAAGTATCGTCGAAGCATGCAGAATTTTTTAAAAAATCTAATATTTAATAAAATATACTATAGTATTAAATATTTTCAACATTTTTTTTTTTTTTTTTTTCCCGGTACGGTATGCTATTTCTTTCTCCCAGCTTATTTTGTGTCCAAAAAATAACGTTTTACCTTACAGAAGCAAACAATTAACAAAGTTGATGTATCATTGTGCGATTAAATGCTCTATAGCATTTTTTTTTTAAATTTCGAAGCATCGCAGATTTTTAATTTTTATACCGTCGTATTGGAAAAAAAAGTACTTTTAAATGCAATTTGTTTGAAAACTTATCTCCATTTATTTTTGAAATATTAATTTGTTTAATTTTGGCTACTCAAGTACTCCATTTATGTAGAAAGTAAAGGGAAAATAGTTTATCTTTTTGTTGCCATTTTCTGATAACAACCGAAATAAAATGTAATTAAAATACGTGCTATTTCGATAAACGAATAATTTCTGTTAAAACTATTTAAGAGTGGTGTTTAAGAGTGGATCGTAAATGTGGAATTTTTAAGCGGATGCGAATGACGTCATTTTACATAAAATAAAAGTGTGTGCTTTAAGTCTTAAAATTGAAATATGTTTTGTACTATTTATATATACATATATTTTTTTTTCATCGGGGACGACACTAAATTCTGAAAAAGCAAAATTCCTGTTTTCTAGTTTTTTTTTTTTTTTTTTTTTTTTTTTGTCAACGTTAAAATTATTATTTTAGGTTATTGAAGAAGGGTGAAAAGTGGGGAGAAAAAGTAAAACAATAATAGATGAAAATAGAGTTTAACAATAGTAGTAGATGATTAAAATAGAGTTTAAGAATAGATAGATAATAAAAGTGTGTAGTAATAGAAAATAGTTTTTAAAGGCTTAATAAATGGTTAAGCTTAATAAAAGAAATTAGCGGCAGTAGAAATGGATGCCCTAAGAAGATCATGCAGGGTATCAGGAATAGTCAGAATAAGAAATGAAAGAATAAAGGAAATGATAAAAATAAAGGGAACCAAATTAGATGACATTAAAAAAAGCAATTAATCTGGTTTGGTCATGTTAAAAGTATGAATGATGAAAGATTACCCAAATCACATTAAATTATAAAACAAATTAAAAAAAAGGAAACTGGGAAGAGCACGGAAGAACTCGGTGGATGATATTGTAAAGGCAATGAGGGATTGAGGTCTGGAAGAGGAATGGACCCTTGGCCGAAAAAAAATGGAAAAGGACTGTTGTAGATTCTTCGGATAGCGGCATCTGACGCCACAGACCGAGTTTATATATATATATATATATACAATAGAACCTCTTTTATCCGAAACTCTCGATTAACCGAAATCCATTTTGAAAGCTTTATTTTTGTTACTATCACATTCTTGTGTGCAAAATCCATTTTGAAACCTTTTTTTTTAACTATCATATACATTGTGCGCAAGCGGTCCTTTACAAACTACGAGTTCATATAAATATTTTCGATCCCTATTCTTAGAGTTCCTTTAAATTTAACTTGATCTCCCGTAAGCTGCGGAGTGAAACGAAGAAAACGAACAAATTAGCAATTCTAAAGCTTTTGAATGTTTTCCAAAAGTTTTGGCATGGCTGGAGCAGCAGAAAGACTGTGATACTGGTGAACTAATAATATTTAAAAACTCCATGATAGAGCTTCAAAGTAAAGGCAATCGAAACTGCGACAAACAAAACATTTTTCAAACTTTTGTGACATATGTAAAAGGCACTTAATTTCAAAATTAAAATTCAGGTAATTTATTCTTGTTTCTATTTAGCTTTAGCTTTATTTTTATTAATAATAATATGGATAAGAATTTTTTACCATAATAAGAAATATTGCATATATATCTCCTTAATCTTAAAATGGAAGCATTCTCGATTATCCGAAAATTTCGATTTTCCGAAAGAGGGTCGGTCCCAATTACTTTGGATAATCGATGTTCTACTGTATATATATATATAATAAGTTTGAAATCACAAATATATGAAGAAATTGATAAAGTTCTAAAGATGATTTAGAAATGAACATAGGAAACCAGTATGTAAAATAAGAAACTATGAATGACTCACAGAATCGTCAGAGGAGCTTGTGAGTTCATTCATAGAAGATGCGTTATTTCATCCAATTTTGTCGGCATTAAGCCTAAAAGGACAAAATTTAGCTCCTTATAACGCAAACATTACAGAAAATAGATAATAAAAAGCTAAGAGATCCAAAGAAAGATACACCTTACACAGGATATTAAAAATTATTAGAGCACAATACCTGAATAACATACTAAGAGTCAAAACTACTGCATATCAGCATGGAAAACAAAGTTAAGACTATTTTAACATGTGATCTACAGTTGAGCATCTGAGTGAAACCCATAACTGTGCTGCCATCTGGTGTGAGAAAGTAAAAATGTAAATTGGAACTGGATTAATAACAATAATGTTTAGTGTTGCCATCTTAAGCCCCCTTCACAAAAAAAAAATAAAAAAAATAAAAAAAATAAAAGGAATGAAAATGATTGAAGAAATCAAGAAAAGACTTAGATTAACTTTTAGTTAAACTAGAATGAAAAAATAGGAATAAACTTAATAAGTACTGAGTGAATGCAAAATAAAATAAAGAAAAGGAATAAATTAATACAAATAAATAATTATATAAAAATAAATAAAAGGGCAATTGATTAAATTAACGTTTTAAAGACAAAAAATTGTAATATAAAAAATGAGAATATAAATAACATTTAAAAAGATGAGGAATATTTGAGATAGTAAAATTTAGCCTTGCATTATGTAAATAAATGTGAAAATTTAAAAAGCAATGAGGAATATTGAGATAGTAAAATATATCCTTAAATGATGATGCAATATGTGAAAATTTATTATGTTAAATGCATGATACCGCGCAATTTTTATTTATTTATTTATTTATTTTAATTATATGTCCATTATATATATATATATATATATGGTTTCGGCTTTGTGTAGGGAAAATAAGTAGAAAATTTTACGTCAAACGTAGCAACTAATACTATAACTAGTTTTATAAATATTAAGATCTTGGTGCAATAGCTGTTGCACTGTTATGCAAAAATGCTGTGAATACAAAATTTATTACAATTATATATATTAAATTCAATAATACGGAAATAATAGGACTCCACCTTAAATAACACATCATCACCATGGCAACGTAGAATCATTACCTATCATGAAATATCACTGAATTAATTACGTTTGATAGGATTTAATAGAATGAAAAAAAAATTATTAATATCTTTTTAAGTTTTGGTTCGATTTTCATAGAATTTGAAAGGACTCGACAAAATTCTACAACGATTATATATATAAATTTCAAACCATTCGGTTAAATAGTTTTTGCGCTATTATATACTGACAGGTGGACAGACAGACGGAGGGAGCAGACGACGACTATTGGTGCCTACGTATTTATATAATTACGAACGCACCTGAAAGTGATTCACATCTTATATTTTTCTTTTATTCACCATTAGAACATTTCTTTAGTTTTCGTTATAAGTTTGCGACTTCCATACTATCTTTTATTTTACCACAAAGTTTTCAACTTTTACTCTGCATTTTAGTAATAATAGTTGAGGTCGATCTCTATAATCACCCTTTTTTACTTTTTACATTTTGTTTTGGGGTTTTCTAATGGAGACACTTCCACTTTCGAAACCGGTTCCGAAAGTGAAAGTATCCTAATGGTAAAAAAAAAAAGCAAACAAAGTCGAAAAAGTAAAAAACGGCCTTTGTAGAGATCGACCTCAACTACTGAATGGACAATATTCTTCCTTCAGGTTCGAGGTTATAGAAAACCAGCTGTTTGGGAAAATATTGAAAACTCGCTCCATTTGAAAGCATTATGTTCTTGAAGAATTCACTTATTTTTTTATTCCGCTACTGAAATGAAAGAAATGGATGCAATAGATCTGAATAACTATAAGGATTCTATTCCAGATTAATTTTGTTTTAATTATCGAATTTATCAGAAATATAACAGAATATTTTAAACGTTATCAAGAACTTTCAAAATGTCCCAACCTCACTCCATATCAATTAAAATCCCCAATATTTTTTATGCCAGTTCGGTTTATATATACAAATAAAACTGTACATCGGATTTTATATATTTTAATATAAAGGTAAAAAAATATTTTTTTTTCTTCTAATTTTTATGAAATTTTCAGCATTTTTGCATCCTATTTCTGCACTTAACTACCTTTAACTTTTCCAATTATACTTAATTTCAAAAAACTATGCACAGTTTTATTTGTATATGTGTACCAAACTGGCATAAGAAATATTGGGGATTTTAATTGATATGGAGTGGGGTTGGGACATTTTGTAAGTTCTTGATAAAGCTTAAATTATCCAGGAAAATTCTTTATTTTTCTCCAAAATTTTTTTTCTTTTATTTCTTGTGCAACAAATATATTCCATAATTCATATAGTGTGCCCTTGAATAGTATTTAAGGCACAATTTTAATAAAATAAAAAATTTTGAAGGTCCTTTGTCCCCTTAAGTTAATAAACATCATGACAAATAAATATATAAGTTTTGTTTATAAAATATTTCATAGATGGCAGCACCATATAATGATAAACGTCAAACAAATTTAATCTTCCTAAATTTTGACGATTTAGATTTTAATATAAACTATAAAAGAAAAACTATTTTATGAGAAAGGAAATTAATACTTTCAGTATATATTTCGATGGACACCTACTTTTTTTTTTTTCTAAAGCATCATAATATTTTACAAAAAGATTTCATAAAATATATTAGTATGTAATGTTCTCAATATCTTTCAAGAGATCTGATTCGTTAGTCTTTCAGCTCCATTATGAATCATTTTTAGTATATAAAACGTAGATCTAGTCGTATGAAACTTATAGTTTGTTTCAAAGCAAATTTATCTACTGTTAATGCAAGCAATTACACATTTTATTTCGATTTTAATCTAAAAAAAATACAATCTTTACATCAATATGTGAAATTATTAAACATAATGTAAAATAGATGGCAACACATATGCAAGAGAAATATTTAAATACTATTTTAATTTTCATATAATTGCACAAGCATAGCCGAGCGGTTACCTCGTCTGATTCTATAAGTCACTGGCCGTGTCTTTGACACTGGTCTTGGGTCCATTAGATCATTTCGTTGTACCGTTGACGATGTCTTGGGTAAATTTTTACAGACTTTTTTTACAATCCACATATCGATTTCGCCGACAATATAGATTTAATAAATTTGAAAATATCATTTAAAATCATTTTGAAGCCGAAGGTTGTGGGTTCGATTCCAGGAGGGGCTGTTTCCACGAAAAGTATATTTATCCTTTTTTTTTTTTTTTTAGGTTTTGCAGTGCATGGGCGCCTGTTTAACAAAATTCAGGGAAAGGGGCAAGATTTTGGAATAAATGTGTGGAATGAACTCAGCCATTTCTTCTCTGGGCTGGGACGATTTTCTGCAGTTCTAGAAAGAAAATTGCAATTGACCATTACTGGGAATAAAATCTCACATCTTCCGGGTGGGGGATTTTTGATGGTTCGAGGAGGTGTCCCTCCACCCCCTAAATTCAATACTGAATGAGTTAGTAGCGATGTGTCTGTAGTCCGCTGCCAAGACCTTTTTTTTTAAAATAAATAATTAAAAAATAAATAAATAAAAGAAAGAAAAAGGGCTAGAACTCCACCCGCAAGACAATTTTAAAACATATCATTTCTTTTAATAGAATGTAACAAATAAGATAAATTATAAATCCAAAAATAAACTTTAAAGAAATGAAGAATTGAAACAGTTTATTACTTATTTGACTCCACCCTTCCCCCATTTAAAGCAATTTTTTACACTTAATGCAATAAAGAGAGACGGCTAAATATTGTCTTCCATGGGTGATTCAGGAAGGCAGAGTCCCTTTATCACCAATTTCCTTTTCTTTTAGTAAAAAGCGTTTTTGCTATCCTTACTTTCTCTCTTAGTGTTTGATTATTTAAATTATTTGAGAAAAATACATTTTTTTAAATCACCAGAGAAAAAGAATAGTTAATTAAATCTGAAAATACAGAAAGGGGCAATTGCCCCAAGCCCCTGAGTTTTGAGATAGCGACTTAGTCTAATATCTATATTATAAAACAAAAACACGTCCGTGAGTAACGTTGATGTCATATTAATGGAGGCAACAATTGACTAATAAATTTTTCTTTTGGTTCTTTTCAGCTCACAGGCTATCAAAGCCTGAGAGTTAATGTGCTCGCAGGTTCTGTATGTACAGTCGTGGGGAAAAAAGTAAACGCCCCGTACAAACTCTGCAACAAATTGTTGTGGAAGAAAATTGTTTGTACCCAGCGATTGGAAATAAAGTCTAGTTTTAAATGATGTATATAAAATTTGCTTAGGAGGTCATCTACATATCAAAATGAGCACAAACTTTTTAAAAAAATAGAAATACCCAAGTTTCTAAAAATATTGGCCCTTGAATAGGGGCGGCCTTTAAAAGAAGTTTCACAGTATTTGAAAATGCGAAACATCATCAAAACCACCTCAAATGTTTTTCCCCATGGTTGGTTGGTTGGTTGTATTTATGTCGGCCAATTATCTGCACGTGGGATATAGGCCCTAAGGGGGGTGTGCCTTCCGTGGAGGTCTTTCTAAGGGAACCTAACCCGTATTAACGCTTGGAGAACCAAGGTTCGAAGAAAACCACGAAAACTCCGAACGATTAGGCCGACGGGCGCGATTGGGATCGAACCCAGCACTTCCCGTCTACCAGCTTCGAGAGCAGAACCTCTCGGCCACTGGTGGGGCAATGTTTTTCCCCATAGGTCGTTATGTTCTTGTAAAGGAGCTACACACTTCATTTTCAATACCTAATAACATACCATAGAAAGTCTCAATAACATACATTAATTGCATGGCAATCAGACTATATTTACGCGAGTTAGAGCACGGACATACAGATAAACCGAATTCATAAAGATTCACAGAAATTCATAGTTGAAAAGTGTTAAAGAGAAAAAAAAAAAAAATAAGGTGAAATTAGCTATCCCGTACGGGGACTAGCATTTAGTCTAAAAAGTAAAGCCGGTTCGCAAAAATTGAAATGACTGACAACACTGAATGCTACTTTTAACCTCTTCGGTCCCTGGGTCCCCATACGGGGACCTCCGTTCTTTTCCTTATAAAATCTAAAATGTCCGATTTTTTTACATTTTCACATCACTTCTTAATAGCTGAATGTTTTTTGCGTTCAAAGCAAACGAATAAATGGTGGAAAATCTAAGTTGATTTCCACATAAAATAAATGTAATTTTCATCTGAGTTTGCAAAATGGCTAAAAATGCCCAAAAGACAGTATGACCAAGAAAATGAGAAATTTTCAGAAGTTTTTAACTTAAATCTTTTTCAATAAAAAATGTTGAGTATTTGTAAGTTATTTACTTGTTTAAAGATCTTAAATTTGTGATTGCGTTCATTTAGGTTAGTGGTTATTAAATTGATGTTTTAAGGGGGTTTGTAGTTTTAGATCCATATTTTTAAAACCTAAATTACTAAGCGCCTAAATGATCAATTTCAGAAAAGATATTTTTTCTGTCATTTTTTTTTTTTTCTTTTTGAAAAAAAACAATGCATAAGCATTTGCATTATTATTTTAGTTTCAGAACTGAAGAGGATAATTAAGACGAACTTACCTCAAACCGCAAGTTTCCAACAGGTGGTTTAGCATAGGGAATATTCCTAAAAGAATATACTTCCTGTTCACCAACACGCATTAATAGCCCTTTCACCGGTCCATATTTGGTAATAATTATTTTTTCCTCACATAATCCGAGGCTCAACCATGCAAAAAATACAAAAACAAGCATGGTGCTTTTTAAACTAAGCGAAAATGACCTTCTTTATTCGGAGTGTGAATAACTAAATTTTGGACGAGTTATCTAATACGCGAGTGCAATTAAAAGAATAATTTATAATGTGCGCGAAGAAAAAACTCGAAGCCGCGGATTATCGAAGTTCAACGTTCCGTAGCTGATATCCAAGTTTACAATGATAAGAATTATGAGTGATACCCAAGATACTGTTTAAGATGCGGGCACTCCAAAATGAACAATTGCGAGAAGAGTGTTGAGGGATGAATAAGGATAACACAGTGGAAACCTCCTACACTGTTAAAAAAAGAAAGAAAAAACACTATACATAGGGGTGTGAAATTTCTGTTTTTTAACGGAAATTTTCCGTTTTGAGAGAAAATCATAATTTTTCCCGGAATAAACGGAACAACTATTTTTTTTTTTTACCCTTGATCGTTGAATATAAAAACGGAAATGTTCCTTTCAACTGAGAGAAGATGAAAAAATTCTAGTTAAATTTTTGTAATTGATGTTTTGGCCTTTAACCAAGTCCGTGTAGGGGACAGAACATTTATTCTCTAATAGAGGTTCCTCGAATTCTTCTCAAGTTAAGCGCCCCGTCAGTCAAAGGTGACTGACACTGAACTTTCTGTTTAGAACGCGTCATTCACCGATGACCGACGGTCTAAAATATGATATAAAACTATATATATATATATATATATTGGTTTAAGTAATTACTGAAAATTTATTTAAATTTTACTTACCTTTTATTTATTACAGGATTATACTTTCTTAAAAATTAATTAAAATATTGTAAATTTTCCATTTTCCAGCTTCTATTTCAGTCACAGTGGCACTCAACGTAGAGGTCTGCACGGGCCGGAATTTCCAGGCCCGGGCCCGGCCCGGCCCGAAGGAAAGCTATTTTGGCCCGGCCCGGCCCGGTGTAAAAATTGAAAGTTCGGCCCGAGCCCGGCCCGGCCCGTTTACATTTTTACCGTTCTCGGCCCGGCCCGGCCCGGCCCGTACAAAAATCAGTGAAAACAGGCCCGGCCCGGCCCGGCCCGGCCCGACTCAATTTCTGCAAAAAATTCCGTTTTTTCTCGACATACAATTAAGATTCTTTTAATGAATACTGCATGCATATTTATGGGAACATTTTACAGTATATTTTAAATTACTATGTGTTCGCAAAATAGAAAACACACAATAGTAAACATTAACGATTACTTACAGTGTTTTAGTCAACGTCTCTACAGACGTTTCAAAATTTAAATAAGGGTTCATTAAAAGATTATTGTAGTTTAGAATAAAGGGTTAAAAAACATGATAACTTTCGAAGCTTATAATAAAAAGTAGATTTGTGAAAATATTTCTGCCATTTTTAAGCCTTTTCTCAAATCCAAAGGAACTACATTTTGAAACATTTATGAATTCATTTCTTTTCGGAAACGCATGAGATTGGCGGGTATTCTTATTCAGAAACCATGTAAGTGCCGTTTTTTTTTTAGATAAAAGTAATATATCTTTCAGAAAATACTGCCAAAGTTAGCGTTTTGAATCGAATTTCCGGAAGCGATAGCACAGGAAAGGAGAAAAACGTACAGTCACGTGACAAGAGTCTCCTTTATCTCTGTACGTAATTTATGAAAAATGGAAACGCTATTCGATTCCAAATGCCTTCAATACTTAGACCTGTCAATTTTATGCCTTTATAGTTAAAAATGAGTCAGAAAATGTGTCTGAAAGTTTCGCATTGTTGAGCAGTAAATATGAGAACCACCTTAAGGTACATTTCCAAAGATACTGTTAACAGAAGTTCATTATTGCTATTAATACTTTTACAAAACATAATGCCTGTCCTACACATCCTGAGAACGATTAAGACCAGTTCCGTCCCGGCACAAGTCTGCCGATAAAATTAAACCCGGGATCAGGCATCATGTAACTGTACGATGCCGATCTCTACGATGGACATGTTACATTTCTGTATTGATGTTGTTAAACTCGCATCGGCTCGTAACGCATATTTATACTTCTCGAAAAAGTCATATTCATTGGAAATGGCCTCGTAGTTTATCTGCTTCTCTCAAATTCTTATATCGGGCCGATAGGCCCGATTAATTTTTTTTATCGGCCCGGCCCTGCAGGCCCGTTCAATTTTTTTGCCCGTCCGGCCCGGCCCGTTGAAAAAATTGCCCTAATACTGCCGGCCCGGCCCGTTTGAAAATTCTCCTCCATTCCGCCGGCCCGGCCCGGCCCGGCCCGCGGGCCGGGCCGGGTACGGGCCTCGGGCCAAGCCCGGGCCCGTGCAGACCTCTAACTCAACGTGTTAAATATAGAGGTTCGAAACCAGAGAAAGGCAAGGCGGTAAAAAAAAAAAAAAAAGTGTGTGATAATACAATGGACCTGTTCCGTGTAAATGTATGTCAGTATATATATTATTATTATTGTCCTATTGCTCACATTTATTTCTAAAAACAGGAATTTCCCGTCTTGAGTAACGGAAAATGCCCATCTTGAAAACAGGGGAACACCAAAAAAGAAGTTTTGTGATAAAACGGAAGATAGGCGGCAATTTTGCTGCCCAGTATGTTTTCCGTTTTTTCGCGGATTTTTTTTTCTTTTTACAGTGTATAAGGAAATGAAAGAGATCGCGAAAAATATTCATTATACGTGGATTTCATCATAACAGATTTTCTTACAACATTAACAAACAACTGTATTAAGCATGTTCTCAAAAATATATTTTTCCCAGCGAAACTGTTTGATATATTTACGGAAACACCTCGAGGCATCATTACTGAAGTGATTTGGAGACGAGTAGTTTTTCATATTTTGATTAATTTGAGGTATGTGACATGCATTTCTTGTCTCAAAACAACCTTTCTCAAGCTGCCGCGTCCGGAAATTCGGTTCAAAACTTCAACTTTGACAGCATTTTCTGAATGATCCTCTGCATTTATCGGAAAATGGAAAAAAACTTTTCGGTTTCATATTTTAGGAATAAGAACACCTACCAATCTTAAGAGTTTACGAACAAAAAGGAATTCAGAAATGTGTCAAAGTATCCCGTTTGCATTTGAGAAACTTCAAAAAACCTTAAGAAACTTTATTACGTAACGGAGCACTAGTAGTAGGTTACGATGTTTAGAATAATGTATACTAACGAAAACAAGTATTTAATATATATATATATATTCAGATTTCCTTAAATATATTTAAAGTTTTATTAATTTTAATTCCGCAGACTTCTCGCAATAGTCACGTGGGCACAGGAACGGAGGTGTGGGGGAGTATAAGGAATACAGTTGTACCGGGCCCTAAGCTGAAAACTGCTCCGTGAGAGTTCTGCGATTTCTGACTCACAAATAACGTAAAAAGTCTGATAGCATCAATATAAAAATGCAGAAGAAGAAAAAAAAAAAAAAAAAGTGAAATCTGGATAAAAGTATAAATTCAAAGGTATAAAATTCTACACAGTGGTATTTTTTTATCTGAAGGAATACATTTTATAATAAGAAAATAATCATTGTTGATATTGGTGATTTTTAGTTTCAAATATTAGAATATGAATAAAAAGTAAATTCAAAAACTTTTCTCATTAGTGTTAAGTTCCAGATTTTTTTTTTACTTCTTTTGGATTATTTAAATGAATCTCTTTCATTTTAATTTATGATCAGAATGATTTGTCTGAAACGCATATTATTCATCTTGTCGAATTGTTATAGGTACAGTCGACTTAACAAAAAAAAGAGAGAGACAGAGTTCATCACCAAATTGCCACAGAAAAGACGAAAGTAGCCATTCTATTGGGAATTACATCTTCTTCAATTTATGTTTATATATTAACAAAAAGTTAGGGGTCATCTTCATAGAGAAATTGTACTAAACTCTGAATTTTCCAATTCAAGCACTCAATTTTGACATCACATTTGGATATTTCGGAAATTTTGTCCCTAGGAGAGACACCAAAAGTTAAGTCGTTTAGGAACTACACAGATTTAAAATTCGGAGATGCTTTAATGCTCTCTCTCTCTTTTTTTTTTTTTTTTTTTTTTTTTTTATAAGTACAATAGAGTCTCGAAAATCTGAAATAATTGGGGCTGACACTACCTCGGATTACTGAAAACTAGGATTTTCCGAAAAAGTAGAAAATTCTTACCAATTATAATTTTACTCAATTAGGATGAAAAAGAATTTACATACCTTTATTTCTTTTGTAATGATATACAGGATACTTTTTTTTTTTTTTTTGCTGCTTTAACACATTATTTCTCTTTTTAGATAAAATATATAGTCAACGCTTAAAAAGCATAACATCAGCAAGGGCGGCTTCATTTTGTTGTTCTACATATTTTAAAGCCAGTTCCAGGGCTTAATTTGCGCCGGAGCCCGGCTCCGGTACTTCCCTGATTTTAGTAAATATTTAAATATTGGTCGGAATTCACCGGAGCTCATAAATATAGAGCTCTGGAGCCCAGTGCAATAGCGCTTCCGAAAAATCGAAGTCTAAATTACTTTTCCCTTTCCTTACCATGTCCAAGCTTTTGCATTCTTTTTTACCAAAACACTTATATGTGGATGTAATGTGTCGCACACGTAGGAGATGGAGATTTGGTCTTGAACTGACTCGAGCCAACGACCGCCAGATAATCGAGAAATTCAGAAAACTTTTTTACTTAAGTTTAAAAAAAAAATTATCTCTAACAAAAAAAAAATTAAATAAATAAATTCTCAAAATAAAATTTTCTAACTCCTGATAATTAAAAAAAAAGTAACTTCCTAAATTAAAAAAAAACTTTAAAAAGAAAACAAAGTTCCCAAACTTTTTCTATCTAGCGAAAAAGAAATCTCTCCCGCAAAATTTTATAATCCCGCTATTATTTTTACGCATTTACGGTTTACTTCCGCTTCGAAACGCTCTTATCAGCCGTGCACTCTAAGTTAAAAAAAAATCTCGGATGACCTTCATTTGACCTTGTGTGAATGCCTGTGGCGCAGAACTCTTATTTTCATACTACTGATATATTTAAAATTTTTATTTTGTTAAAGAAAGAAAATTCTTTAAATTTTGCAAATAATGTACGAAATATAAATATGCAGATTGGAGTGACAAGGGGGAGGAGGGAAAGGTACAGTTGTTGTACTGGTATCACATAATATTAGGGCTCCGGTACTTTTTTTGTTAGAAATTAAGCCCTGGCCAGTTCTAAAGATGCAGAACCTTCACCATGGGAGATTTTTTTTTTAAGATGGCATAGAGAGTTGTTTTCTTCTGTATCATTATATTCTTCCTCATCTTCTATCATTTCTACAATAGTCAGGGTTGCAAAAAACCCACCTACCCCAAAAAAACCCAGGCGATAAAAAAGAAAAGCCAAAACCAATATACATAGCTAATTATAACATTTTTGCATGGATCAAAAATGAGTCTTTTATATCAAGCTTTAACAAATTAAAACTTCATAATATAAGTTCCCAACTGGATACAAATTTGAGATTCACTTTTGGCCAGGATTGGCTAATAAAAGGTCTTTTTTCAAAAAAACCAAATAAACCGGCTTTTGTTTGTTTGTTTAAACCTGTTTTTTTTTGTTGTTGTTGTTGTTGTTTAAACCTGTTTTTTTTTTTTTTTTTAATATCATTTTCAATTACATATAGATGCATGTTTGTTGATAAAAATAAATATTGTTGGATATTATATAAGTATTATAACTTCATTTCAAAATATTCAAATTAAATAATTACTATCAGTTATGTAGATAATTGAAATAATTTGTAATTTAAATATTTTTAGTAACAGCTATATATTATGTTTAAAAAATAAACTGTTCTATACAGTGAACCATAGATATCTTGAAAATACTATCAAGCATTATTTGATTAATATATAATAAAATATTAAAGATTTGTTTCAAAAATGTGTTCTTAGTGGGGAATACAGATAAAAAGTAATCTATTAAAGTAACTTTTAAATATGTGATATGTGGTTATTACATAATATTATATGATGTCAGAAGTAAAAGCTTTTTTACAGACTTTTACACTGATTTATTTGTGTTATTTCAATTTCAATTGCTTGTATATTAAGTTAATCAATAAAAATATAATAAGATTTCTTAATTTAATACATATACTTTAAAAAGATAAGGGACTCCGCTGCCCTCACTTCTTAACAAAACAAAAAACCCAATAAAACCCAAAAAAACCCAAAAAGCCTAATAAAACCCTAAAAAACCCAATAAAACCAGACCAGGTTGGGTTTTTTGCAACCCTGACAATAGTCGATTGAGTTATTTCGAGCATTTCATCACTGTTTAGTCATTCTTTAACGTCATCTGCATTACAATTTTCACAGCCAGGTACTTCCTGGCTAAAAATGAACACCAGGTCCTGAGTCTCTCTGTCACTCGAGGAAGGACAAGGGACATAATCTTTGAGAATAAAAATTAAAAAGTATCTACAAATATTAAATTTTTTCTAAATTAGACATTTTGCATTCATAGGACATCATGTGCATGCAGAAAATCGGGCTCAAACATTCTGAAACCAAAGTATCTGATCAAAAAGCAGGTTTTTCAACTCTAGTTTATAGTTTATGCTCTAAAGGGGAAGGGGGGGGGGGCTGGCTACAAATGAACACCAGGTCCTGAGTTTCTCTTTCACTTGAGGAAGGACAAGGGACATATCTTTCAGAATAAAAATTAAAAAGTATCTACAAATATTAAATTTTTTCTAAATTAGACATTTTGCATTCATAGGACATCGTGTGCATGCAGAAAATCGGGCCCAAACATTCTGAAACCAAAGTATCTGATCAAAAAGCAGGTTTTTCAACTCTAGTTTATAGTTTATGCTCTAACGGGGGAGGGGGGCTACAAATGAACACCAGGTCCTGAGCCTCTCTTTCACTTGAGGAAGGACAAGGGACATATCTTTGAGAATAAAAATTAAAAAGTATCTACAAATATTAAATTTTTTCTAAATTAGACATTTTGCATTCATAGGACATCGTGTGCATGCAGAAAATCAGGCCAAAACATTCTGAAACCAAAGTATCTGATCAAAAAGCAGGTTTTTCAACTCTAGTTTATAGTTTATGCTGCTCTAGGGGGGGGGGGGTCTACAAATGAACACCAGGTGCTGAGCCTCTCTTTCACTTGAGGAAGGACAAGGGACATATCTTTCAGAATAAAAATTAAAAGTATCTACAAATATTAATTTTTTTTCTAAATTAGACATTTTGCATTCATAGGACATTGTGTGTGTGTGTATGGGGGGGGGGGGGGAGGGGGAAGCTGGCTACAAATGAACACCAGGTCCTGAGCCTGTCTTTCACTTGAGGAAGGACAAGGGACATATCTTAGAGAATAAAAACTAAAAAGTATCTACAAATATTAAATTTTTTCTAAATTAGACATTTTGCATTCATAGGACATCATGTGCATGCAGATAATCGGGCCCAAACATTCTGAAACCAAAGTATTTGATCAAAAAGCAGGTTTGGCAACTCTAGTTTATAGTTTATCGTCTAAAGCCAGGGTTTGTAAATATATTTTCGAAAGTATCAGATATTTTCAAAGCAGTCAATTTACTGCTGATTATAAATATTTTCAAACATAATATAAATTAGAAAATAAAACATATCGCACTTAACATGAAAATTTAATAAAACAAAATTTTAAATGTCTTTCTTTCTACTAGATCAAAAACAGAAACCATTTTCTGAAAAGTTAAACAATTTGCTTTTTACACTCATCAAAAAACAAACTATCAAGAAAATTTTATGTTTTATGAAACAAACTTTTTAATAATTTATATTTTTTATTAAAATATTCTAATAATAATGTAAATCTGTTGCCTTTTTTATCCCCTAACCTGTTGTACAGTTTAAATTGAACTAAACTAAAAACAACAAAATATTTCCAATTAAGCTGTAAATAACTGATTATCTAAATTAAGCAATTTTGATGGCTGTTCTAAGTTAATATTGTTCCACATAATTATTGGCTCAATATTTAAAAATTCAACTTCATATGCGAAGTTTCAGAATTTTTTTTTTCTTTTTCTTTGGCTAAAAAAGTCACTGCCAGAGGTAAAAGTTCTTTGTCTACAGAATGACACAGTCAATAACAGTTGAAAAATTAATTTACATTTACTTTTATAAAAAATATCAAAACTATCATGCTGAATGATATTTGAAAATAAGTATCAAACATATAAAAATGTCGAAAATATCAAACATCTTATTTTAAAAATAAATATCGAATATATATCAAGATGTATATCGCCAAACCCTGTTTAAAGCCTTAAGAACTACACACAAAGAACATACAAAACACAAGAACTACAAAATTTTATACCTTGATAATTTGCATAATTTCTGCCTATGCATATTTATCTCCCCTCTTTCCAATCTTAAATCTATTTTTGCAATGGAAAAAAAAGCATAATTTCTGCTTGACGAACATGAGATAAATTTAAATAAATGAGATGTGAATAACCACAATCCTTTGCTATATTGGTGTACAGCATTGGTTTCCCTATTCGATACATTAATAGAATCATCATGAAGTTTCACAGCCCTTTGCTTCAACACAGAAATGTAAATTTCACCATGAGAGTTTTTCAGAAGTTTAAGTATGTACCTATTATATTTGAAAGAAAATTTTTAATTAATTCTAATATATCCCACACCCCACCTCCTAGTTTAATGGATTTACTCGTCAAACATTTGAACCACACTCCATTCAATTTTCGAGTCGGCATACATGAAATACTCATTACAATTGAGGGACAATACCGGGAAATATTATATAGGTATGACTAAGAGAAAGTTTGTTGAAAGGTTAAAAGAGCTCTGTAAGAGCATAAAACAAAAACTATCTACAGCTCTGGTCAAGATTTTATAATAAAATTATAATTGCTGTGTTGATTTTGAGATTGTTAAGATTATTTATCCTGGTAATGCCACACATAAGAATTTAATTAGAGATTCAATAGAAATTTTATAAAAAAAAAAAAAAAAAAAAAAAAAAAAAGATGAAGCATGTAATGATAATATGTCATGCAATATTCCGAAAATTTCATTAAATATCCTAAGAAACATTTAATTTTGAGTTATGTAGTTCACTTCTATTGTCAGATATAGATGGAGTCAGTGTCTTTTTGTAAGACTTATGTTATTATCATATCTGAATAGATAGCACCAGTGAAATCTGCTATTTTCTCTTATTCAGGCTCAATGGTTGTTTTCTTTTCCCCATTTCTATGATTTACAGTCATGCAAAATTTTGACATTGTTGATCCAGCCATTCATGAAGATGACCATGGGTGTGAACTGAAACTGTAGAAGATTTCAGGATTTTAATCTATATTAAATGTTATACACCAATATAGCAAAGTATTTGGGGTTATTCACATCTCATTTACCGTATATACTCATGTATAAGTCGAACCCCCTAACTTTCAAATGGAAATTCTGGAAAAAATCAAAAACCCATGTATAAGTCGACCCCCTAACTTTTTACTTCAATTTTGCACAAAATCAAACCAAAGATTTCACTTGCCAATGCAAAAAGGTAGTAAATAAACAAAAACAAATCATTGAATTTTTTTTAAGGATAAATTATTATTATTTGTATATTTCATATATTATTTTTTTATTCATACACATAAAAAGCCATAATTTTGCAGTATTCAAAGTTTTTGTTTTTGCTTTTTTAGCGGACTTGCGTATAAGTCGACTCCCAAATTTGCTTACCGAACATTTTCAGAAATTCCTCGACTTATATGCGAGTGTATACGGCATTAAAATTTTGATTATCTATGTTGCAATAGTCCAAAGTTATTTATAAATATGAGATAATTAAGAATGGTGGGACTAACTTCACATTTATGTCAACTGCATTCTTTTTAAAACTGATTTTGAAGCTAGGATTAAGTTTGGCACTGGATGCAGAAAGGAAGGTATATTTTCTTATCTGTTAGTTCTGTCTTCTTATGACTTTATCACAATTAATGTGGATGCTTCATGATAATTCATGTCCTAGGAAGCTTGGCTTCCAAAATTTCCCAAATAACTGTTTAAAGCCAAATTTTGTCACCAAGGTTGTCAAATTTGGTGCAAATGTTGGGTTCTAAACAATATACATAATAATTTACAAATGGCAATAAAATTACATTTTAAACAATGATAGCTCATGTGCGGAGATTTTTAGCATTCTACCAAAAATTAAAATTTTCTTCAGTTGAAATATATTTTAATAATGGTCTATAGGTGGTAATATATTCAAATTATTTTGAGCAGCTCTGAATAAGAACTATAAGTCATACACACTCCATAAAGATTTTTAGCTCAGTTGGAAAATGTACTTCAAGTAACAACTACTTGTAGATGGTAATGTACTTAAATTCTTTTTGTAAGGTCTGATATTATAACGACAGATTTTACACACCATGTACAATCGAACTTCTATTGATAATTTTTCTTATAAAATTAAAGGCAAAATAAATCCATGAATGCTGATAAATACAAGATGCTAAAAGTTTTTCAAGATTTTATAAATTTCTTGTTTTAATATAGAAATTTAAATATTGATCCTATATTTATTTAACTCCCTTCTTTTACTTTTAAGAAAAATACTGTATCCTGCCCTAAAAACATCTCATCATGGAATTAAAGAAAAAAAAAATTGTCAGTTTTGGGTTTGTTTTTCAGGTTGGTATTTTGGGCAAATATTTTAAGATGTCACTGTTCATTACAATATCTTACTTAACCCTTTTAGGAACAAGTAATTGTGTTTCTATAATAATAAACTAACACCAGAATTTTCAAAAGTTTATTTGAAAATAAGGAAATATAATTAAAATTATAAAATGAAAATTTTGTTGAGAAATTCTGGTACAAATCTTGATTAAAATTAAGTGGTATGAAAAATATCCCACCATCCTTCAAAGGGTTAAGGTGTTCTCAAAAAGTAGATTTCCCCGTGTAATTTTGACACATTTGCAAATTCATTTTTAAATGTAAAAAGCATGACACTTGCAGACATGACTATTGAAGTGATTTGTAATTGAATGGTTTTCTTTATTTTTCGATTAATTAATTGCATAAACAGTTGTTAAAATACTTAAAAATAAGATCGTTATCAAAGAAAGATAAAATGTGAATGGCATGGCAGACTTTGATGGGAAATGTGTCAAATTAAAGCTAATAAATTGAAACTAACGATCATGCAAGAAAATTAAGGAAATAATTGCTATAAAATAGATAACTATTGAAATATAATTAAAAAACGTATCATATATTGTGACAATTGTATAATGAGTTATCACCTGGAAATTCCGTTCAAAATGTCAACTTTGGCAGCATTTTTTAAAAGTTCCTCTGCCTGTATCAGAAAATTAAAAAAAAAAAAAAAAAAAAAAAAAAACTGTTAAACTTCATAGTTTCTGAATAAGAGCAACTGCCAATCTCGTGCGTTTACAAACAAAAATGAATTTAGAAATGTGTAAGAAAATAGCCAATTTTGATATGAGAACAGCTTTACAAATATTTTAATTTTTTGCAGTTTAATATTTTTTTAGCATACACAATTTCAGACTTGATTTTTGACATGCCATTACATAAAAAAAAAAAAAAAAAAAAATCAGAAGTAATCAGTGTGAATTGCTTGTATTTTATCGTTTAAGTAACTGAAATTTTATAAATCAGGCATGAAAGTGGAAAACAGAAGGAACATTTTTTCCATCTATACAATGGTGCCAAACTCTTTTAGTATAGACACATTTTAACAGTTATTTATATAAGAAAATGAAATGTAACTGTACTTATGATTGCTATTTTCTTTTCATAACTTAGAAAGTATTAAAAACAAAAGATAAATTTAAACAAACAATAAATGTATAGGTTCACTGAATTAAAAAAGAAAATTGAAGACAGTTTGCTAAAGGTGTAAATCCAAATATATCGGATGAACTTATTGGGTAAGCACAATGATTAATTTTTCAAAACAAATACAGTGAAATACATTTAACACCAAAATGCTTAACATGAAAAATCGGTTAAAACAAAATGATATAGCGGTCCGGACGGAATACTATGCAATTTAATACATTTTTTTTTTTCTTTTAACATGAATCAAAAATCGTTTAACATGAAAAAAATTCGCTTTCAATCTAGCGTTGAAATTGGTGAATTGTGTGTTAAAACCACTTAATTTTGGGTGAAAATCAGTGAATTTCGTATATATATATATATTTTTTTTAATTGCTTGTGTTTTATGAGCACAATAGCTGAGAAATTGGTCCGAAAACAAACTGCTATTTCGCTTCAAATGAAGATGAAGCTGCTTAATATAGTTGATGAATAAGAAGGACAAAAACAGAAATCTGCAAAGAGTTTGGCATTCCCAGTTCGACTTTATCAACAATAATAATAAAAAAAAAAACAGGGACCCCATTATGGTAATGTTTGAGTGCAGTATGTTTAAGCCAGAGAGACAACGTATGAGAAGCGTTAAGCATGAAGATTTAGAGACAGCTTTGGTTCAAACAATCTAGATCTCAGAATGCTGAAAAAGACATTTAAAAAAAAGATACCTGATTCTCCTCCCCTCCAAAGAAGAAAAAAAACAAACATTTTTTTGCCTGCTTTTTATCCTAATGGATGCAACCTACTAGTAGTTTAACAGGAAATCGAAATAAAATTTGATGACGTCGAAAATATTTGTGAGTTTTGTTCTTTTTTTTACAAATCGTTTAACACAAAATTCTTTTAACACAAAAAAAAATTTCGGCCCCCTCAATTTCCTGTTAAACGTATTTCACTGAATTATTCTGGATGGTTTGACTGTTTAATTCTTTATGTCCCAAATTATGAATTCATGAAAATTTCATCTTCTAAAGCATTTTTTATAAATTTGTGAAACTACATTAGAAGATCTACACAATCATCTAATAAATTTTAGGAGGATTTTTCCAAAAATTTTAAACTTATATTTATAGGGATTTTGTGCGATATTTATAACTTCAGTCAAATCTTTTATTTAAAATATTTTTCTTAGTATTTTATAGAATAAGGAAATGTACAAATATAATGCTGTTATAATAGAAATATAGAATAATTCCAAACTGAAACTTTTCACCCACAGCCTTTCAGCATCAAGAAAGCTGAAGAGATGAAAATGAAAAAGAAATCATCCTTTTAAAAATATTTTTGTTTTGTTCAACCAATAATGCTTTCGGAATAAGATAAAGTAAAGTACCTATATCTCATTCTAAACTGCATTACTACTAATCGATATATTAAATGAATTTTATAACAAATTATTTTAATGGTATTTTATTATCAGGGCATAAAGGGTTAAGATTTTTCCTCTTCTTTTATTAAAAAAAAAATCTCCATGCTAAATATATGCTTGTCAAATTGATCTTTGCTACATAAATACATGTCCTGAAAATGTTGTATACGAGTAAATAGGACAAAATATTGTATTTCAAAATGAATCATACAGAAATTTTCTTTTCCTTCTAAAAAAATTCCACTTTGGAAAGACACTTCAAACAACTTCATTTACATGACTATCAGATGCTTAAGTTCACCTTTGATTTGAAACCTCAGCAATTCAGAAACAAACTCCCAGGATTTAATTAAACAAAATGTCTGATTATTAAATTTTCAATTTTCCAGAAACCCTCCTTCCTCCTTCTTATATGCTTCCAATATCTTCTCTGCATTCTTTGCATCAATTCAGAGAACGTTTTAAATTGCTTTGAAAGAGATGAAATTTCTTCTTTAGAAGGAACTCTTTCATGCCTGATAAATTTCATTTTTGAAAATAAAAATATTTCTGTGGTTCAGCACTTTCTAGTTCTCATAATAAAAACCCTGGAACCAGTTTAGTACCAGCCCTGTGGTCATAGTAATGGGTTAGTAAACTTCATTTTAGGGAACCCAGCCCTTTCTTTTCCCCACAATAGGTGATTCATAAACTCATTCTTGCGAAACAATTTGTTGAACCTACAGGTGCATGTTTTGAAAGCTTCTAAAGCAGAAATTTTATTCAGAGACTTTCTTAGCAGAGCTCTACAGTATTGGAACAAAAAACTAATTTTGAATCAATTTTAGAACTGAAAATTTTATTAAAATTCAGTTTTGATATTTATTTCTGCAGAAATAATATTTTTTTTTTAATTTTAATTCATTTCCCGTCTAAATAAGTTGAAATAATATTTTCTCCTTGTATGATGAAGAAACATTGATAATTTCACTCTTTGTACAAGGTTCCAAGAAAAATTATTTCTGATGTCAACATCCCTTTTTCTATGCATGTACTAAATGTACTATGATGAATGAGGTACATACAAAAAGTTTTTTGAACAGGCTCTTGACCTATACACTCAGATTTCACTAAATACGTTGTTTGATAAAAATTGCAGTTAATTAAAAATTAATAAAAACATATCAGCAAATAATCTTATTGCAGTCAGACAGCTTTGTACAGGTCGATTAACTTAATAATCTTTAACCTAGTCATTTTAATTCAGACGCATAAATGAAAGTTACAAAAATGTTTTGAATTGGATAAGAAATATTTTACAATGAAAGAAATTCCTCTAATTAAGGAAAATCAATCTATTAACACAATGCTTTGAAATCAAAATATCAGTTAATAAGCATTTTCTCATATATTGTCTGAATCAAATTTATCGGTTGTGTTTGTGATTATAAAATTCTTGAAAATTATCTGACATGAAACAAGTAATTATTTAAAAAAGAGAAATGACTTCCTTTACTACCCTGCATATTTTTTTTTTAGAAAAAAAACAAAAACAAAACTCCTTCCTTATTATAGATTCAAGCCCTGAATTTCAAACCCTGACAACAATATATTATGACACAATAACATAACAAATTTATAATATTACTGTGATACATACAGGTTCTATCCAGAAAGTAATGAGATTGATTCCATAAAATTAATTTATTTGAAGATAGTTTTACACACTTAATATTCTTCAAAACAGCATCCTCCTGCCTTAATATACCATTGACAACGATGCTGCCATCCATTTATGCCTGCCTGGAAGTCTTGAACTAGAATGCTTTCCAGAGCCTCCATATTGTCAAAACGATGACCTTTAAAGCTGGATTTTAAGCAAGGGAATAAAAAAAAGTCGGGTGGTGACAGATCAGGGTATGTACAGTGATTGGGGCAGCGTTGCGATGCTGTATCTTGCCAGGAACTGAGTTACTCTGAAGGTGTGTTAGAACCAGCTTACAATATCTTTATCATTTAAAGTCTATTATACCTCATTTCTAAGCATTTTCTAACATTTTAATAATTCAAGTTGAAAATTTTCGAACTGGGTAAAAAAGTGTGCAGGGAAGGAATCAAACCTAGAACCTTCAGTTTAAATTGCCAATGCTCTTCCAATCAAGTTTCATAAATATGATATTTTTGAAACCATCAAAAATATCCAATATTTTGATACATAGCCAACATTTTTTACATATATGGTATTTTCAAAATAGTCAACTCATTGATGATTATAAATATTTTCAGATCTAATATAAATTAGAAACAAAAACATAATGCACTCAGCATGAAAGCCTATAAAACAATATTCTAAATGCATTTTTCTTTTCTTTTTTTTACTTATGTAACAAAATTGAAAATCAACTAATTAAATCATAAAAAAAAAGAAAAAAAAACTATAAGGATTTAATATCAAGTTTTAAGAAAATTTTATGTTTTATACAAAAAAAATTAAATACAAAATAATTTAAGAAATTAAGAAAATTTGTTTTTATTGAAAATTTTTAATATAAATGTAAGTTTGTCTGCTTTTTCATTCCCTAACCAGTTGTGCAGTTTAAATTAAACAAAACTCACTGCCAGAACAAAAGTTCTGGTTAGAAAATTTGTTAAGAAACTTTAACAAAAGTTCTTTATCTACAGTCAATAACAGTTAATTTACTTACACTTGTTTTGACCAAAAATATCATATGTACTTGGGCTCAAAAAATCTATTGCCAACATGCCTGGGGCATGTAAAATTTCCGTTTGGGCATGTTTTATTCTTATCAACATGCCCAAATGGACATATATTATGGCATTTGATATGCTATTTGTGATCAGTGAAATTTAGAAAAGACGTCTAATATAGCTATCCACAGCTATAACTCAAACAAGATATCACCAATATGATACTTTGATTGGTTGAAATAATGTTTTGTTTTCCGCTTAGTACATCTGTATGTGAAAGGGATTTTAGCTGTATGAATCGAGTTAAAACCTCCCTTTGACTGTTTGGCCATTAAAAACACAAAATATCAAATCTTCTGGGGGAAAGAATTCCCTCCCGAGCCACTTCCTGAATTCAACACTGTCTCAGAGTGGCTTTGAGTACAGTTTCAGTGGTGAAAACAAAGTCATTCTCAAAATAAAAGATCAATTTCACCCATGAAAATACGATATTTTACTAAGATTGTGTCAATATGACATCACTGAACTTTCTCTGACCTTTTCTTCTGCACATATAGAGATCAAACTTTTCATTTATTTATTTAAAGATCTTTGGTATGCACAGAATAAAGCATTTATGAAAATTATACCATTTTCATGTAAATATAAAAATAATTCAATAAAACTAAAGCATATTAAAATGATTACAGTAATTGATGCATTAAACTTGGAAGCATAAAATGGTTCTAAGGGTGAAAATGAAATCATTATATTATGATTGTGTCAATATAATGTCATATTCATTTAATTTTCATTTTGCATATAGAGAGACCTAACTTTCTTCTTATATATTTAAGGATCTTTCATATACACAGAATAAAAGCTTTGTAAAAATTCTGTAATTTCCATGTAAAACAAAAGCATTTAAAAATGATTATATTAAAGGATGCACTAAACTCTGAAACATAAAATGGTTCTGGTGGTGAAAGTGACGTCATTTTCAAAAGAGAAGATGCATTTGCATCCATGAAAATAAAATATTATGTTACGATTGTGTCAATATGGCATCATATTCACAGGTCTTTGTTTCTGCATGTAAATAAACTTAACTATTCATTGAAAGATCTTTGGTATGAATATTTGATAAGTTAATCAAAAAAAAGTGAAAATTAATAATGTGTTGTACAAGGAAATTATTTAAGTAGTAGAAACTAGTATAATAAAGTTTTCTGTGATGTTTACTGTTACCCAGTTCTGTTTTTACAGGATTTTGATTTAACGTTTTTTTCTTTGAGTAATTTATTGTTTACACAAGTTGATAAAACAAACTCATGTAAAAATAGAACTTTTTTTTTAAACAAAAGTTTATGCTAAATCAAAATCAAATAAAAGCAGATTGAGTGTATATCATACATCTATGGCAATTGGCACAGTTTTACAGAAATTAGAAATTTTCAGCAAAAAAAGAATTATCAAAATCAGAAAATTTGTTATGAACATACATTAATATATATATATATATATATATATATATATATATATATTATCAAATTGAATAATATGAAAAACAGTCTGAAGTCATTTAAAAAATGAATTCCAATTTAAAGTTTTGACAGTTTATTCTGCAGTCAAAATCCCAATGATTCCAGATTTTGTACTCTAATTGTATTGTATTATTTTTGTCGGGACTATAATTTTTCTTTATTAAGATGGGATTCCATTATAGACAGGTTCCATTTTCACAGGCTTTACCGTATAATAAAATCTCACTTTTTAAATTTCTATAGGAGTTAAGAAAAAGAATAAATTTTTTAATTGATAATGTCGTTTTATACTAAGTTACCCGACAAAAATAAAAAGAATAATTTTCTTAATTCATAATATCATTTTATACTAAGTTAACTGACAAAACTATTTTCTACAACAAATTTTTTCCCAAGTCAAACATATTTTGAGCAAAACTGTTACTCAAATAAAATCAAAGAAGTACCACAGAGAAAAAGAACTATATACAATACACATCTGTGATTGTGAATTTTCTACAAAAAAAATATGTAGTTGATAGCCATGTCTATAGAATGGGGTGAAAATTACAGCATTTTTTAAATCAAACAATCTCCCTAACAAGATTTGAAAACTATAGAAAAGAAAATGCATTATAAGTAAAAGTTTCAATTATAAAAGGATGGCAAGTTGGATTAATTCTGTAGCTACTTAAAGAAGGTGGCATTTGCTATTTTAATAAATTTTCCTCTTATCCATGCCCGTGAGTCATTTTTGCAAATGAATTATATAAAAAAAACTCAAACAGAAAACACTTGTCGTACGGCTCCAGTTCAGCTCGCATTCTGTTAAAGTAACTAAGAAAAAACCTGATATTAATTATTTTTCATCCAAAGCGTAACGACAGAAATACCATTTAATCGATTTTTTAAAAACTAACATTACTTTCCAAAAGATAACTGTTGTAATGGTTATTATAATACCTATATGGGTCAATATCTGAAAATTGGACAATTTACGTCCATTGCCAATCATATTTCATTAATTATACTGAAACCAAAAACTGAAAAATGTAATATATTGTAACATTTCTTATAATAATTACCAATAGAACAGATGTTATATATTACCACAGCCTCCATCTTGGATTTTTTCTTGGCGTAAAAACCCCTTTTGTGGCAAGTAGTAAATGTCGCCAAGCAACGATTTATGCCTATGTTAGGCTTCACAGGGTTGCCTTATCGATAAACGCCAACAAATTCAAGATGGCGGCTGTGGGAATATACAGTCGGACCTCTATTTAACGAACCTCTTTTTTGCGAACTTTTATTTGGAACCAAGAACATTTTGCAAATTTCTTCGTAAAATAACCTCCAAATAGCGAAGTGCATTCTCTATTTAACGAACTTTTCCTTGGGATCTAAATTTTTTTTCTCCCTATTTCTTAACATATATCTGGACATTTCAAACTTATTCTTTCTTTTAACACGTTTTATGATGATCAATGACCATGAACAGGTCTTACCAGGCACCTAACTCACTGAGAACAGTAAAATCGTTGTGAATCTTTGCTTTCCATCCAAGAAGTGAAATCTTTCAATATCCCCTTTTAACCCTCAATGGAGCTGCCCCATGTCATTAAACAGTGCTTGAGCATCAAAGAAGCAAAAAATTATTCTTCATGAGGTGGATAAAGGCATGAAGAAAAAGAATACCGCTTTAAAATTTGGTATTCCTCCAAACAGCTTATCAACTGTAACAAAAAATCGTAATTTTAATGTAAAATTATTTTTTTAACTAAAAATAGAATGTATTTCCAGACAATGGTTTGTTTCATTCTTATTTCCCTTGTAGATTTCTTTTTGATGGGTAAAATAAATAAAACAAATACATATAATTCATAAAAAAAGTGTGACTAATTACTTTTTAAATTATATTTAGTGCTTATGGACTTAAAACATGTTTTATGTAGTTTAAAGTATTTTAAAAGGTGACTCTCTATTTAACGAATTTTCCATATAACAGACTTTTTTTCAGGATTTAGCGACTTCGTTAAATAGAGGTTCGACTGTATAACATCTAACCCTTACTAATGATAAATGGACATATAATTAATTTTAAGCTTTAAGCAAATGAAATCCTCATTTCAGCCCCTGTCCCCAGGTACAAATATCCAATCTTAAATGTATGCTGTAAATTTTTTTATAAATATTTTTAACTTTTGCTATTATATATTTATACCTATATATATACAGTATGAGAAAATATAATGCTCCTTTACTCGTATAGATTGTACAGTAAAATACTGTAGTAAATATATTTGTACTTGAGGTTGACCATCATCTCAGTCCCTCTAACCACACATTTAGGTTGAGAGATACTAGGTGGCGCTGGCAGAATTATTTCCATTGCAACAGCAATTAAAGTTCAACTAGCCACCATGGATGAAGGTAAGTTGTTCTTCTCTTTGTTTCATATTTAGAAATGTTTAGTTTTTGTTCTGAATAGGGATATGTATTTTTTTATAGCATCATTCATGTCCCCATATTTAAATTTTTATTTATAAAAAGAAAACTTATTGCAACTTTATTTATGTAATATACAAATGTCACATGGCATATTTGATAGTTTACATGTGTGCAAAATGATCCAATAAAATGGTTGTGCAGCTTTTAAGACAAAAACATCACCCCAGTCCCAATTAATAGATACTGATTACGGTGTTAACAGACACTTTCTTCCATTAAAGTTTATCCTACGCATAAAATATACATCCTTGATCTCAAAACACTACAGCATTCAAATGACAAAACATGTATCATAGTATATAATTGTATTTGGAAGTTGGTACATTAATTCAAAAATGTCTAGTTTTCAGCTATTGACACACATACACACACATATATTATTCCTATTTTTTAAATCCCAATAAAAAAGTTTCAAGTAATTTGATTAATTATTATTTGATCCAATAAATTTGTTTTTAACTGGAACATCATGATCATGCGAAATGTTTGAGAAATTTTCGAATGCGGATGTGAACAAGTTCCCCATCCCCTGTACTAGACTATTTTGATGCACAGATATGAAAATCGACATTTAGATAAAATATGAGATTTAGAAATATGATAAACAGAAATCAATAAGCAAAATCTACCAATTTAAGGTTTTCAAAACAGTTTATTATCAAACCTAATAAAATTCTATACATTTCCAATTTATAATATACATAGATTAATCCAGAGCACCACACTCACGGAGCAGTTCTTCTTTTTCTTTAAAATAAGCTCTAAACCATTCAATATTTTCAAGCTTTCGTTCTACAGTAATGTAAGGGTTTTTTGACAATCCAACACACACCAGTTCCATGAAGTGACGAATAGGACCCTTTGTTGGAAATCCTTTAAGGTGCCTTTCCAAGAAGACATGTTCATGAAATCCAACTTTTTCTTCTTCTCCAAATTCTGAAAATAATATCCATGAAATAAATATAAAAGTAAAAATATTTTTAAAAAACCTCTTTTATGATCGTTTAATGTTTATCTTAAAAGCCGCATTTAACCCTTTATGGCCCAAATTACGAATTCATAAAAATTTTATCTTCTAAAGCATTTTTCGAGAATTTTTGAAACTACATTAGAAGATTTACACAATCATTTAACCCGGCAGGATGGCTGCCGTGAAACGTAACACAAGAACGGGCATGGGGTGTCAGCACACCCCAAACATATTAAATGGCATAAATACGAAAAAAAAAATCTTTATCATGAATTTCATTAACAGATAGAATTCTAATTATATTCTTTCTCATGAAAAATGATAACTGAAATGTTAAATTATCATTAATTTTAAAAATTAATAAAAAATAAATTTAAAAGCACTCACCTTTATTTTCTTAATTCGAAAAACTTAATTTTTCTTTACAATTTTTATTATAATAAAATTATACATCATTGCGGATAAAAATACTGAGATTTATGAATTTTCATAATAATTAGGGTGTACATGGATCAGAAACTTTAGATTTTTCGCAGTTTTTACATATAGCTTCAATTTCTATAAGACTTTCTATAATTCTATAAGACTAAAAAAGAGTCTGAATTCGTCGTTTTCATACACTCTCACAGAAGGTGACCTTGGAAGCAGGTACTGATGGACCCGACCACTTCGGTTTATAGGGAGAGGCAGCAGGTAAATATTTTCGGGCATGGAGTGTCTTTGCCATTTAAAATTAATTATTTAAATTTGTGTTTATAGGGATTTTGTGCAATATTTATAACTTCACTCACATGTTTTATTTAAAATATTTTTTTTAGTATTTTATAAAATTAGGAAATGTACAAATATAAAGCGGTTACAATAGAAATATAGGAATAATTCCGAACTGAAAATTTTCACACACAATCTTTCAATGTCAAAAAAGCTGAAGAGATACAAATGAAAAAGAAATTGTCTTTTTAAAAATATTTTTTAATTGTTCAACCAATAATACTTTTGGAATAAGATAAAACAAATTATCTATAACTCATTCTAATACACATTACTACTAATCAATGTATTAAATGACTTTTATAACAAGTTATTTTAATGGTACTTTAAAGTACCATTGGACCATAAAGGGTTAAAGACACAACTGTAATTCATACTGTTCCAAAAAAATTTTGTTACAATACATTAATTTGGTGTATATCCCTGACTACTGAAAATTCACTGAATTAATTTATGATTGGCAGAAAACACAAACTAGTTAATTTATTAAAATATAATTTTTGCTTTGTTTCTTTTTTAAGATAGAGCAATAGGGGATAAAAAGCACTATTTAAACTAACAATCCAGGATTTCTAAATTGTTTTCTCAACGTATAAACCTAATTTAATTAATATTAATCGATAAAAGTTTTTTTTTTCTAGCTTTTAATTACTTCCCCCCCCCCCCCCCCTGCATTTTAGTGGTTAAAATATTTCATTGTTGCAATTCCAAGCCAGTTGGCCTATTTTAGACAGAGTGGTTTATTGCATAATTAACTCCATTCTTGTTATAACTCTTATGTACTTGTAATCCAAAAGAATATTTGGCAATTTATCACCAGCACTTGGCTAACTGAAAAATGACTTAAAATTAATTTATAATAAAGTTTTTTTGATCTTTTACCGTTATTGGAAACTAACCTGAGTATATAATTTGTATGTCTAGCTTAGTGAAAAATCTATGACAAAATTCAATCTTTACATACATGAACCAAGTTAAATAAAAGAGTGTAAAAACGGAAAGAATGTTAGAAACTGCTACTGCAAAATGCTTCTGTTGTTAACAGTAACAAAAATTTATCAGGCAATGTACTAACTGATAATTACTACGATGATACTTGGCACAGTATAATATAAATTTAAAAACAATGTTAAAAACACCAGAAAATGCAAACTTTGAGCAGACTAGTTTTGGTAGTGTTTAGCATACCGTCCTACACTAACCATCACCAAATCTGCAAAATAACAGAGAAGTACAAACAAATTACATTAAATATATCATCCCTATAAAAAACTATTACTTCAAAGCAAAAAATGGTACTTTTCCACTATAGGGGACTTGCGAGATAGAGAAAATGGCCTTGGCGAGAGACAGAAATTTAGCAACGTATTTACTGGCAACTTATTGATTGTTTCCTATACACAATCAATTTTTTAATATTTATTTAGTTTATTTAATACAAAGAAGCCATTTATTTATTTTTATATACAAACTATATTTATAAAAAAATAATTCTTATAAATAAAATGTTTAGATATTTATGTATATATATACATATAAACAAGCATAAAAAGTTCATGAGGTTTGTTTTCATAGCTGAATATATCATTTGGCAACAAATCTCGCTTTCTGAAGCCTGAATTGAACCAATCTTTTTAAAAAATGTGAAAGCTCCATATACTGGAAAAGTACCCCAAAAATATTTATTATTAGTGATGGCAAATATTTTCCCGGTGATATGACTTTTCAATCAAAGTTACAACTTTTCCCAGTATAAAAAATAAAAATGTTTTAAGTACCTTTTACAAACATTGCATAAAAACAAACTATGCAAGTCATAAATGTATTACAATTATTTATATCAGTCATCCTTTAAAAATTACATTAGTTGGGCAGATTTACTAGCGATGAAAACAGGTAGGCATTCAAAAATAGACTAAAACATAGTAAAGGCTGAAAATTCCATCCACCCCCACATACACAAAAGGCAGAATTTAACATTAACAACAACAAAAAAAGAATATATATTTAATAATTAACATTCTATTAAAGTAACAGAATAAGCATTTTGCATATGATTCATTGGAAGGATAAAATACCTGTTTCTCCCTCCCTCACTGGCTGATTCCTGTTGAAAAGGATTTTATTAAAAAACAAATTTCCAAATGGCTAGAAAAGGGAATAATATGAAAAAGTACTTCTAATTTCCTCCACTATTGTTCGTGTAAAAAAAAGAAATATCATTCATTTCAACTGGGAGTTATTATTACAAATTAAATTCTAAAACATACAAATAGTGTTTTCCTCTCCTAGTAAATGATGTCATTATTGATCAGTTGCATTCTCCAAAAATATTGACTCTTAATCTTAAAAATGCATTTTTCCATGTACAAGGAGACAAAGATGGTTCTTTGTAACTTTATTGATGAAAAAAACAAAAACTTATTTATCCAAATGACATTATAATCCCAGCTGAAACCAAAGCTGAAGGGCTGCAAAAATTACAATGCGTCTTTACCATTGCATCCGAGTACGGTCTGGAAATGAATATTAAATGACACATTTTATAATCCAAAACAGACCTTAGACTATAACCTTAAAAATGGATAAATGCATCTATCTCCTTTGAAAACTAACACTGTTGTAAATTTAGCTGAAACATGAAAGATGTACAATCTTCAGTTGGTTTGACATAATATTTTTGAAAATTCATCCACGATTCCCTTTAATAGCTAAATACTTGACAGATTTAGTTAGAAAAAATACTAAATTACCCTTTGGTGACCAATAACAAATTGTATTTGATCAGCTGAAATATATTCCAAGACAGTTTCAAAAAGGTACTGCATCCAGCCTGCCTTTAGAAATACCCTTCTTGCCCCTCATAAAAAAAGCACTTTTTTACCTTTAGTTAAAAATTGTGCCCTTATTACCTTTTGTACTAAAAAATTTGCTTGCATATTAAAAACTGACCTAGTATGAAAATAATGTCGTAAATTTTAAGTATCAAAAGTGCTTTTAAAATTTTTAAAACTGCTTGTGAAAAGCACTCTTCAGAATCTAAAATCTGATCTTAAAAAAATAAAAAAAAAAGCAAAGAAAAATTCTAAAATTAAAAAGGTGCCCTTTTCCTATTAGCAGCACACTGCTTTTTTTTTTCTTTTTGCTTAATCTGGAGGAAACTCCGCAGATTTTGTTTATTTTGAAATATCTATCTATATATATATATATATCTGTGTCACGAAAATCAGGCTGAATTTACAGCTTGCCATTTGGTAACAACCACAGTGGTGATTCTCAGTGGTTAATTTACGGACACATGTCCTGGCCCTTTCAGCAAATCAAAATTCAGAGAGAATCTCATTTCAAGCACATGCGTTCTTCTCCTAAGTTTGTGTCATGTCTTTCAAAGAGTTTTAAATGAATTTAAGTCATGCTGTGCAACATTATAGTCGACAAAATGCATTTTTATTTGCATTTTCAACAAAGTTTTCTATTACTTTTTTATATATTAAAAATATTAGTAAATTTCATATGTTAAAATGATTTATGATAATACTCATTCTGGCTAGAGTTGATGCAAATAGTGGCGAACGAGCTGGGATTGCATAGAGCTTCCAATCTGAATGCATTGCAATGCACAGGTGTTGGCGAGCATTAGTGAGCAGGAGACTGAGTCTCTTAGTTATACATAAGCGTATTAAAAATTGCTTCAAAGTTATTAATAAGGCATAATTAATATATAAGGTAAAATAATAACTTAACAGAAAAATTGCTAATGTCTAAAAATTCAGAAAAACACAACAACCAAAAACTTTACCTGCTTCATTATCAATAGGAAATTTCCAATGTTTGCCTTGTTCAGTCCACATTATCATTTCCTCAAAGGCGTTAGCAGGAGCAAATTGAGTAAGAAGTCTCACTTCCCTTTCTTGAAGTTTTTCCCAAAGTGTATTTGTAGATTCTAAAAGCAACAAAATCATTATCGTTACACAGCAGGGGGAAAAATGTAGTAAAATACTAGGAAATAAAGACAAGTAAATTAAATAAAGGTAAAAATTTTAAAGAAACCCCACTTTTTTTTTTTTTTTTTTTTTTTATACTAGGGGGCTCGGCCCCCTACGAGCTACGCTCGCCAACCCCCCGTTCAGACACTGCAGTCTCTAAAAGCACGCTACTTTGATCGGCTTTAATTGAATTTTTTTGGAAGATTGAATTATAATTAAAAAAACAAAGGCGATCGCCCTATAAACGGGTTTCTATTCATTTCTCTTTGATTGGGGAATTTTACGGAAAAATCAGCTGCTGTTAAAAGATACAATGGCATTTCAAAATCATCTAATATAAAATGAATTAAGTAAACAGAGTCTTTGTCTCCCGGTATTTTTTAACAAAGCGAAAAGAAAGTCCTTTTAAATAAAACATTTTAAATATATCGTTTTTAATCTGACGTAATTTTCACCAAACTTTTCTTTCCCTTTTTAATATTCACGTGAAAATGCTTTTATTAGAAATGAAATATTATTTGCGCTGTCAAAAAAAAAAAATAGTTGAAAAGTTCATCTCAAAATATCAAGTAAATGTCTCGCGCTATTTTTAAATTTAAACTACTATTTTGCAATATTATTTTTTGTTCATTTTACGTAATAAGTGTCATGTGACGTAAATGTGATGTAATTTCTCCTATTTAAGACTTCTAACGCATGTTAATGAATTTATTACTTTACAATATCCTTTCTCTGTTAAAATTCACGTGTAATTATAGATGAAGTAATTTTCAATAAGTTCCTGCTTTTTATACGTAATTATTTAATTCTAATTTGAAAGTTTTTCTTTTCTGTTTATAATAGTCACGCGTAAATAAATTTTTAATTTGAAGCAAACATTATTGTTTCCGTTGTTTATGCAGTTTGGCAACAGGTTAAATTAGTACAATTTTCTGAAATAAGTAAAAAAATATCTCTCGAAATGCTGAAAATTTGAATTTAAAATAGAAATGAAACCTCGAAAAATGAGTCAAATTAAAAAAATAAATTATTTCTGCACACCGGGAAATTATAACGTATAAAATGATCTAAAAAGTATTAAATTCCGATGTATAGTTTTTGCTCCTATAAAACTTTTTTAATGGAACGATTTTGTCCAACTTTAGCATTAAATATCTCTTAAAATAATTCTTCGATTTGAAAACTGTCTACATCAGCGTGTTTATCAAACATTTCTGTATAATACTGCCAATTTTCATATTTTTGTATGCATTATTGTTCTTAATATTAACGAAGAAAGACCTCCGGTCACAAAAAATTCAAAACCGGCGGCGGCGGCGGCGGCGGCGGCGGCGGTGACAGCGGGAGTTACTTTTTTTTAGAATAGAGAGAAACATTCAATATTTATCTTTAAAATCACGCCTAATTTCATGACTAGAATTTACACTGCTTCAAAACATTTCTGTTAGAATATATGAATTTCACCTATGGAAAAGTCACTGTTTTCATATATGTTTGTATATGTTTCATAGAAAGTGCAAATTAATGGAATTTATGAAAAACTATATAATTTTTGGTCCGTCTTTTTTAAGATTTGGCAACAGGAGAGAAAAATAAATCTATACAGGTTTTCTAAATTGTTTTTTCAACCTATAACTACAATTTAATTAATATTAAACTATTAATTGCAAAAAACAAATTTTTAAAAAATTACACTCTTTATTTTATACTAGGGAGATAGACCATCAAAAATGATGGAAAATGTAATATATAGATCTATTATATACAACACATATGCAAGAATATGAGTTTTCTTCGCTTGTTCCACAGTGATAGATGAAAATAACACATTTAAAAAAAGAAACACGTTTATGAAAAACTATGTATAATGAATACATAAAAAATGCAATTTAAGTGTAAAATAACATTTGGTCAGAAAACTTCAGGATATACGACGTTTTTGTAAAAACTCTTATTATTTAAAAGCTGACCTTGCTTTTCAGTATCTTCGACATACATTTTTAACTGTCCTTCTTTACATCTTGAAATAATTACATATAGTTGCCCATGAGAAAAAAACTGTTCTTTTAAATACAGTCCAACTGTAGAAAATGTTTATCCTTGTAACTTATTTATCATATTTGTAAATGACAGTATAAATGAAAATTTCATTCATATCAATTCATTTCATTCATTACTCGTTACTTTCAAATGAAAAATACTATAAATTATTGAAAAAAGGCATTTCTTTGTTAAAAAACATATTCTATATTAGATCTCTACTTCATTATTATTTTTCCAATCAAAGAACAGAACAAACCTAACAAAAAACCGTTGCCGCTTTGAGCTGTCATTATCGTCTGCATGAGAAAAAAATAAACACTATAAAAACCATGCAGTTTCACAGTCAGTTAACATATTTTAATGAGCGTAGTTTGGTGCATAATTAACTCCCTTGTTATTGTAACTGGTATACAAGTGCAGGGTTGGTTTTTTGACATGACAAGCGTCAAAAACTGGTTTAAACTGTCATAAACTGGTTTAAACTGTCGAAAACTGGTTTAAACCATCGAAAACTGCCAAACACATGTAACACGCTAAAACGTTTTAACAATAGATAGACATTAAATGAGTCAATGATTTATGTGATCTTTTATTGAAATTTAATAATTTAAAAAAGATATTATTTGCAATAAAATATATATATATATATATTTTTTTTTTTTTTTTGATTTTTCAACCAGAAGAAAATAATTATGTACAATTAAATAATCCGGATCAATTTTACCCCGCAGCATGCTGCAGCACACCACGTGTTTAGCACATTTATTTACACCCAAAAGATTTTTGAGTTTAGAGTGTATGAAGCGTTAAAAAATAGTCTGTCTCTTAATTGATGCTGAGCTAGTAGGACTTGATAGCATAAGCATTGCTAGATGAGCAAGTTTTGAAGCAGGCTCAAAAAGCTGTTGCATTTAGTGATACCTTTCCACCAAACAATGGAGTCCTCCCTATAGCACTGAAATAAGAAGACTGGAAAGGGGATTCTTTAGCTTCATACACAATCAGTATGGGTAAGCATCCATAAACTCTCTCCGTAGCTCAAGCGCGAGCTGAATCAACTGGTACAGCAGTCAACTCTTGCCCCTGATGGTTGGGATGCAAAGTATAAGCCAAACAATGGTATAGTTTCATGATTTGATCCCTTCTATTATGCACTTTTTCAATATGGGCTTACAGGAATTTTCTTTTAGATGACCGAGCCAATTTTGTTCAGTTTTAAAATCAAAAACATTTTTATATATTGAAAGAAAGCATGTTTTAAAAAGATTTTGACTTTTAAGCTTTTTTTCTTTAATTACTTCTCTTATTTTGTAAATTTTTAAAATTAATAATCCAATTTCAATTTTGAATGGAATGGTTATTGCCTAGACTAGAATAACATTGATGCACATTATCTTGTTATATATACAAAAAAAATCTACACTTTTCTAAGTTTTTTTTTTCCCCATAAAAAAAAGCTAGCTAAAAACTCAAAAGTAAGCGAAATTAAAACGATTTTAAGTAAGAGAAAAAATGTACAGCTCAGGTGAGCTTAATGTCTACTTTTTAGAAAAACACAATTTACAAAAAAAAAAAATAAATAAATAAATAAAATAAAATAAATAAATAAAAACTAAATAAAATTTTACCCTGTTAAAAAGTTGTACTTAACAATAATACTATGTATGTACTAATTACTGATATACAGTAAGAGTGAATTTAAAATATTACATGTAATGTTGTCATGCGTGACATTTAATTTAAATTTTTACATTTCAATTTAGTATTTGAGGTTTCTGACATGACGGTTTAAACTATGGTTTAAACCCGACATAAACTGACACATGTCAAAAACCTGCCAACCCTGTCATTATTACTAATACTATATACTAATTATACAATTACAGTAACGAGGTGAAACCCGCCGAATTTCGACGAAAGAAAATGTTTACAAAGGAACTGTTGCATCAAATTTATAATACATCAACAACAATAATTAGAATAAAAAATCCATCTTACACTTGTTAATTTAACTCTCCAAAGACATATTTTAACCTAAGATTAACAAAATACTTTTTTCATAAGCTTCAACTGTTAAATTTATTGAAAAATTAAACTTAATTCATATACGTCATCAGTAAAATATAATCAAGATAAGTAATAAACACATGTATAATAATCACTTATAAACAGATAAAGTTTAAAAATGCTATAAAAAGTGATAGAAAATCTTTATTAAGATTGACGATCGTTTCGTTGCACAAACGGCAACATTTTCAAAATTATTCAACGATAGAAAATATTTTCTATCGTTGAATGATTTTGAAAATGTTGCCGTTTGTGCAACGAAACGATCGTCAATCTTAATAAAGATTTTCTATCACTTTTTATAGCATTTTTTAACTTTACCAAGATAAGTAATTTTGATTAAGTTATTAATTGATGTTTGGTATTACGGAATGAAAAATCCGCAAAAATGATTTCACCTTGACATAATCATAGAATTTTTCTACCTTTACATCTAAAACAAATCAAGTCATTTTCCACGTTTCACATCCATATTAACCACTTAAAAACATTTTAATGCGCAATAGGTTATTAATAAATATATTTTCAAGCTTGAAGTCACGTTTGTTAACTATTACAATTTTTCATGTTAAAATTCCCACTCGTGATTTGAGGTCTTAGTATAATCTCCGTACCTGCGCGTAAAAATTCCAGAAATTTATAACTTTTAGATGTATCCAAGGGAAAATATCTCGTTTTATCAAGTAAAAATAGCGTTTACTTTTAAATATGATGTCATTTTCAGTCGCTGAAATATTTTGCCTATTAATTCAAACTCAATATCAGCGAAATGAAAAAATAGTGAAATATAACAGCATCATCAGGGAAATTGTGTCTTTTTTTAAAGCGTAACGTCATTTTCTGTTCAAATTTTTAAAAATATATTTTTAATTGTAATGAGAAAATGGCATCAGTAAGAATATAATCAATAAAGATAACTAATCCACTTTTAATAGAAATGAAGTACTTCAGTTGCCACAATTAGAAAATTGGTATTAAAAACTATAAAAAAATTAATATCTCAAAAATAAATTGAGATACTGCTTTCAAACAAATTGCATTTAAATGTGAATTTTTTTCTGCTTACGACGGTGTAAACATTTAAAATGTGGGTTGTTTAGAAGTTTAAAAATTAGCAATAGCGAAAATTGCAAAACGAAATTTCATTTCAAATTTCAAAGTGTTGCCATTCGCAGAATGACGTATGCGTTACGCACAGATATGTTTGTCCTTTATAATATAGATAGTGAATTTTAAATATTACATATCTAATGTGTGATATTTAATGTGAAATTTTACAGATCACTGTAAGTATTTGAGGTTTTTGACAAGGGTTTTTTGACATGACGGTTTAAACCACAGTTTAAACTGTCAAAAACTGACATTTGTCAAAAACCTGCCAACCCTGTACAAGTGTAACCATAAAGAATAATGAGTGCTTTGTCACTTGAGTCCGGCTAATGAAAAAATGCTATAAAATTACATTATTAATTTACAATAAAGTTCTAAAAATATTAAAATGTTGAATTTTCACTGGGAGCACACCTGTATACATAATTTTTATAATTCTAGCCTATCAAGAAGCAACATAAAAATAGATTCGAAAATTCCATCTTTATATACATGAACAGAATTAAGTGAAATAAAAGAGTGCAAAAACTTATAAAATGAACTTTATTGCATACAGCAGCAATCTAAAATAATTGGCAAATCAGGCATATGAAAACAAACAAAAGTCACATAGGAACACAGATATGCAATTCAGTTATTTATCCAAAAATACAGGGTACCTCACTCAGAGTCAAACATATATTTATTCTATTCTACAAACTGTTCATTCAAAACTTTAACCATAACAAATATATTTAAAAAAAATTTCAACAGGCTGACTGCTTTGTGAAAAACATGATAAATACCGGAAGTGGCCACTAGCCATATCTAAGTAACGCTGAGCTAGATTGTCGATATTTTTATATGTAGCTGCCAGTATGTACAGTGGCAATGATCCAAATCCGAGTACTTTCAGCATTTTTTATAATGCCATCACATCTCAGATGAAGCAAAAACTATCAAAAACAGCATTACAATACCTTCATCATCATTAGAGATCTGAAAAAAATTGGGTTGAGCTTTGAATAAGACACCCAGTATTTTTTACTAAATAAGAAAATTGTGAAAAAGTTCCTTTGTGGTTTTTGCTTCTGTATGCTTGACCTGCCTTTCATTTTCACCAAATATTTTAGAATCGTACTATGTAGATAACCAAATTCTTTTGCAAGTTCCTGTAAATGAACAATAAATGCTACATACTATTTTGTTTGCAGAAAGCATGTTGCAGTACATTTCAGTGATGCTTATCAATTAAAGGAGCTGTTTTTGGTGCAGCGTATTTAATCTGGCACGGATCATAGAAATGAGTTAACATCAGTCAGTTGAAGCATAAATGCTGACGTCAGTGATATATGCAGTTATGAAAATTTTATACTTTTATGTTAGCTAAGTGTAAATATTGCCAATATATTTTTTTTTTTCTGCCAATAGTAACTTTTGTATTTTGCATACGTAAATTGGAAACAATTCTTTGATTTCAAAATAAAATGTTTTGGTTTACAGGTTTATATTTCATTTTTTTTTCTTTTTAGTACTTTAAATAAAATTAAAGAAAGGAATGCATTTTAAATGAAATGAGTGAACAATTTACATTTTAAATGAAATATGTGTAATATGAATATTGTATGGGAACAATATTTGGTGATTTAACACCTGTGCTAGGCTAATCTAAAAGTACCAAAAAGTCCTAACTGTATCAAGAAAGGAGAGCAATGAAATAAAAAATCAGACAAAGATAAGTATCTAAAAGAAAGTCAGTAAATTTTAATAAAATTGCATGCCATGGACCAAAAGTGGGCGATACTGACAGCAATTGATCTGATTATCATAAGTGACAACCAAAAGTTTTGTTTCTCCAAACCGTAGTCACTAAAGTATGTCAATTAGTATGCAGCCTACTGCCAAGTTTACTAAAAAACAGAAAACATATTAGGAACAATAAAGTTTAATATAAAAGTGGATTCCACTAAAGGCTTTTCACAAAAACACTTCATTGTACGATTGCACCAAATCGTATTAGCTAAAACATGCAAACTGACAGTGGGCCCAATTAAGGAAAAATTTTAAATCTCTGCATTATCAAACATATTGCAACTGATAAATAAACGAGGATACCAGAGGCAGACAGTCAAAATATAAATGTTACACACTTCATATTAAATACGGCATATCTTACAATAAATTTCCATAACATATGCCAATCAAGTACATTTATAGAAGTTTAGATTTCCTCGGGACAAGGGCAGATAGATAAACCAAAGTCACAAAACCTTTCAACTATGTTGTAAAGTGTTAATGAAAGATTTGAAAAAAGGCTCTATTGAAAAGAGATCTTATAGACATGAGTGCTTGATAAAAAGAAGTGGATGTATTTTATTTGGATTTTCCTAATCTTTCATGACTTTGAAAAAAATAATTTTTATTTATATTTTTTAAAAGTGATTGAAATCAATTAAACATTAAGTGTAAAAGTTATGATTTGAGGTATAAGTGTCTAATTATTATACAAACTATATATTAAATGTAATAAAGTATTGGATTTTCAAAACACTCAGCCCAGTTTTTTTTTTAATTATTATTACTTCTCCCCATATTCTGGATTTTAAATTGTTGGTGAGCCTGTTTATACAGGTAAAAACCAAAAAAATTCACAAGACAGAAAGATAGTAATAGATTTCCATAATGCTGGGATAAAATGTATATAACTCCTATAAAATATAACTATATAAAAGTAAACACATTACAAAGATGATCTTATAGGTCTGTAAAGGCATATTCAATTTCTTAATGGAATTATTCGTGACTAATATAGATTTATGTATATGAGTTGCAATTTTCCAACTGAGCAAAAAATGTCCAGGCCGGGATTCGAACCAGGGATCTCTTAGTTGAAGCTGCCAATAACTATGTCAACAGAGCCATCCTGGACAAATCTGAAGGATCTAATTCATCCAGCTAATTTTATTGATCATAGCATCTTGTCTGATATGTGAATCAGCTCAACAGAACAGTTTTTGACCAGATACTATGATCAATACGGTCTCAGTGTTAAAGCATCCATGGATCCACTTATATCTATATTAATAAAAGAAAGATGTTTGTATATCTCTGTGTCTAAATTGGCAATGGCAAAATGGCAATGGCTAGGGAAATCTATCGCTCATAGAGGTTTGCAAATTTGTATAAGGACAAACAAAAACAGGTCTAAATGAGAATGAAACTCAGATTTTTAGATAATTAGAAGAGATATTAATTAAAAATCCCCATCGAATGTTAATGAACAAGTTACTACTGTTTCGGTATTCACTTCTCTGTGTGTCTGGGGAATCTGACATTTTTCAAGCACAGGTATAGTATTTTTTTTTTCTTTTTTTTTTTTTTTGATTTTGAAATCACAATTGCTGCTTCTATGTGGAGTAAAACAAATAAATGATAATAAAGAAAAAGACATATTTTCAGTATTTTCCCAGTTGTAACCGTATCTGTGTTTAAAAGAATATTAATAGTTACTATTTCAAAGACCTATTTCCTTTCCCAAGTTTAAAATTGCCATCTGCATGTTCAGTATAGTCCTCACTCTGTCAAAAAACACTTATAGAAAATTTCTTTTCTCCTTTCCATAGTACCTTTTATTTAATATATATATATATATATAAATTTTTTACTCTTTCAAAAAAAAAAAAAAAAACTATTTGCTATAGGTTATATTTAAATTTTTCCTTTTTTCCTGAGATCAGATCGCAGTTGCCAAGAGCTTTTATTTATTTTTTCTCAGTGCCTTCACCTTCAGACATATAATTTGTTTTAAGATACCTGCAGCAGAGTTTTTGTTCTTTTTTGTATGGGAGGGTTGATTTGATATATATATATATATTCTTTTATGTGAATACTGACAGATGCATGTTAAAAATATCAAAATGTAATAACTCCAGAGCTAAGTGCAATTTTGCCCCTGGGACTCCACAATGTCTGTCCCAGAGCTGCAGAAATTCCCTTCTGATGAAAAATGCCTGAATTCAATTACCAATTTTAGGTAAATTTAAGGTTATTATCCCATTTCCAGCCAACACAAGGCAGGTCAGCAAGTATATATATACAGGTATACTCAAAAATCCAGCATTCGGAAATGCGACAACTTAAAAAATCTGGCAAAGTCATCTTCCGCCATCTATTTCTTTTTTTCACTCTTCCAACTTACATGAGAATAATAACACAAGTTTATGAATTAAAAAATTTGTGATCAAAAGGAATGTATTAGCAGACAGCAAAATCACTGAGGTTGTGCTAAATAGAACTGCCGATAATGCCAGTAGCAGCTCAGAGGAACGAGGATGAGGAATCTGTGAGAATACTTATCACAGTATTTAAATTTGGTTTATTATTATTTCCTTTCAGCTGTTTTTTTGCATCGATGTCTATTTGAATTCAATCATTGTGCCGCGATGTTGATGTTTTTTATCTCTCACCGTAAAGCGAATCTGTTTTCGCTGCCGATCTGTTTCTCTTGGCTTTCAGGCGAGTCGGCAGTATTGCGCATGTGCGCACTCTGCTGTTTTCGGAGCACATCTCTGGAGCTCTGGTATCGCTGAAGTCAACTTGCATTATGATGACGTCATTGAAATGCTTAGCACCGCCCTCTTTTGATGTATTTGTTGCGTGCTTTGCTGACAGGAGGATTTTTTGGTTTCGTTTTCCAATCAGTGAAAACATTTTAAATTCTGCAGTTTGTAATTCGATTTTCATAAATTTCCTGTAAATTTTAATTTAGCTAATCAATTTAAATTCTGCCTTTTAATTACTTTGTCAACCCCGTATTCATCATTTAAATACTAAAACTCGTTAATTTTTAAATCAGAATTTGGTTTGATGTTGTGCTAAAAAGATGTAGTTTTCAATGCAATGTTTTTCGCGGCGCGGGCCTTGCCTGTCGTTCGAATGCCGCTAAGTTTGCCGAAAGAAAACGTCCGTATAATGGGTCGTATTTTTGTGGATACCAAAATTTAATTTTTAAAGATGTGCTGCTCTCATCGAAAGGAATCCCATGGAATAATTCCTCGTTTGCTGTTATTTTTCTCATCTTTAAGAGATTCTGTTCTTTTATTTTGAAATGGTGACTAGAAGCAAGAATTTCCTAACCTTCTATTACTAACGTCTGAAAATAAAGAATTTATTTATTTCATCAGTTTGCCTCTTCACTGTCTGTCTTCCTGTAAAGTAAGAATATTCCTGTTTTTTATTATTTCCTTAACGATCAATAGTTTCATTAAAAGAACTTCGCAATATGTACTTTAACCACTTAACGATCATCTTATTACCGTCACAGAGCCGGCAGAAGAAAACGTTTCATTGGAAAAATGCATAAATCTGATCAAGAAATTAATATCTGCTTTAGAGAAACAAGACTATTTTCGAGATCGATATTTTTCACTTGCATAAAATCCAAGAAAAACTTGTGAAAGAATGGCAAAAAAAAAAAAAAAAAAAAAAAAAAAAAAATACTGAAGTGATAAAATTGACATCTATGTTTCCTAAAACACACACACACAAAAAAGGACTTCACTGTTTCTTAGAAATTTTTTTTGTAACATAAAAAATATGAATTAAAGTAATTTTTTGTAAATATTTAATTTTCTCTTTTTCTCACATAGATATGACTTGGCGATGAATTAAATTATGAATAAAAACACCATTAAGAACACCTGAAGTGTTTTTAATATCCTTTCAGAAATCAAGAGTTTTAAAAAAATCTGGCTTTGTCTCGGTCCTGACCATGCTGGATTTTCAAGGTTTTTCTGTATAATATGTAAAGTCTAAAAATTGTGACTAATCTTGAGAATTTTAAATTTAAATCTCTTGAAAATGGCATTAGTTTAAAAAAGCTACAGAAAAATTTCTGTTAATTAATTTGCTTGAAGCCCATTATTTTTACAACAGAAGAGGAATTATTACAAAAAGAACATTTTAATTTCTATAAATATAATTATTAAATAACATTATTGATTTGTATCATGCTCACCAGGTTTCGTTTCAGCATTTGGATCGAATATATTCAATGGAGCTGCTCCAAACAAATTAACATGTTCTATTTTTTTAGCAGCAGGAGATCTATAAAATATACAGACAAATAATATATTTAAATAAATGTTAAATACAAAAAATACTTATCAATACTGATCAATATGATATCAATTAGAATTATTTTTTAAAATAACAATAATGTGAAGATTCATTTAAAAAAATGTGAAATACATAGACAAAATTATGATTAAAAAATGAAACTCTGAAAGTATTCTGCTTATTTGAGAACAGGCTTCACAAATGACACTCACCAAATAAAGTGAGGAAATCAGGGTATGTGTAGTGAAATTTTATTCACACCAGCCACTGTGGGTTTATGACAAATTTGTGGGGAAACTTTTAAAATGTCCAAAAGTTGTGAAACAAAACTGTTTGAGACATTTAGACGTTTTCTGTTAGTATGTATGAAGACAGCCATGAAAATCTGATGGTGTGCTTGGATAAAAGAATCTCTTTTGCATCATTATTTGCCAGATTAACTATTGTTAAAAAATACAGAATCAGGATTCATACTCATTTTCCAAGAAAAATCCCCAGAGAATCCCCTGATGTATTTTTGGGGCTGCATAACTTTTCCATGTCGACAATTAGTGGCACGTTTTAAACCAATATCACCCCCCCCCCCCCCCTCAAAATAAAATAAAAACAAGGTAATCTCAAAAATAAAGTTTACACATCACCTATATAAAAAGAACTTTAAAAGAAAAACTTTTAAAACATAGATGAAGTCTGCATGCCTTGTGGAGCTGTTCTTGATGGATTGCTGCAAGAATTTACTTTAATTTCCACTTTTATTTTATTACCTCTTTGAAAAGTATTATGAATAATGTGAATGCTATAAGTCCAAATCAATTTAAAATAGGAATTTAAAAATGTCCTTTATTTTTCTTAAGTTCCTCTTGATCAGTTTTCAAACCTCACGATATTAGCATTGTGATTACATATAACATATATTTAATCTGAAGGAAGAAGTGGTCAGTTTCTAATTCTCTATATCATGTATTAGTTTTATTTCATTTGCAAATAGCAGCAACTGACCTCATTTTCCCAGAATAGCCAATCGTTTTGCCAGGTTTGGAAAATTTTTTGCATTATTTCCTGAGATTCTTCTGATTTATACGACCAAAATTATCCCCTGAACCTCATAATCCCCTGATGAGTATGAACCCTGAGAATGCTTCTTGAATATAATCAAATTAATGGAAACAATCCACACAGCGTAGCTACATGAACACAGATTTTCATCCACAAATTGCATAGAAACAAAATTTCATATTTAGAACCAGGAAGATGTATTACATGATTAGCTACAAAGGAGGGCTCTATTTACCAGTTTGAAACCTCTTTTTTTTTTTCACATTTCCGTCCTCACTCGCAACGCTCAAGTAGTTTCTTTTTTTTTTTCCATTACATATTGAAAATGAGTAAACGAACAAAATTACTGATTTCTTTTAAAATGGAGGTTATTAAAATGCCAGAAGAGATGCCTAATGTAATGAAACAAACTTTAGCAGAACAATTCATAATTCCTGCTACAACTTTAAAAGGCATTTTGAAAAGCAAAGACGTAATTAAGGCAGCTAACAAAGAATGTGGAATTCATTCTAAGAAATGGAGTAGAATACAAAAGTCGAAAATTTGATAAAATGGAAAAGTGGTGCTTTCGATATAGGGTCATTCCATGTCAAATCAACCAAAAAATTTCAATTTTCAACCTGACCATTTCAGATTTCAATGAAACTGCCAGGGATCATTCTCTCCGGTGATTTAATGAGAGTATATTTTTATAATTTTTTTTATCACGTTAAATTTTCATACAATTAATTATTTAAATTTTGAAAAATCTAAATTTTTTGGGTTGCATAAATTTTTCAATTTTTAATTTCTCAAGTTCTATAAAGTGTACAGAATTTTATGACCCTTCATTTTAAAGAGAATTTTATAAGTTTTAATTTGATACCCAAATTGACTATGCTCAGTTAAAAAAATTAATTTTTTTTTTAATTTAAAATTTAAAAATTTTTCAGATAGTGTTTTTTTTTAAATTTTGAAACAAATGTATGTTTGTTGTAATATTATAAGCTAAAATTTCTGAAATTTTTAGAGTGGGATCTCAATGGGATCAAGAGCTATGACATAAAAACTGAAAATTACCATTCAAATTACATATATAATGGTGCAAAGTGTATAACGCTTCCGGGGTGAACGCATCCTGATCTTGATAATCTTTTGTTAAAATGAGCCATTTTATTTCGCCCATGTTAGGCTTAAGCATTCTGTTGCCGTATTATAAGTTGAACAACTGGCTTATTTAATCTACGTTGTATAACATATATCCTTCTTCAGTTTTTTAAAACCTTCAAGAACTATAAAATCATCATATATATTAAAACGCAAAGGTAAAATGTTAAGTAGACCCATTTCAGGACATCTGCACATGCATCAACCCAGTTCAATTTAGAGCGATTGAGAACGAGTTCTCGGTGGCTGAGCGGTGTAAAGCAGCAGTTTAAAGCGCCGATATTTTATAGTGGATTGCAGGTTCGAACCCAACACTCGGCAAAATGATTTTTGTATTATTTTTCCCAATAAGTTATTTCAATAATGACATATATTATTAGGAGGAGAAGTTATATGATTTTTATTTTATTATTATTATTGTTTGAATGCTTTATAATTAAATAAAATTTAACTCTGAACAATATTTAAAATAATAATAATGATTTTATATTTAAAATATTTCAGCTAAAATTTTTTTACTGTAATTATCAATTAAATAAATTGAGCTGATTTACAATTTTTGTTACATCTTATGACCATTATCAAGAATATATGTGTGTGTGTGTCAGGAAGAAAAGTTTGCCTTTCTTTTCCTTAAAAAAAGAAAATGGAAAGAAAGAAAGATAGGGTCAGGTGGGGTAAAAAGGGTATAAAATTCACTATTTTTAAATGTTCAGTTAAAATTTTCTCATAAATGTTAAACAATTAAAACTTTTTTTGATATTTTCTTTACATTGCATATTCTTGGAATGGAAATACACAATTTTTATTTTTTAGGCTACAAAAGTATGTCTATAACAAAACATTTAATAGATGTATGTTTGGTATACCCATTTTACCCCACGCAGGTGAAAATGGGTATAGTGTGGGGTAAAATGAGTATATAAAAGTTTAACAATGAATACTGTATAAATAGATTTACCAGAGATTATATAATGGAGTAATATGGAAAACAATGTTATATAAGTCTTAAAAAATGTTTTTTTTTTTTTTTTTTTTTTAAATATGGAATTTAAGTTAATAGATAAATGAGAAGTTTTACTATGAATCAAGCTTAGGTGTAAATGAAAATATTTTCTGGCTATACTTTTTTCAACTCGTATTCTCACACTTTTACATTTTAAGTGTTAAAAGTCTATTTATCAAAAGCATAATGGCCCAGATTATGTAAATGTTGATTCGTTTAATGCTTCTATTATCTGCTTTCTTTTTACAATATAATCTATGAGAACGTCCATTGTTACTGTTATGATCATTAGAACAAAGTTTCAGAAAAACTTCCAATTATTTAGTTATAAAATATAATGTGGATAAAATTGAAATAACCAGTTAAATACCTAGCATTATGTTCCACTCCCATTAAATACACTCATTGCCATAAAAATTTGCGCACCAAAAAATAATTGTGGGATCGTAACGAAACTTGGCATGAAGGTACATATTAGGCAGATATGCAAATGATTAGAAATGCAGCGTGATTGCGCATTGCGTAATGCCACTAGAGGGCGTTGAACTTTGTCCTCCTTGGAGTATAAAACTGGTAAGCAGAACGTGTCTGAGTGTACCTTTTCTTTTGCAAAGGAAACGCTGAGGTAGACATGCCGTTACGCAGCCATCGAAGACAATATGAGCAGCTGTCAGAGTTTTAGAGGGGAAGAATCATCGGGATGATGGAAGCTGGGTGGTCAGCTCGGCGAGTAGCTCGTCAAGTAGGCCGTTCTGATTTTACTGAGAGGAGGTGTTGGGACCATTTGACTGAAGAGACGTCATTTACACGGCGACCAGGCTCGGGACGCACTCGACAGTCCAGTCGTCGAGAAGACCGTCACATCATACGAAGCACACGCGTAGAGTCAACTGCCTCAGTGGCCGCTATGTAGACACAGGCAGAATCTTCACTACGGATCCCTGTGTCTTTCCGAACCATCGCAAGGCGCCTGGCCGAAGGACATCTGGTATCGCGGCGCCCATTACGTGTGCTGCCAATGACACCCACCCACCGACGCCTCCGTTTGGATGGTGTCGCTTACGACAGGATTGGACTGTAACGGAATGGAACCAGGTCGTCTTCAGCGACGACTCTAGATTCAATTTGAGCAGCGATGACAATCGTGTTCGTGTGTGGAGGCCCCGTGGTGAATGCCTCAATCCTGCCTTCGCTTTACAGCGACACACCGCTCTCACAGCTGGTGTGATGGTATGGGGTGCCATTGCTTACGATACACGGTCATCCCTAATATTGATCCGTGGCACAATGACAGCCCAGCGGTGTGTCCAGGACATTCTTCAGCCACATCTGTTGCCACTCGTGGCAGGGTTCCCAGGAGCCATTTTCAGCAAGACAGTTCTCGGCCACACACAGCAAGGATGTCACAAGCCTGCCTCCGCCACATTACCACCCTTCCCTGGCCTGCTCGATCCCCAGATTTGTCACCAATCGAGCATAACTGGGATCATTTGGGACGGCAAGTTGGCTACCCTACGAATTTGGTTGAACTCGAGGCGCGTTTACAGCAGCTGTGGAACGAGATGTCTCAGGACATCATGCAGAACTTGTATGCCTCAATGCCCGCTCGTATCACATCGTGCATTCGCTCTAAAGGGGGTCCAACAGAGTACTAAAATTCCCGTTCATTTGTACTTTTTTCTGCAATAAATGATCCTTTTTCTTTGGTTTTCTACTCACTTACTTATATGACAGTAGTACTTACGCGTGTAAAATTTCGTTTCATTTGGACATCTTTTTCTTGGTGCGCAAATTTTTATGGCAATGAGTGTATATATAATAAATAAAAATTTTGTTGAAAATTAGGTAGACTCTCATAAAATATATCTAATTTGTAATAAAATTATGATTTATTATATAGACAAGTAAAATGTTTGTTTCAAATTAGATATATTTTATGTGAGTGAAACACAATGATATTTAACTAGTCATATCAATTTTTATTCTAATAATAAAATAATTGGAAGTATTTCTGAAAAATTGCACTAATGGTCACGAGAGTAATGAGTGGATGTACCCCAGTGTCTTCAGCAGACTTAGATAAAATGTAAAACTGTCTGCAAACTCAAATAATTTCTTTAAAATTTTCTGCAGAAAAATGCCACGTCCCTCCTAAGTCCTATATCGCCGCTAACAGCAAAAGTGAAAAAGTCCTCTTTTCAATCGCTCACATTACGTTACATGCTCTCAACCCTCCCCTCCAGTTTTCTGAATTAGACTTTATTGAAAAAAGGATAATGTTTACTAAGATATTAAAACCGAATACCCCTTTCAAATGTAAAAAAGTCACTGCAAATCGCAGAGAAATGCTAAACAAGCGCATAAACATTCGCTAAAATTTCCAACCAAATAAACTTTATTTAAAAGAGATCAACATTTAACATTTACTTTTCAACACAAAATTTATTTTTAATCTGCAAAACCTAAAATAATCTGCAGCACCTGCTTCGGTGCTGCACTGTTTCTGCTACCGGCCCTGGCAAGAAAAAACAATTGCCGTTCCGGCATAAGCCCCGCACTTCCAATATTTTTAAGTTTTAAAAATATATATGCCACGGCGCTTCTTCCATGGTACATGGCAAATAATTTCTAGATAGCTTTTTTTTATCTGCAGACCTTCTCACAAGTCTGCGGCAGGCCTCGCACAGATTTTCCGCCTGGGGTCTTAATAATTTTTTTTATGAAAAATTTGTAAAAAAAAAAAAAAAAACCATCAGAACTGTCTGCAAACTTTGAAAATTTTCTGCGAACGGCGTTCGCGTGTTCGTCTATATTATCTGACTCTGGTCTTCAGCATCAGGGAAAACATAAAACACAACCAATCTTGGACTTTTCCAAGAATTTTACTTCATATTCATACGTTTCATCTTCTTCAATAGCCATAGTTTTGCCACTGTCTTTTTTCCCAAATATTGGACGTTCAATCATGCATCTACAGATACATCTATTTTTACTTCGGGGATATCTTCCACACATTAAGTTAAATGTCTTCATTTGTTACAATTTCATCTGCTATTGCTTGGACATGCTTATGTTTCAGCTTTGAAGTTTAATCTAAGATTATTTGGAGGTGTGGCAGATTGATAGGTGTTGAGAAAGCAAGGATGTGTCAAAGCCACACTGCTCTTATTTTTCTCAACAATTCTGATTCTATTTCCCAACTCTTTCGACTAACTCTTCTTAAAATTTCAAATCCTATCAGCACCTGATATGTCATCTAGAAAAGGAATATTTCTAGAAGTGGGCAATGATTTAACTAAATTATATACAATGAATTTCAAGTCTTTCTGATCTTAAGAATAATGCACTGGGGCCGAAACTAGCCCTTTTTGCATCTGGAACAAACATATATTTTGCACCCCTCCCCCCCCCCCCAAACAAAATATATTTACAAAGAAAATTTTACTAATTTTCTAATAGTCGACTTATTTTAAAATTTAAACTATGTAATACTGACGTAAATACATGTAATACTACATAATCTGCTTTGTTAAATACTGATTCATTGAAATCTTGAAAATGGAATCGAAAGAAGAAAAAATCTGCTTTATACAGGATCCTTATGCCATATCATCTTTAGATTCTTCTATGCTTTGGCATACCCCAGCCAGGATAATTTTAACAATACCGTGTTAAACATTGACTTGAAAATTCGGCAAACAAAATTTTCATTTGGTGCCCGGGGCGCATGCCCTTTCTGCCCCCCCCCCCCCTAGTTTCGGCCCCGTATGTGCATTATATAAATATTTTACAGTATTTTTAAAACTAATTCTATTCTAATTCCAGTAAAATAAAGAATTTTATACAGAAAAGTTTTATATAACACCTTAAGAATACTACAAATGTTAAGCATAACACTATACCCATTTTACCCCATTTATAAGATTTAAGATAAAACAATAAAAACAAAAGACAAGAAGTTTATTCAGACCATATGTGGCATGAAATTGTCCTCAAACGGTTTTACTGTTGCCACTCAAATAGAAAAAACTATAAAAACAAAAATAAAGTAGGAGAAGAAAGCTTAAACTTCAAGCAATCATACATAATTTTGAAAACTATAAACATCTTAAAAAAGTTTTAAAAAATTAAACAGCATTTTTTGACTACCCATTTTACCCCACTACCCATTTTACCCCACCTGACCCTATTCAGAATGTATAAAAATGTAAAATAAAATTAAAGTAATAAAAATTATATGCTGCACCAAGTTTCAAATTTGGGTTTTTAGAGAATGAGACTGATAAAAATAAAATTCATGGCAGCTTTTAATGGTCATGTAGTTAAAAAATCATAATAAATAAACAAAAATAAATACTGTTATTTTTTCGAAAAAATGAGACCATAGTAAATAAAAATAAATGCTCTACCCACTATTTTTAGTTAAATTTCTGGTAAAAAGAAGCATAATTGGTTGTAAATTATAAAGTTAAAATTCTGTGACTTCATTGAATAGGTTTGGCTGACTGTACCCCCTATCGCTTTAAAGAAATAGGAATCACTTCTGCAATATAGAAATTTGTCACAATTTCAATAATTAATTTAAAAGCAATTCATTAAAAATTAAGAATTTTTCTAATGAAACATTCAAGTTATTTACCATCAAATCTTGACGGGTACCATCTAGTAATACATAAATAACAAAATAGCTAGAATTAGATTGTTATTTGAATGGTAATTGTTAGTTTTTATTTCATAACTCTTGATCCCATTGAGATCCCACTCTAAAAATTTCAGAAATTTAACTTATAATATTACAACAAACATACATTTTTTCTTTTCAAAATTTTTAAAAAACACTATCTGAAAAATGTTAAAAAAATTTTAATTTTTTTAAACTGAGTATAGTTAACTTGGGTATCAAATTAAACCTTATAAATTTCTCTTTAAAATGAGGGGTCATAAAATTCTGTATGCCTGATAGAGCTAGAGAAATTCAAAATTGAAAAAATTATGCAACCCAAAAAATGATGATTTTTTAAAATTTAAATAATTAATTGTATGAAAATTTAAAGTGATAAAAAAATTATAAAAATATATTCTCATTTATATCATCAGGAGAATGATTCCTGAGAGTTTTAGTGAAATCTGAAATGGCCAGGTTGAGCCACTGGTTGATTTGACATGGAATGATCCTATACCGGTCAATTGCCCGTCACTAAGAGAAAAGGGTTTAGACTTTTGAAAAGAAAAAAAAAAAAAAAAATTCTGAATACCAAGGAAAAGGATGGATTGATAAACTTAAAAACAGGCATGGATTAGCTATGTGCATCATAAGTGGTAAAAGTACACACATTGAAGGAGGTAATGTAACACATTGAGGAGCGGTAGTTAAGTGATTTGCCATCTTTATTGAAAGATTATAAGCTTAGTGACATCTTTAATTGTGATAAAACTGGACTTTTTTTCAAAATGATGCTGGATGCATGACATGAAGCATGACACAGCAGTAAAAAAAGTAAAAAGAGACTCACAATTCTACTTTTCTGTAATGCTAATGGCTCTGAAAAATTATATTCTTTGGTTATTGGAAAATCTGTCAAGAAATCATTGTTTTTTCAAAAATGTAAAAAAACTGCCATGTGAATAAGATAATAGCAGTAAAGCATTGATGAATGCTAACATCTTTTTGAAATTTCTTCAGAAATTTTATGCAAAAATAGAAAAAGAAAACTGGAAAGTTACTTTATTCATTGACCAATACCCTGTTCCCTCTTAGGATTTCTCAAAGCTCAGCACTGCAAAAGTTGTTTTCTTCCATGCAAACTACACAAGTAAACTTCAGTCACTGGATTTGGGAATTATTCGTTTTGTGTGAAAGTTAATTACAGAAAATTTTTGATTCAGAGAATTCTTGCCTCGCTTGAATTAAAAAGCGCAGTAAAACATATAAAAAAATGCCTATGCATTAATATGCTCTGTTTTGATTATAATTTTGGCCATTGTCCTGGTTAAAACTAGTTTTGACTAGTCAAAATTACAATACTGTCGCAAACTGTAGATTATAGCCAGAATTATCATTTATAAATCTAGTTAGACATTTTCAATCACCATAAGATTCCTTAAAATTGATCAATGAGTTCATTGAGGTTTTGAGAATAGAAAGATTGGTGGACTAATACTTTTCATTTTCAATTTTACCTTTGTTCTCAAAATAGTGTTATTATTTATTTATGACTGTCGATTATCTGCACGAGGGATATAGGCCCTAGAAGGAGTGCCTTTTGTGAGGGGTCTTTCTAAGGGAGCCTAACCCATATTTGCACAAGGTTTCCCAAGGTTCGAAGAAAACTGAACGGTTAGGGCGACGGGCACGATTCGGTTCAAACCCAGCACCTCCCATCTACCAGCTTTGAGAGCAGAACCTCTCACCACTGATGGGGGCCCTTTGTTCTCAAAAATATTTTAAATACTGGAATATGACAAACTGAAAATTGTAGCCAGAAGCAATTTCTATTTTCCCCTGATAAGTTCAGTGTATGTTATACAACTTTTACTGTGACTATTGCAGGCAAACAGACAATTTTTGTAAATTTTTCACTATATGTCATTTAAATTGTAGAATGAAATTAGATGCTTATATGAAAATCACAGACAGACATTCCAATTTCATACACTAGTATAGATTAACATCATAGTATTCTCACTCTACTGTATACCTGCTAACTTTGGAGGAAAAGGGAAGAGATTCTTGGGTTCACATGCAGTTTAAAAAACCCAGATAAACAATAAGTTATAATGAGAGAGAGTGATTAAACAGTGATCTTTTCAAATGGATATGCATCAATCTATAAACAGAAAAAAAGATTTCATATAAGGATGTCTATTTCAGCTTGGCAACAAATTTCCTTGACTTTTACAGGCTTCCCATACCAATAAAAACAATTTTCCTGGTATCAATATTTTGTGATGTTACATAAAAAAACCCTTAAAACTTGTCCATTTGAGAGCGGAACTCGCACAACTGATTCTGAAGCACAAACTACTTACAAACTCTTTAAGCAAATTTTTACAAATTCTCGAACTCCGAGATATTTATTTCATTTTTTATAATTGCTTTGCCACTCCTATATGTCTTAGTGAGAATATTTTTCTACAGGTTAAACATTCTGCAAACACAAATTTTGAGCATCATGTTCCACCCATTTTGTCCAATCAAGATGAAATTCTTTATCACATCTGTCATGTTAAATACAGATTGCTTATAATAATACAAAAACTTTTTCTTTATAAGTAATATACCTGCTCTGTTATCTAACCCAATTTAAGGATTATAAATATTCAATAAATTAAGCTAACAAATGTTCAGTTCACAAACAAAGATAAGTAAGTAAACAGACTGAATTACCTGAGCAGTCCTAAAAAATTATAAAAAGTTTCGGTGACGCTGATAACTATCCGAGTTACAAGAAAGGACTGAAATAAGGATAACAAAAAGAAATTGCATAAGAAGTTGAAACAATACTTATAAAGAGCAATTTTTTTTTTTTTTTTTTTTTTTTTTTTTGAGCTCAATTTCAAATCCTTAGTTTTATGATCAGAAATTTTCTTAGAAGTTTCAATTTTCATTGACTTTTTCTCATAAATTTCAAATTTCCCTGACTTTTCCTCAAGAATGGTAAATTTTTCTCACTTTTAAAATCCACATATTTTTCTCTGACTTTTCCAAGTTTTCCAGGTGGCTAGACACCCTGTCGTGTGGATATTTTAGCATAAAAAAGTAATAAAAAAAGTAATTTTTTAGCACCAATCATTTAACTGCAAGCACTAAGGTAATTGTTATGGTTATTATCAATTGATATTTTTTAGAAAAATAACTTTACACCTGATTATGTAGTGTAACAACAGAGTTAGATTTCAATAAAAATTTTTCATAGGAATATTTGTCAACTTTATGGTTTTGGAAATGATATAGTATAATGTGTATTTTTTAAAAACTCAAAAAAGGGGGGAAGGGGGGGGGGGGGGGTTCGAATGTAAAAAAAGAGCAGCAAGTGTAAGAAGTCTCCCTTGAATAAAAGTAAAAATATTTTTTTAAAAACACATGCTAATAATTTATGTACTTTAAAATTTACTCAGTTTCTTTTTAAAATATGGCAACAGGGTAAGAAAAAAACATTTTTATTTTACTGCAGAGGTCAGTTTAAATTATTTAAGAAACAAAAAATTATTGTTGCGTCACATGGTAATAGGTTGAAAAAAAGCTCATACCTGAAAATTATTTAAACTTTTTAGGATTTCTAAATTGTTTTCTCTACACATAATTAAAATAATTTTAATTCAAGTTCAAATAAATCACCATAATTTTAAAAAACAAGTATTGTTATAAAAAAGGAAATAATAACAACATCAAAGAACAGATATTTAGAGAACAAAATAATAGCGTATTCATGATATATGGAAAATTAGAAGCTATATATGTTTAAAACAATTAAACTCACTAACACAATATATAAATGTATGTTATAATTCATTATGGACTCACCTTGCTCTTGGTATAGGTCTGTCTGTTTGTTTTACTTTTTCTGAAACTTTTGTTTCCTTGTGTTTTTTCTTAATAACCATGCCTTCAATTACTGACCTACAAGAAAAAAAAGGGGAAAAAATAGTCATAAGGCACACATTTTACAATATAAGTGTGAAGTTATATTATACAGAGCAAATTAACAAAACAGTCATGGCAGTTAATAAAATTTTAAAAAAGCAAACATTTTAATCAATTTGTAACAATGAAAACCTTGAAATTATCTTTACAATATATACTTTATTAAGAAATTTAAATGGGATGCTATTCATATGCACAATGTTTAGAAAAATACTATGTTTTAAATAAGCATAAAAGTAAAAATATTTTTTTTTTTTTTAAATCACGTCTTTTAGGAAAATCATGCCTAATTATCATGATTGCAATTTATGATTAAATAATTAAAAAAAAAAACTGTTACAATGCATTAATTTGGCGTCAGATCAAACACAATTATGAAAAATTCACTTTTACTATTTATTTTTTCAATGCTTGGTAGAAAGCAAAAGGCAGTGAATTAACTTTTGCTCTGTTTCTATTTTAACATATGACAATAAAAGGGGGGAAAAAGTATTATTTAAACTATCTTTTTAGGATTTCTATATTAATTTTTCAATGTATAATCAAAATTTAATTAATTAATATGAAACTATTGGGTTAACAAATTAGTTCAGCTTTTCAAAATATGGCGCCAGCTGTTCTTAAATGTTTTATAGTGACAGCTGATTTCAGTGGTTTCAGAGAGGTTGGACATCTGTCAAAAATATTCAGTTTATATCACTTTGAGCTTCATACAAAAACCTTGTTTTTTACTGTGTTGAATATGTCAAACTCTGTGTTAACTAAGCAGCATTTGTGGGAGGTTTTAGTTTTATGCTTTAATTGGAAGAAAAGTGCAGCTGAAGCCCATCGAATGCTTGTGGAAGTTATAGTGATGTTGCTCCAAATGATAAATCATGTAGGGAATGGTTTTGATGTTTCAAGAATGGTGGTTTCAGTATTGAAGACAAGCCTCACTCTGGACAGTCAGAAAAAATTCAAAGACAAAAATTTAGGGACTGGATGAAGATATGAGTCAAATGCAAGAGGATCATGCAGCACCAGAGGGAGTCAGTCAACGAGCCGTTTCCATATGTTTGAAATCCATGGGAATGATTCAAAAGCAAGGAAATTGGGTCCCTTATGAACTGAAACCGAGAGGTGTTCAAAGGTGATTTTTCACAAAAGTTGGAAAAATATTTGGAAATGGTCAAGTGGGATGTTTTACTGCACCCTCCGTATTCTCCAGACATTGCTCCTTCTGATTACTGGTTGTTCCGATGGTTGCAGCATGATTTAGCAAGTCACTGGCTCACTTCTTTTACAGAAATCGAAAATGGGCTCCAAACTTGGATCTCCTCAAAAGATGAGTTATTTTTTAGAGATGGAATTCGAAAATTGCCTGTGAGGTGGCCAAAAAGTAGTAGCCAGCGATGGACAATACTTTGATTAATCTGTTCATTCATTTTGTTTTGAAATAAATGCATAGTTAAACGCATACACACACACACACAAAACAGACCGAGCTAATTTGTACTCCCAATATTAATTGATTTTTTTAACATATAACATATACATTATTTATTTTTTACTTTTTCTACTTTATCACACCAGTAAAGAGACAAATATTATGAGGGACCACAAAAACCAGTTTAAAATTACTATAAAACATCTTCAAAGATGTATCAATCTATATAACGATGCTTATGATATGCACAAATTTATTAAAAAGATACAGAAATAATTTTAACAATTCTGGAAGCACTTAAATTAATTTAAAAGGTGTTAATTAGTGTCTCATACAGGCGACACCAGGACTGAGGAGGTTATAGTATAAAATATTTCACTGTTGCAGCTTCAGAGCCAGTTGGCCTGTTTTTGGCAAGCATGATTTGGTAAGTCATTAAACCTATTGTTATTGTGACTGATATACAATTGGAATCATAACAAATATTTGATGATTTATTAGCTGTGGTGGGTTAACAGAAAAATGCCTTAAAATAAAGTTATAGGCAATTTATAAGCAAATTCTAAAAATATTAAAAAGTTGTACTTCCACTAGAAATACACCTTTATATATAATTCTAGCATATCAAGAAGTGAGTTAAAAATCAATTACAAAATTCCATCTTTACATATAAAAACTAAGTTATCCTCTTCGGTCCCTGGGTCCACATACGGGAACCTTCGTTGTTTTCCTTATAAAAACTAAAATGTCTGAATTTTTTACATTTCCACTCCACTTCTTAATAGCTGAATGTGTTTTGCATTCAAAGCAAACAAATAAATGGCAGCATCTAAGCTGATTCTCGCATAAAATATATGTTATTTTCATCTGAGTTTTCAAAATGCCTAAAAATGCCCAAAAGACAGCATGACCAAGAAAGTGAGAAATTTTCATAAGCATTTAACTTAAATCTTTTTCAATAAAAAATTTTGAGGACTTGTAGATTATTTACTTGTTTAAAGCTCTTAAATTTGTGATTGCGTTAATTTAGGTTAATGGTTATTAAATTGATACTTTTAAGGGAGTTTTTAGTTTTAGATCCATATTTTTTAACCTAAGCACCTAAAAGATCAATTTTAGAAAAGATATTTTTTCTGTCATTTTGTTTAGAGAAAACCAATGATTAAGCATTTGTATTATTATTTTTGCAGAACATTCCAGGTTGGTGACCAAATTTCTTGCCACATTTAGGATTTGCTCTGCCCATCGTAGAAACAACTGATTAAATAAACTGGCACACTATATTTACGATCATATATTGTGTGTTAAATATAAGTAAGTAATGCTAGAAGCAATGTGGTTTAAAGTAAATAGGGATAACAAACTGCTACCCCACCCCCACCCTCCAAAACACATCTCTGTTTTGAAAAATTATTTTCTAAAATATGATAGCTGATCAAAGGTAAAACTGGGAAGTTTTAGTAATGGCAATTGGTCAATAGTAGAAAATTCTATGGTGGCAACTTGCCAGTAATAAAAAAAAAATCACAAGGGGACTGAGTTTTTTTTAGCTAAAAGTGCTGAATGGTAGACTTTTTAAAATCTGTCTTATAATGTTATTAACATAAAATGAAACAGCTTAGATTTTAATATTAATATGTTAATATTAATAATATGACAAATGGAATATTTTTTTAAATGAAGCTATAACGATTACAATCTTATTTTGATTCTGATAGAAAAGATTTCACAGCAATTAAAATTATTATGCATACATTAATATCCCTAGTGGCATGCTTAAATTATTATGTACACATTAATATCCCTGGTGGCATGCAGTTCCATTCTAATTAACATGATCAGAGTGAAAATTCAGTAAAGATTGTAATGTAATCACCTTGGAATATTCCAGATATAAATTTCAGACAATCTATAAAGTAATATGACATAAGCATATGTTCTGGAACATATAGAGTGCACTTTCAAGCAGAGTCAGATAATATAGATGAACACGCGAACACTGTTCGCAGAAAATTTTCAAAGTTTGCAGACAGTTTTGATGGATTTTTTTTAGAAGTTTCTTTATTTAAAAAAAGAAATTATCAAGACCCCAGGTGGAGAATTGGTATAACGCAAGTTGTAGACCATTGACAAGGTCTGTAGACTATTTTTCAACTGGAGAAAAAAAAAAAAGTTTGCTAGAAAGTATTTGCCATGTACCATAGTACAGTATTTTTTGGAAGACGTGCCGCAGCTCATATGAGTTAAAAACTTTAAAATATTGTAAGTGCGGTGATTATGCCAGAACAGTGAGTACAATTCCTTTTTTTTTTTTCTCCTGCCAGGGGCGATAGCAGAAACAGTGCAGCACTGAAGTGGGTGCTGCAGATTGTTAGACTTTGCAGATTAATTTAACAGATTAAAAATAAATTTTGTGTTAAAAAATAAATGTTAAATGTTGATCTCTTTTTAAATAAAGTTTATTTGGTTGGAAATTTTAGCAAATGTTTATGTGCTTGTATATAACTTTTCATTTTTGCTGTTGGCAGCGATATAGGACTCGGGAGGGGCGCGGCATTTTTTTGCAGAAAATTTTAAAGAAATTATTTGAATTCACAGACAGTTTTACATTTTATCTAAGTCTGCTTTTAAGAAACTATCAAGAAATGAGAAAAATTGTAATTAGAGTGGCTATTGACATATACTTAATTGCTTTTTTATTTTTATAATTTAGTTGTCCTGTGGCTACTGGTGACTACTAATTTCATCTTCACCAATTGACATACAATAAATATACAAATACAAAAAATAGTTAATCACTTGATGCAGTTTTATTTTTTTTTTAATTACTTATTTTTGATCTTTCGGCCATTGATTAACTGAAGACTGGAGAAAGTAAATACTTAAAATTGAAAAACATTTTATGGCAGTTCTCAAATCTAAACTAGCTGCATCCTGTTAAATTTTTAAATTCAATTTTGTTTGGCAGGGCTCTTATTCATAAACTTTGTAATCAAACAATTTTTCCCTTTTTTGGTAAAGGTAGGAAATGTTTCAGAAAATGCTGCCAAAATTGGCATTTTGAACCCAATTCCTGAATGCGACAGCACAGGAGAGGAAAAAACTGCTGTCACGGGGCAACAATCACAAGTTAATTTAACCAAAAAAAAAAAAAAAACCTGTCTGATTACAAATTATTTCCATAATCATGCCAGCAAGTCTCATGCTTTTATGTTTAGAAATGAGTAAGAAAGTTTCGCATTGTTGAGAAAGAAGTTTTTTTTTTCTTTGAGAGCTGCCTTAAGTACAAAAAACAAAAACTGCAATACTGATGTACAGATCGTTCATCTGCAAGAAAAGTGACACAACTCAAAAATTTAGTTTGCATATTATTGCCTTAATAGGTCTGACTTAAGCACATCTTGCTACAGGAAAAGTGTCATAAGTGTAGTTATCCAGAAACTGCTAGATTGCGTTATTTGTCCATTTGCTGCCACAGAAGGTAGACAAATTGTGTATGTGTGTGTAGGAGGGGGGGAGGGGATAAATTTATTCCATCCTATAAACCTATTCTACATCCTCATTTGTTGGGTTATTATGCTGTTACGCATGCTTGTACAACTGCATGCAGAGCTAAGTGCTGTAATTTTATGTTACAGTAAAAACATCCAATTCTTCTTCTTTTTTTCCCCATCTACTGTGAAATATAGTATTTTAAGTTGTGTCACTTTTCTTGCTGTTGAACAATATAAAAAAATAACTCTTACCTCATAGATTTCTTCTCATCAGCTGATTTTTGATCTAAAGATATTCTTATCAGTCTTTTAGCCAGCTCTGATCTAGGAGGTATAGGATTTTCACTGATTGCAGAGGCAACTTCTTCCACTGAAGACATCAAATTTGCACTCACTTTATTATCAATACTGCAAAGGAATAGATAAACTGTGAATAACAGTTGAAACAAAGTTGAAATTCAGCAATAGCATGTTTAAAAACAGTTTTTATTTATTTATTGTTTAAGGTATAAATTAATATGTTTGGATGTAATAAAAAAAGGGGAAAAACACAATCGTAAAGAAATTATACAGCGAAACCTCTCATTATCTGCAAAAGTTAACTGTGTACAATTTTTTTTTTTGTCTGAAATAAGAGTTTAGTAGGTATATATTTTTTAGCATAGAACAGAATGGTTATAAAAAAACTAATAATGCTGATATCGTCACTCGTCATTCTATACAAAGATCATCTTCAGTAAGTGATATCAAAGAATCCAAGAAAAAAAAAAATTATGATCAGGACACTGCTTTTCCGAGAGGAAAAAAAAAGTGCTTCTCAACCACTGGATGGAAGCAACAGATATATTTTTTCTATATTTAGAACAACAAATGGATATAGACTTGCATAACTCATGAAGAATTCGACATTTTGTATCGAAGAAAGAAACCAATGATTTCTAATTACCGTTATTTCAGGAATATGGACCACACCCACCATCAGCACATGTACGAAAATACATTAATTTTTTTTTTCTTTTTTTTTTTTTTTTTATATTTCTCAGAAGGCACATTTACTAAAATACATTAAAATAAAAAACTTAAGCAATTTTCAGTCGGTTTTTCTTGTGTTTTGCGACAGTTTTTTTTACATGATAAAAAAAAAAAAAAAAAAAAAAAAATCCAGTTTTAAACTTTTAGCTCACTGTAGTAAATTTTGTCCTTTTTTTCAATAAAATTTAATCTGAATTCCTGCAGTGATTTTTTGAAAGTTTTATAGTTTTTCTTCGTGTTTTACGGGGTTTTTTTGAAATTCATAACAGAAACTCAGTTTTTATCTATTAGCCAACTAAAAAAATTCTGTTCTCTGCAATTTTTGAATTTTTTTTTTTTTTTTTTTGTGAATTTTAGCATTTTTTTTTTTTTTAGTTTCTCTTTGACACTCCCACATTAATAAAAGGAAATTGAGCTCTCACAATTTGGCAAATCTAATCGTTCATTTAAATACCAAATGAAGCATTTTGTTGCAATTTGATAGAATGACGAGCGGCAGTGAGAACCCTGGTAACACGCTAGTTTTTTAAAAAAGTGGTGCAGAGAGAAGCATAATACAAAAAAATATTAGTTTGAAGCGAGCTTTGATATTAATTTGAATGTTACGTCAGGCAACAATTATAAATTTCATTTTATAAATCATGTGATCCTCCTTGATTCTTTTGTGCAAATAGTAGTGGCATTTGAAAATTATTTTTAATGTACTAAACACATGATTCAACAGAAAAATTTTCATCTATTTTATAATTTACTTGCTTATATCATAACATTTTTAATATAGTAGATACATATATCATAAAGCAAAAATATGTCTGTGAATAATGTTGATGTCTATAAATGGACAACAAATTGAACAATCAAGTTTTTGTTAACTTCTCCCTAGTAGCAGAATTCACTGCGTTCTGCAGCAAATCAAAATTTATCTGTGACCCAAGAATGCCAGACCAAACTTACTATCATTAAAAGTTATTACAACCCATAAAATAGACAAAATTTGCATTTACAAAGAAAATACAATAAATTAGTAACAATATACTTGCCAACCTCCCGCTTCTTTTTTTAAACGAAGAAACATACTTTCAACCAGAAAATTTATTAAATCAAATGTTTCTTGCTTCGAGGGGGTAGTTATTCAAAACCTACATGCTGTCATTTATTGAATAAATTTTCTGGTTTAAAGTAATTTTTGTTGATTTTTAAAAAGCGGGAGGTTGGCAAGTATGCAACAAAAATTAAATTTCAACAATTTTTCTTTACACAGAACATTTTTTAAAGCAGTTAGATGGATCTGCAAGTTATATAAAAAATCTACACCACCCAATGGCGTGCTGCACTGTTTCTGTTACTGTGTTTCTAACAGTTGCAAAATTGTAATTTTTTATATTATTAAATAGGGGAAAAAATGTACTTTCAAATGCAATTTATTTGTAAACTGTATATTAATTCACAGATTATTTATAGTTTAAAAAATAATTTCATGCATAATTTAAAAAAAAAAAAAAAAAAAAAAAAAATGCAGATGCAGTCTGATTACAGAAGACTAACCCATTTGCACTTAAAACAATATATAAATGGTTCAGTATTTGTTTTTGGCTATTGTCTAACATTGCATAATGAAATTAAACTTTATCAAAATAAATAATTTAATTAACAGAATACAAATTTAAAAGATAAACAGAATAAAGTCAAATACTTATATAATCAGAATAAAAATTAAAAAGTTTCTGTAAATAGTGAAATCTTTGGCAATGTCTTTGGCTACTAACCTTCAGCATGTAGCTAATACAAAAGTACCGATTTTAATGAATTTTAAAACTTTATCCAAATACATAATTGATATTTTTATATAAAAATTGCTTTTTGGTATTAATTGATAATGGACAATCTAGAAAAATGTTAAATATAATGTTTTTCCTCTATTTTCTGTACATCAGGCAATATATTCTGGGAATCCTAGGCTAGTCTCTAGTTTATGTAAACAGGTCCTAGTGTTGACTGGATTATTTTTAGTACATACAGTTGTTTTTCTAAAATAATAGATTGTACAATTATAAAGATACTCTGAAAGCGTGATGGAAATTTAGGCAACAAAGCAATTGGTAAGTGGATAAACAGTAATTTTACATTCTAATATAATAATTATTATAAGGACAGTAGATAAAAGTATGCAGTGTGTAGTTATGCACAAATATGTATTTTTATTTACTTCATGTCCTCGTATCATCTTAATTTAGTACACTGCTATCTATGTAATATGTAGCTTATTATTACTATTAACCCTCTAAGTGTGTGTCAGTATTGCTGTATATCTGTTTAAGGGTCTATAAAAAGTATCAATATGAAGATTTACATATGAATACTTTACATACTTGTTCTTTTTATGGAACTGAAAAAATCAACACCAATTGAAAAATTTTGTTACATCTGCCTTTGAATTCAGAAGTTATGAGACAGAAAAAGATAGCCCAAATAGGTAAAGGGTTAACCATACATTTTTTAGGAAGGGGGGGGGGATGCATGCTATTTTAACACAATTTAATATTCTTAATATCAATATTTATAAACTTCTTTAGCTAAAGATAGATTAACTTGATATTTTTAAAACATTTTATCTTACCATGAATTATTTTTATAAAAATATCTAAGCACTTTTAAACAAGAAGCTGGTAAGTATCACGAATGCATGACATTTAAATTTTAGCATTTTTTATAGAGAAATAATTTTTATAAAATTCCATAAAATATATACTGAAAATTATATTAAACTGTACTATTCACCTATATATTACATCATTCACAATGTAGTTAGTTCACTAAGAATATTGTGGTCTACTGTAATTATACATATTTTAAGAAAAGAAAAAAAGCAAGAAAACTAATATAAATCTCTCAGATTATTCTACTGACTTTTTTGTTTTCCCCATTAGTTCAAAAATGATACACAATTTATAAATCTTTGAATTTTGTAAAAACATGAAAAACTGCAGTTTTGGATTCACTCTAATTAAAAGAATTTTTAAGATAGAGATTTTTTGCAAGTGGCTTTTAATTTCTTTTCTGGATAGGTTTCCACATAGAAAGTATTAAACATGTGTGTATGTGGGGGGGTGGGGGTGGGGGTGGCAATGAAGATAATAGAATTTCTTGAAATAATGTGGAATGATCTTTAGTTGTTCCATTAATTTTTTTTCTGCCAGTATATAAATAAATTTTTAATATAAAGTAGGAAATCATTATTTATGCATTTCCATTCATTATACAGAAAATATTTAAAAAATATAACAAATATCAGATCACTTTTGTTCTTGAGGTCTTTTTCCCCTTTTTTATTAGCATTAGAAAAAGAGCTAAAAAAAATCCTTAAAATAGCAATATACATTTAATTATGTTAATTTTATAGGCTTTAAAAATTTTACTTGTTTTATGTTAATGTAAAGAAGAAGTTGCCATTTTGTTTACTTCTACTATAAAGAAACTTTATGCACAATGTATAAATTATGTAAATCACATACTCTTAGTTGCTATTAACCCCTAAAGTATTGCCCCCGTCAATATGACGGGCTGGAATATTGTTGTCTATTTCTTGTGCCCGTGATATTGCTGAGCTGAAGATTTAAAAGCACACTACTGAACAAAAATTCTGAAACCAGAAAAATTTAACTGACATTTCTTTATGAAGTCTTTGAGAAATAACGTTGGTTAGTGTGATTTATATTTGAGTTAACCGTCACATGGGGACTCAGACAGCACCTATCAAGTTTTAGCATGCATTCTCAGCCAGATGCTGTCTGAGCCCCCATGTAAAGATTAAGTATGGATTCTGATAAATCAAGCACTTCTGATAACTGGAGTATTAGTGAATACGGCAGTGATTCTGAAGAAAGTAAATTTTCTGGAGATTCAGATGATGAATCTGATGACACCTGTGAAGATCAGTACTGTTACCTGACTGTGTATGGTACAAAATTACAGTATGATGGCTGTTTTGAAAATGTGAATATGTTTTATAACTTTTTTTTTTTTGCCTAAAACAAGTAACTAATTATATATTTTATTATTACCTTATAATTATTTAATTTCTGCAATAAAAAAAAATAGGTACTTTTTTATGGTTTTCATAAATATCCTATTTACTTGTGTATAACAACGTGCACCCCATACTTTACAAGAAAATATGGCTAATTTTTTTTTAATCTCACATACAACATACACCATAAATTTGACATGCAAGTGAATAAATGATCGAATGAATTTTCGTAAAGACAGTCAAAACAAATGTTTTGTCAGGCCAGAAAAGAAGGCGAAAATCGATTTTTAGACTTCGGGTAGGGAGTGAGTAACGGGAGATGAAGTGAGTGATGTATCATGCTGGGGTGAAGTTACTTGCTTAACGAAATACTTGAGAGTGTCTTTTGACAATGTGCAAGTAAGATGGAGAATCGATGTAGTTAAACTGCGACATTTAAGTTGAAAATAGTTCAGTATGCAAAAGAAAAGGGTAACCATGCTTGAAGTCAGAAGTTTGAGATTGGCGAGTCAAGTGTGCAAGAGTGGAGGAATATGAAAGAAAAATTGAAAAATAAGCACCATGCAAAAAGTGTGCTTTTCGGGGGGAAATCACGTAAATATCTGCAAGTGAAGCAGCAGCTTTTAACTGATGTAACGGATTTGTGGCACTCAGCCTCAATGAAATATTAATGTTCGAGGCCTGTAAAATAGCTAGGAAAATGAATATTCCAAGAGAGGATTTCTAGGGGAGCTATAGCTGGGTGCGACACTTTATGATCCATAACAATATCTCTATCAAGAGAAGAACAATGCAATAATCACAGAAGCTGCCAGAAAAATACGAAGAACAGCATATCAAGTTCTTACAGTACATTATAAGGCTACAAAAACAAAAGAGATATCAGATGTCAGAAATCGGCAATGCAGATCAAACTCCATTGTGGTTAGATATGCTGGAAGCCACAACCATTCATCCCATTGCAGATAGAAACGTTCAAGTGTGCACAACAGGAGCAGACAAGTAACTATGCATCTTTATGCTGGCCATTACGGCTGACAGTCGCAAGTTGTCACAATATGCAATTTTTAAACATAAAATTATCCCAAAATAATCTTTTCCAGTCGGCATAATTGTAAGAGCACAGGGAAAAGACTGGATGAGGGATGAGCTTATGAAAGATTGGATTAACGTTATATGGGAAAGTCGACTAGGTGCTTTATGTTAGCCATTGATGCTGAACCTGGACAGCTTCTGTGAATACACGATGATGCCTGAAGCAAATGCGAAAACGCGTCGCTCAAGTGATTTGGATGTGATAACAGGTGGGATGACAAAAGTGCTATAGTCCTCAGACATTGTCATCAATCGACCATTTAAGGTATGGATGACAACAACGGATCACAACTTCACTCCAAGCGAGAGAATGAAGCGTGCATCACTTCCAACTGTATGTGAGTGGATATGTTAAGCTTGGAATTCCATCTGAGCCAAGATGATAATTAAAAGCTTCAAAGTGACTGGAATTTCCAATCAGATGGATGGAGCTGAAGACAATATGATTTAGGAGGATATTGACTGTGCCAGTGATGACGAGGACAACAGCTATAGTGGCAATGATAATTGCTAATTAGCGTTTAAATAATGTTACTAGCGCTGTTGTATAAAAAAGTGCAAGGAGTGCAATAAAGATGCAGCAATACTTCTATTAAGTGAGATTTTTCTAGTTTTAATTTCTTCTTTGAATACATTTCTTGATTCATATGTATATCATGTGATTACATTCAGCAATAAAAAAATATTTTGTGTATAATGTGCACCTAGGGTTTTTGCCCTAATTTTTTTTTTTTAAGTGAGCGTTATACACGAGTAAATATGGTATTAAGTGATCCTTAAGGGGATAAAAACACACATGATTTCATATTCTATAAACCTTTACTTTTATGCAATATAAATATTGTCATAATTAAGAAAATGCAATACAGATATAATCATTAAAAAAATTAAGACAAACGGTGAAATATCTTGAGTAGCTTCAACTTCTTCTGCTACTGAATCTTTTTGAGCCAAATTTAATGTAGTTAACTTTTCCTTCAGTTCTGATTCAACTTTTTCTGAATCTTCTTTAAAATTGCTGGCCACAGCTTTAACAGCCATATCCATCTTCTTTTCTGGTGTACTAACAAAGAAAAAGGAGTACAATAAGCAATAAGACATAAGTTACATATAATCACAAAGCTTAATGAATAAAAATATGATAAAATGCTGAAGGAGATGTAATAAAATTATCAATATAAGTAAATGTCATTAGTAAGTATTTATAAATAAAAACCACATTGAATAAAAGTTTATTAAAGGGACTAAAAGTGATAGTTTGATGATTTTATTTTTATATAAAGAAATGTAACATTACATAAAGCAATATTTTAGATATAATATATATTAAATATTTTATATAGAAAGTAAAAAAAAAAAAACTCCATACTATTTTATCACCAAATTGTCAAGAGAGATATCATTTGACTGGGAATTGTGTCTTCTATCTGAACAGTTTTTGAAATAGACATCATCTACTTATTAAAAATCGTATCGGCTTTTCCAAATGGTAACACACACTTTTGTCATCAGATTTTGAGCTCCTCAGATCAAATCATCCCAGAAAAAAGCATAGTTTATGTACTTTTTAAAAATCTTCATAGAGTTATAAAAGAAAATATGTTAGCGATTTATCCATAAATTTCAGAAAATAAAATTAAGATACTACAAGGAGATGTACCAAAAACACTCAATTAGTTGCCAGGAAAATTATACAGAAATTTATATTAATAAAAGAAAGATCTTTGTCTGGTGTGTGTAAATAGCTAGGAAAACCTATCTCATATAGAGGACTCTGAAAATCTGCATACTCTGAAAATCTAATAACTAAAAACCACAATGAACATTACAAAATACCACTCTGCTGCTCTTTGTGGCAAATTCCAAAACTTTCTGGAGACTTCAAAGCAATGAAGAAAGGGAGGGGAAAACGGCTTTTTTTTTTCTTTCACGTTTTCCAAATCTTGTATCAGCTTAACTTATTCGAAATATGGAAAAACTAAAGATACTAAAACTACATCTATGCACTTTAAGCTTTCAATTGGTGCAATCCATTGAAAATATGCATGTGTCTTAATCCTTTCAAAATAATTAATTTAGATTTTGTGGGTTTTTTTTTTTTTTTTTTTTTTTTGTGTGTGTGTGTGTGTGTGTTTTGAAAATTTTCTGAATTAACCGAAATGCGGAAAAACAAAAAAATACCCACTTGACTAGAACAGTTTTTTTCAAAACAATGTCTTCAGTGAAAAAAAAATATAAATTAATAAAAACGGTTTCATAAAAATTCTTTTCCAAATCTGTCACAGAGTTTTTGCTTTTGCTTCAATATTACTTCTGATAAACATACAAAAATAAAATAAATTAAAAATATCAGACCATATCTATGTAAATTTTCCTTATGGAAGGTGGTATCCTATTAAAAAAATATCAATATTAAAACTTAAAAAAAATATTTGTTTCTGAAAATCACAATTACAAGGGCTCCTTAGTTCTTCTGGATAGATTTTCATTTACAAAATATTAAATCATGCAACTTTGAAGGTTTAGGCTGATGAAGACAAAGGCAGTCCGAACTTTAGGTTCATTTGGAAAGATTTATGTTTGAACATATAAATTTATGCAACACTGATTTTAAGTATATTTAAGGTAATCATGGGCTCAAGCTATGCCTGAGTTTAACCATTATTTTTTGTTTAAAAATACAAAATCTAAACAGATCACACTGTGTGTATGATGTGTAGCCTGCGTATGGCGATGAAGGTAGTAGGACCTCATACTCTAAGGTTTGTTTGGGTAGACTTTTATTTAAAATATAAAATCACACAAATTTGATGGCATAGACTGCCAAAGGCAATTGGATTCCCAGCATTAGGAAAGATTTTCCTTTAAATATATTATATTATTCAACACCGATTTTAAGTTACTATTATGTGCCGACACAACGCTGGGAGGATCAGCTAGTTATAAATATAAAAGAAACTCTCTTTTATATGTAAGAAAATTCTACAAAATTTTTATGGTAATTTTCTAAGATTTTTTTTCTGCAGATGACAATGACGACAGAAAGTGGTCCCCTTAGATAATCAATAAATAAACTGAGTTGTAAAAGAATCATGTTTTGTGTTATGTTGTAAAAGCTTTACATAACATTCCCCCTTCTTAAATTTACATAAACTTAATTTTGTATATTCTGTTAATTTAAATAATCTACTTCCTTTTACCATCTTTCAATTTTGACAGCAAATTTTATTAAGTTTTAAATATTAAATCCTAAATATTTATTTTTAATTATTTCATTTAAAATTACATTTATTATATTCTATTATCTTTTTCCATTTCTCTGATAAACTTTCATAAAATTACTGAAATCGTTTGCCAGAGAAACGAAATTCTAACTCCTAGACTTTTCTTTATTCTTAATTGCTTTCCATTCACCTCGCATCCCAAAAGATGCAACTTTTAAGAAGGTTTTGTCCCTTATCTCAAAACAGACAGGAAATTCCTTTCGACGTCATAGGAACTCCCACATAGCAAACATTCCTTCTCTTACCTCTCGTGAGAGCGTTGCCATTCCACAGTGATTATTCCGCCGCTAAAACTTTTCCCCCCTGTTCACGTTCTCTTGGATTCAATGCATCGTCTTTTGGAATATTCTGATTGGCTGACGTTGCCGAGATCGTTTCCAGATTTCGGCAGGCATTTGAAAAAGAGTTCAGTTCGTTATTTTTGTCGAAAGAGAAAACACCGATTTGATATTTGGCCTTTTTTTAAGCCATTGGGCCTTGGGCCCAACGGGCATTTACTTTTCCATTGATGGCGATTCTTCAATTCATCATTTAGTCAGTATTAATTGCCTGTTATACTTCATCAACCTCAACCAAGATATATCTGATATGATAGCGTCCTGCTCATGCCTTCTCGTCAATTTCCGCTAAATTACTTTATCCCATTTTGCTCAGTTTGAAAAAGATGTTTTCTGTTCTGCTTGAATCCGAAGATGTGATGAAGGCCTTTCAGATTTTGTCCTTTGCCTAGCATATTTTAATTCATTTCAAATGTCACTTCCATTCGTCCAGTCGAATTTAAGCCGTGCCTCCTACAGTATCCGTGTTCCAAGGGAAGATATTAGATTTCGTGTTCTCCTCGATGTTTCCTCAACTATGTCATCTTATCAGTTGACGGAATCAATGTTAAAATAATACAACTGTTCATCAATTTAAAACTCGTAAGAAACTGGTTGCCTATTCTCACTCTACTATCGTAAAGTCCTGAATTTATATATTCTCGAAAAGTGATTGATGGATTAAAACATAATTAAAACTATTCTTATATATCCCAATTTTCCAACATAGTGGTATGATATGAAGACTGTGCATCCATGTAAATAAGTATTGGAATTAACACCTGTTACAATAAGATAATATTTATTTAAATAATTTAAAATAATATTCTCTAATCCATAGTAATGTACCCGGATCCGGTTTAACAATATCTGTTATCATATAATAAATGATTTTTGTGCAATATCTGTCCATATCATTTCAAGAGTGATTTTATTATTTATATAAGTTTCTACCAAAGAGGGGTGAGCATTTATTTTCTTTCTTCTTTTCAGATTTAATTTAATCTAGTTACGACGCTTACTAATTTACCACTATACGATCAAGGCCATAGTGTGATTTCAGGGAATGTGAATTGAATTTATTTCGATCAGATTTAAATATTTCTTTCGAATTTTCTTTTCAATTTACATATCCCGGAATCTCCTGAAATCCACAAATACATGTAATCTACACTGTATATAGGGGAGAGGGTGGCACATGTGAACAGTACATATTTTACTCAGTTAATTTGAAATAAAAAAAATCAAAAAATTACCAATAGATGGTAGTACTGGTATCATCTTTTGGCTGAATTTTCAGAACAAACAATAAAACATTTTGATTTTTGGTAGTTGTAATTTGTTTGTTTTAGAAGGAGTGAAGTAAAAAAAATCTTCTAAGTTATTGAAGTAAAAATTCATTAAAGACATTTTTAAAAGTAGAATATCAGCATTGCATTCTATAGTGGCATTAATTAGGTAAGAATATCAGCATTGCATTCTATAGTGGCATTAATTAGGTAAGTCTACAAAAAGTTTTGTTTCCTTATTTCAATTAAAAATATCTTTTTTTTATAAGTTAGGCTGAAGTTGGTAGATGGGGCACTTGTGAACAGAACATATGGGGGCAGATGTGAACAGTTCACAAGTGTATTTTTTAAGTCTGTGTATGCATATATATATTTTTACTTTCTTCTATCTTCAATAGAAGAAAGTATTGTAATCGAAATTTTTTTCGACTGGTTTTCGACGGATTTGCATGTTTTAGGGGTCAGAGATTCCAAAAAACATGTTTATAGAAAATGTCTGTCTGTCTGTGTGTCCGTCTGTCCGTCGCCATTGTACCATCAAAAAGTGTATGATGTATAGAATTAAACCAAAATTTTATTATAAGTTTTTGGCTATGGCAAGCAGGTCTCCCCGGAATTTGGAAAAAATTCGCCGGTAGGGGGCGCTGATATAACAATTTTTGTGCGATTTTGAATATTGTACCATCCAAAAGTGTATGGAGTTATGCATAGAATTGAACAAAATTTTTAGTTTAAGTTTTTGGATATGACAAGCAAGTCCTCCCTGAATTTGGAAAAAATTCGCCGGTAGGGGGCGCTGTAAATGCATTTTTTGTGCGATTTTGAATATTGTACCATCGAAAAGTGTATGAAGTTATGCATAGAATTGAACCAAATTTTTATTTTAAGTTTTTGGCTATGGCAAGCAGGTCCTCCCTGAATTTGGAAAAAATTCGCCGGTAGGGGGCGCTGCGATTTTTGTGCGATTTTGAATATTGTACCGTCCAAAAGTGTATGAAGTTATGCATAGAATTAAACCAAATTTTTATTTTAAGTTTTTGGATATGGCAAGCAGGTCCTCCACGAATTTGCAAAAAATTCGCCGTTAGGGGGCGCTGTAATATCGATTTTTGTGCGATTTTGAATATTGCACCATCGAAAAGTGTATGAAGTTATGCATAGAATTGAACCAAAAAAAAATTTTAAGTTCTTGGCTATGGCAAGGAGGTCCTCCCTTAATTTGTAAAAAAATCGCTCGTAGAGGGCGCTGTAATAGCAATTTTTGTACAATTTTTGTGCCATTTTGAATATTGTACCGCCGAAAAGTGTATGAAGTTATGCATAGAATTGAACCAAATTTTATGTGTTTATTTTTGGTCATGTCACGAAAGTCCTCCCTGAATTTGGAAAAATTCTGCCAGAAGGGGGCACTATAATTGCGATGTGTGTACCATTTTCATTATTGTACCATCAAAAAGTGTATGAAGTTATCCATATAATTGAACCAAATTTTTTGTGCATGTTTCTGGCTATGGCAAACAAGTCCTCCCTGAACTTGAAAAAATTCCGAAAGAAGGGGGCGCTATAATTCCGATCTCTGTGCCATTTTCATTATTGTACCATCGAACAGTGTATAAAATTATGCATATAATTGAACCAAAATGTTTGTGCTTGTTTTTGGCTTTGGCCAACAGGTTCTCCTTGAATTTGGAAATAATGTGCGGTAAAGGGGCTCCGTGCTAGCGATTTTTGTATACTTTTCTTGATTTTTCGTAGTTCTATTGTACATCGGCGGGAACTCGCTTCCTGCTATGCCGGCTATTCGCAAACAGCTGATAACGACAGAATAAGGAAAAATTAATAATTTTAACAAATATCATGATATAGATTAACTTGTTTTTATCCCGTTTAATTGACTTGAGCAGAAATTTAAGATGAAAATCAAAGTTGGTATAGTATTGAACTAATAATATTGAAGTATTAACATGTGTAACTAGGTTTTGAAATATTAAGATGAATAAGATAGAAGAAAGTTTTGGGATTGGCACATCCAACTAGTTTAGTTTAAAATTTAATTACCCTTGTCAAACATTGAGCTATAAATTCAGTGTTTTTTGGATTGCTTCACAGTTTTAATTTACTGGAAGTTAGATAACAATTAAAAGTGACTCAAAAAGAGTAGGTATATTAGTGTACAATTTTACGAATAATTTCTTGTATCTAAGTTGAAACATTTATTGATTTATTCACACAACTAGAAAAAAGGCATTTAATTAGTTTTTATCACAGTTTTTATTCACAAAAAAATATTTTTGTCTTATTTATGAATGTGTTCACATGTGCCCCAGGTATGTTCACATGTGCCCCAGGTATGTTCACAACTACCCCTCCACTGGGGCACATGTGAATGTATTTAGATAATTTTTAGAATGATGATAAAAGTTAAAAATTCTTGATAAATGCATCCAAAAGTTTCACCAAAAGAACAAACAAATTGTATATATTCATATAAATCAATTTTTAGTTCAATAGCTCATAACAATTTTGAGAAATAGTCAAAAATGTAAAAATTGTTCACATGTGCCCCCCCCCCCCCCTCTTCCCTATGAATGTAAACAAATAAATTTAATCCTTGAGAAGTAATTTACCAATGGAAATTTTTGAAAATTTTCCCTCCAATTTAAATTTTATTTTTGATATATATTATCATATATCATTTAATACCATTTTTTACAGTTTAAAGTGACAGTACATATAAAAATATTTTATTTCTTGGATGATTCATATGGTAAGTTAAAAAAATCTTTTTTTTTTTAAGTATCTCTCTATTCTAAAAAAAAGTAACTAACACTGTCACCGCCACTGTTTTTGAATTTTTTGTGACTGGGAGTCTTTCTTCGTTAATTATTAAAATAATCTACTGCATACAAAAATATGAAAATCGGTGGTATTATACAGAAATGTTTGATAAACATGCTGATGCAGACAGTTTTCAAATCAAATAATTATTTTAAGAGATATTTAATGTTAAAGTTTGTCAAAATCGTTCCATTAAAAAGGTTTTATAGGAGTAAAAACTACGCATAGGAATTTCATGATTTTTAGATAATTTTATACATTAGAAGTTTGTGGTGTGCAGACTGCATTAATTTTTTTATTTGATTCATTTTTTGAGGATTTATTTCCATTTTAAATTCAAAATTTCAGCATTTCGAGAAATATTTTTTACATCTTTTAGAAAACAGTATTATTTTAAATTGTTGTCAATTTTTAAAACAGCACAAAGAATAATATTTCCTTCAAATTAAAAATTTATTTACACATGACTTTTATAAACAGAAAAAAACTTTCAAATTAGAATTAAATGATTATGTTTTAAACACAGGAAAATATAGAAAATTAAGTCATAAAAACTATATTTACACATGAATTTTAAAAGAGAAAGAAAATTAGAAAATAATAAATTAATTGATATGCATTAAAAGTCATAAATGGAAGAAATTATGTCATATTTAAAATGGCCAAACAGTTTAAATTTAAAAATATATTTGCACAAGACATTTATTGCATATTTTGAGATAATTTTAAACTATTGTTGTGAATTCTAAGACAGCGCAAATAATATTTCCTTTCTAACAACAAAAGTATTTTCTTGTGAATATCTCTCTATTCTAAAAAAGAAGTAACTACCGCTGTCACCGCCGCCGGTTTTGAATTTTTTGTGACCGGAGGTCTTTCTTCGTTAATATTAAGAAAAATAATGCATACAAAAATATGAAAATCGAAAGAATTATACAGAAATGTTTGATAAAAACGCTGATGCAGACAGTTTTCAGATCGAAGAATTATTTTAAGAGAGATTTAATGCTAAAGTTGGACAAAATCGTTCCACTAAAAAAGTTTTATAGGAGCAAAAACTGTTCATAGGAATTTAATCATTTTTAGATCATTTTATGCGTTAGAATTTGCCGGAGTGCAGATTGTATTAATTTTTTTATTTTGACTCATTTTTTGAGGTTTTATTTCTATTTTAAATTCAGATTTTCAGCATTTCTAGAGATATTTTTAACAGATTTTAGAAAGTGGTATTAATTTAAACTGTTGCCAACTGTATAAACAGCGGAAACAATAATGTTTGCTTAAAAAAAAAAAAAAAATATATTTATATGTGTAAATAAATTAAAAATTTATTTACACGTGACTATTATAAACAGAAAAAAACATTTGGAATTAGAATTAAATAATTAGGTACAAAAAGCAGGAACTTATTAAAAATTACGACATAAAAACTATAATTACACATGAATTTTAAGAGAGAAAGGAATTTGTAAAGCAATAAATTTATTAACATGCGTTAGAAGTCTTAAATAGGAGAAATTACATCATATTTACGTCACATTACAGTTATTACATAAAATGAACACAAAATAATATTGCAAAACGGTTTAAATTTAGAAATTGCCCTAGACATTTATTTGATATTTTAAGAGGATACTTTTCAACTATTTTTGTTAGGAAAGCGCAAATAATATTTAATTTCTAACACAAGTATTTTCACGTGAATATTAAAAAGAGAAAGAATAGTTTGGTCAAAATCACGTCAGATTAAAAACGATTAATTTAAAATGTCTCATTTAAAAGAACTTTCTTTTCACTTTGTTAAAAAATACCAGGAGACAAAGACTCTGTTTACTTAATTCCTTTTATATTAGCTTATTTTGAAATGTTGTTACACGTGTCTACGTCATCAAGTTATTTTTATTTCGACGTTTTGTTTGTATTTTTATTAATGTTGTACTAATTTATTTGTTTTTTCGTTATTTAAAATAAAAATTATGTCAATTTGTATAATTTGGCGAAATTGGTCGACGGGATAATTAAGTAGTACCGCAATGGATTTGGCGTTAAAATTGCCCAATCAAAGAGAAATGAATAGAAATCCGTTTATAGAGAGATCGCCACTGTTTTTTAAATTATAATTCAATCTTTCGAAATCTTTTTAAAGTCGATCAAATTAGCGTGCATTTAGAGTCTACGGTGTCTGGACGGGGGTTGGCGAGCGTAGCTTGTAGGTGGCCGAGCCCCCTAGTTTAAAAAAAAAACGAAAACTTTGGTGAAAATTTTGTCAGATTTAAAACGATTCATTCACAATGTCTTATTTAAAACAACTTTCTTATAGTGATGTTAAAAAATACTGGGAGACAAAGACTTTGTTTACTTAATTAATTTTATATTAGCTTATTTTCAAATGTTTCACTGATATCATTTAATCAAAGAAAATAGCCGTTAACAGGGAGATCACCACTGTTTTTTAAAAATTATAATTCAGCCTTCTGAAATTTTTTAAAAGCTGATCAAATTAGAGTGCTTTTAGAGTTGGCGGTGTCTGAACAAGGGTTGGCATGCTTAGCTCATAAAGGCACAAGCCCTCTAGTTTGTTCTAAAAAAAGATAATTACTTGGACAATATACAGTAGACTCCCTCAAATCAGCACATCATCGCAGATGTAAACAAGAAACTTTCAGTTCATTTGTAGGGGCAAAATTACAGAAGTTTGTAATTTTATATCATTCTGTATGTATTTTAATATTTAATTCTTGATAATATAACTGAACTCATAGTTTTTCATGAAGGAAGTATAAATTTATTTCTGAAAAAAATCAAGGTATTACTGATATCACTGGTAATCACAATCTTATTACCAAATATATTTATGTATTAATCAAGCTTTTTTGGTTATAAAAACTGACTAAACCTGAAATAAAACTCCCTTACTTTGTGATTTTGATGTGAATTAATAGAGTACTTTTATGAGGAAAGTTTCATTGAATAATTCCAGGAAAATGTATCTCATCTTTATTATGCAGATTTAATTATACATTATTAATTATTTACTTGACCTTTACTTTTAGTAATTTAATCATTTTTAAAATTACCTTACTTTTTATCAGTTTAGTTTATTACTTTACTTAATTATTTTAATATTTTATTATATTGCAAGCATTCATTATAATTTTGATTGCATTATTACATTCAAATTAAATTTAAAAATGTAAACAAAGCAATGAGCAGAAATCCACAAAATTCTAAAATCCACACAACCCCTGGTCCCAAGCTGTACGGATTTGAGGGAGTCTACTGTATTTAATTTCTGCATCTTTTTGACTGCACATATTTTGTTCTACTCAGCTGGGTAAAAAATGGATTTATGCAATATTTAGAAGCTATGATACATGTAATCAAAATGAAAGCAATGGTACATATCATAACATTTAGCTTTATTTTGCTTCATAATGTAGAAAGAGAAGATAAAACTGAAACATATTTACAAAAGAAGCATTACTTAAGAAGTATTAGAACAATAACATTAATATTTACTTAAAACACAGGGAGGAACTGTTTGAAGCATAAATACAAGCAGTTGCACCAACTTAAATATAACCTTTTCTATGACGAATGTCAAATATATCTTAAGTATAAAGGGCTCTGAACCAGTATTTTTTAATTGATAATTTTGCCATGTTTAATCACAGCATTTTTGCCATTCAATTAGGCGAAAATTTCTATTTTCAAAAAAGAGCAATAAAAGATTAAAAATCCTGTAACGGATGCTCACTGTGAAGGGATTAGTTAAGCTCAAGTTTTTTTAGGGGTAAAACAACACAGACAGGATTTTTTTTGGGGGGGCGGGTGAAGGGGAGAGACAGAGAAAGATGATAATTCTAACTCACATTAGCTATAAAACTGACTAAGAGAACCAGTTATAACAGTGACCCATATAAGTTGGTGACACTGAATAAATACAAGCTACAGCAGGTACAAATATAAATGAAATTAAAAGCAATTAGATTTCTAATTATATATAGATATTTAAACTTTTAAGACATTTCTAAATACAAAGCTACCAAGATAACTTACATTCTTTCTTTTTCCATTTGTGCTAGTCGCTCCTTCTTGGTTATACGTTTAAGAGGTCTTGCAAGATTTAATGAAGATTTAGATGTATTTTCAGATGTTATCTAACAAAAGAGATAAACTTTGTAAAAGCAAATAATTTTATTATTTTTCCACTATTAGCCAATTACAAAAAAACTGTATGTTGTACGTATGTGTGTGTGTATATATATATTACAAAATTTTAAATCTTTTTCGCCAAGGTTAACATTATTCTACATAAAATTTCCTTTTAATAATATCCCATATATTATACCAGCTTATTATTAAATTAAAAACCTATTTAAACTAATCTATCTCTATAGGTAAAGGCATAAGATCTTTATCCACCTAATAATATATATTCCAAATTGCTTAAATCTAAAAATGGTGCTATTTACTTATATTCCTTAAATAAAATGCTTTTATTATTTAAATCCCTATTAAAATTCAGTATTATTTCCTGTGTACAGTGTGTGTAAAAACTTTAAGGACAGCAAAAAATTGTAAAAATTTTGATAAATTGAAAATGCGACAAGTGAAATGGTAATTTAATGTTGATCATAAAGTGGAAATACTAATATAAAAGCCAACAGAATGTATGTGTGTCCTTTTTATTGCGAAAAAATCATAATTATGCAAAAAAAAAACACTATTTTTGACTGTGTAAAAACTATAAGGACAGCAGTATTTTTTTTTATAGAAATGTTATATAGAATTATTATTAAGGATCGACCGAAACATGTTTTTAAGGCCGAAACCGAAACTGAATTTCGGCGATCTTCCTATTTTTGGCCGAAAACGAATATGTCCAAAAAAAAATTTTTTAAGTAATTAAATTGTATGTATTAAAGTAATTAATACATACATAAATATATTATTAATTAATTATACATATTTATTAAATATGTTTAAAAATTAATTAATTATGCATTAACAACGAAGTTCATAGCAATAAATGGTCTCAAAATCGATGGAAAGTGTTGAAATTTTCCGAAGGAAGAAACGAGATTTTTGGAATACTGATAGTTTCAGTCCAAAATCTGAGTTTCACCAAAAATTCATTTTTGGCGAAAACTATCAGTAATCCCAAAATCTCATTTCTTCCTTCGGAAATTTATTGCTATCAACTACATTGTTTGTAATTATCAGTCATGACTGACTCAAGACTTGAATGCAGATTATAAAGCAAGTAATGCATATATAACTAAACTCTTTCATGTGCTCATTAAAAACTGCAGTCATAACAGTAATAGAAAATTTTCAGTTTGAAACCGCAGATGTTTTCGAATACTCTTTGAGAAAGTTCTAGTATAACAGATGATCATTTACAGAAATCATTATAAAAGATAAATTGAGGTGTGTATACATAAAACTAAAATATTTTTTAATTAAATGAAATTCATATAATTAGAAAACCTTTCTGTGTCGTTGATGAATTAATTACATTTTATTTTATATATATATAAAAAAAAGTTTTGGATCTAAGGCACAGAGAGACAATTTAGGCCACACGTATAATTAATTAATAATTATGCATATTTAATTAATAATATATTTATGTATGTATTAATTACTTTATTACATACAATTTAATTACTTAAAAAAATTTTTTTGGACACATTCGTTTTCGGCCGAAAATAGGAAGATCACCGAAATTCGGTTTCGGCCTTAAAAATATGTTTTGGTCGATCCTTAATAATAATTCTATATAACATTTTTATAAAAAAAAATACTGGTGTCCTTATAGTTTTTACACAGTCAAAAATAGTGTTTTTTTGCATAATTATGATTTTTTCGCAATAAAAAGGACACACATACATTCTGTTGACTTTTATATTAGTATTTCCACTTTATGATCAACATTAAATTACCATTTCAATTGTCGCATTTTCAATTTATCAAAATTTTTACAATTTTTTGCTGTCCTTAAAGTTTTTACACACACTGTATATCAAACTCCTCTAAATTCTTTATTTAATTGCTAAAATGTCATAAGTCCAAAATTATCCATTCTAAAAAAACTATTTATTAAAAATAATTCTTTTATTAAAATATCAAAATGTCTACTATAATATTTCAATGCTTTAATATTCTAGTTTTATTTCGCATCAATAAGTTCATTTTTTCTTTTCTGTTAAAATTCTGGCATTCTACAATCTATTTTTAGCCAGCACTCTCGAGCTCAGGGCTTATTTTTTATTTACACATTGTGTGCCTTATTTCGAGGCTACAGAGTGTTCTAGAGAGAAGTTTTTGCGCTACGGATGTCGAATCACTTTAAGATTATTCCTCTGGAACTGTTAATAAGTCCCTCTTAAAGCAGTTATAATTGGAAAAAGGAAGTCAGGTGACTTGATTTGTCACTTTATGCTAAATTAACTTTCCGGCCTATAACCCGCAGCGACGTATAATCCGCAGCCGCAATTTTTAGCCCTTATAAAAAAATTTCAGCAGATAATCCGCATCGGCGTATAATATGCGGATTATACGCCGGACAATATGAGAATTACTTATTGTTTTCAACATTACAAAGTACTACTAATAAATCACCTCCCTACTTATTTAGTTGCTCTATTTAAATGATAATTGTAATAAAATAATTGAAAAAAAAAATAATTACAAGTTAAAAAATACAAATAATTTTTTTCATTCAATCTTATATTTAAAACATTGAATGTCTTGTGAATACAGATAATTCTGTAATAATTGCTGTTTTTAAATCATCTACTTCTACCGCTTTTTAAATAACGTTCTGTTTAAATTCTGAAGTGTTAAATAACAGGTTTTCTCTTAGACGTTATTATAACTTTCAACGTGATATACAATCAAATTCATTTTGGTTTTTAATATAAATTACAAGGACATAATTGTATTTTATTATCCTATCCCTAGAGGGCAGCAGTAAAACCATGAAACTACGATACGATAATGATTCATTCGATTAATATGTGATGGATTCCCATTGATTGCATCATAATATCAATCATCGTAATCAGTAAAACTGCTGTAATTTTGGGAGGAGCTATTTTATAAATGATTGAGATTGCAATTTTTGAAAGGGATGAATTGAGAAATGCTTTGTTCTTCATAGAAACATGTTGCCAAAAGGCTAAAAAAAAAAAAAAAAAAAAAAAAAATCATAATCGGAAGCCACTCCCACTAGCACGAACCAATCACAAGCAACTCCACGAACGGTCAATAGCAGACAATTGTTTGATAACTGTTTACATTTTTATTTTATGACTGCCAGTAGAAGCTGGATATCTGCCCTGAACTTCTGCTTAAAAAAATTTCAGCAGATAATCCGCACTTAAAAATTTTGATGTTTTTAAACAGATAATCCATGGATTATAGGCCGGAAATTACGGTAATATATGCACAAGCAGCCAGAGAGAGAGATGACGGATGGAGGTGAGAAAGAGAGAGGGTTTTTCAGGGTGTAAAGAGTTCTATTCAAAGCTTTTTCTGAAATGTTCGGCACCCTCTAGAACTATCACGTTCAAACCCAAAGATATTTATACAGTACCTAATAAGATCTGTGGTACCTGAATAACAACTTTTCATTGGTAATATCATGTTAATAAGGCCAAGAGCTTATAATGTAAAGAAGAATTGAAACTCCAACTGTCACATAGAGATGATTAAATAATCATTTTAATGACGAGTTACTAGAGCAAGCATTTCACCTGCTTATTTGTTAAAGCTTAGAAATACAGAATTCAACTGCTTACTGATGGAATTCGCATATTTTCTTAATGATATAACCATCCGGACTATGCCTGTGCATCAATATATGTAAATCCCAAACTGAAACAGATTTTGTCAACTGCCTTTTTAAGCTCCAATGTATCACTTTATCACACACACACATATATATATATATCCATTATTAACCAATTCAAATTATCATCAACAAATGTAAATATACAAATTAGAAATGATTTTATGCAAATTAAAAATTATGTATAAACAAATGTAAAAATCTTTGAAGCAGATCCTTACAACAAGTGCAAACAAGGAATTGAAATTACAGAAAACATTGGAAAAATGGAATTCTTTGTGGAATCAAAGCAACATCATCAAGCCCTAATTACCTACTATGGGCTAATGTACACAATAAATCCAGAAATAACTTAAGATAAAAAAATATAGTGGATTAAAAAAAAGAAAAGCATATTACTAATTGAAGATCCAATCTAGGGTTAAATGATATAGCAAAAAAGATATAAGAAATGATTTGTACATGTTGCCAAAAATATTTGAATAAATATCTATGATTAGGACCAAGGAGTAATAATGTAGAGTATAAGCAAGTAGAGATATTAAAAAACAGTATATTTTCTAATGGAGAAGAAATGGTGCTGCCCTCTGTAGTGTACATCTAAATACGAATATATTACATACATATAACCAGAATAGATGACAATACAGTTCAACATTACACAAATGCAGGGATGGCACAGACGACTATTTTTTAATTCTAACTGGCACCACTTTCTCTAAACAATAATCCTTATAACACGTTTTGACAATATTTGCAAGAGAAATATTCTTCAAAATTTATATTAGAAAAATACTGGTGTGAACAGAATATTAATATTGTGGCAGTCCTGAAATGGGAGGGAAAAATGAAAGGGGAAACTCATATCTATTATGATAAATTATCCAAGGTTTGAAAATGTTGTGGAATCTAAAGTAGAATTATCAAGACCAAATTACTATAGATTCCACAAAACATATAAAATTGAATCCTAGCACAAGCTACAGTAATCTAAAAAGTGTACAATGGGGCTATGGAAAATAACAAAGAAAAAAAAAAGATGAAAAAATGAGACATGCAAAATAAACAAAGTTTGAAAATATAATTTAGAATACTATTTATTTAAAAGAACTTATCCATATATAACTTTTAAGCAAGCGCTCTGATTTCGATCATTATTTCTTTATTGGAAAGTGTTTGTTTCCATGATGATCCTGTATAAAATTAAACTACCTACATAAAAATAGTATTTTGTATCTTTGTCCTTTTTTTTTGGGGGGGGGGAGGGTAGAGGGACATTCTAGAATCTAATTTTCATGAAGATTGAGCAGTCATCAGGAAATTTCTATTCATCTTAAAGTATACAATAAAACTTAACATTTTAAAAAGTATTATGTAATTTTTTATACAGATCCACAACAAAAATTTAAATATAGGATCATCTACTGTAAGTTAAACAAGAGCAATACTGGCAACAATGTTGTTTAAAGTGAATGTGAATGACAAAGGGTTGCCACAAAAAACAATCAGTTAAGCCAAACCACCCACTAGAGTACTCCAACTAGCATGTAAGATGGCAACAATTTTAATCACATGATTAAAATTGATGATTTAAAATAGTTTTTTTTTTTTTAAATCCTATGGTCTCTCATTTTTTTAAATGATACCACATATTATTAACATTTAAGGTGAAATAGTTACAAATTTACCACTGAAAAGTTTTTTCTCAGCCGAGTAATTATTACTGACAAATTTGAAATTCTGTTAGAATTAAAATATCTTTAAGGTGAAAAGTGATGAAGTAAGCACAACTCTCTTCTTTCTGTGGTCAGATCTTCGAGAGCTGTTCCAGGGAAGTTCCAATCAAAATATTTTAATCCAATCATTAATAAAGTAATGCATAGTCTCCACTCTAGCCTCACTACTGGCAAAAAATTAGAAGTAGATTAATAAAAATGAACTGCATAAACGGAAAAGGAGATTTTTCGATAAAAATGACAGTAAATAGTTGGGGGCTCTCTGGGGAACAGGCCTGACTGAAAAGACTAACCTGTAACCTAAGGTTTACTGAAAATCAAGTTCTGATAGAGTTTTGTCTCAGTTCTCATTATTCCCAACTACAACTTCCAATTAAAATAGCATGAGAATATAAGAAGAGGATGCCGTAATATATTACATATATTTTTTGCAAAATAAAAAATAAGGAATTTCTAAGTACTTTTTAAGGACAAAATTATTTTTACTGATTTATATAAAACAAAATACAAGGTTCCCATTCTTAGTCTGGAATTAAAAAAAGGCTTTTTTAAGGCTTTCTTATGGTATTTAAGGGTCATTAAACATAATTTTTTTTTAGCAGGCATTCTGCCATAAGCTAGCAAGAAGTAAAATATTGGAAAGAAATTGTGTAAAACCTGAAAATTATATTCTGTTTTCAAGGAAAAATAAGGATTTTAAAGCACTAAGGACGAAAATTAAGTGCTTATAAAAGCCACCAGGAATAAAAAGTAAAAATAAGGATTTCTAAGCACTTAAAAAAAGGCAGTGGGAGGCCTCTATATATACTGCAGTTGGTCTCAAATATGACCCATCCAAAAAATAAGACTGAACATGATTTTTCAGGATACTCATAATATTAAACATTTCCAAAAATTAGCCTATCTCACTTTCCGAAACAATCATTTTCTAAAACAGTACCCAGACTTTAAAAATGCATGTACTCTTAATAAGAATTTCAAACAATAAAATAATGATTTAAAATATTTTCTCTTTGAGGAAAATTTATGCATCCATGAATGAACATCCACTTTGTTAATCTGTCAGGAAGCAGCCAAATTGGATTTGAAAACAGCCATGAATGAAATGTAATCCTCTCCCCCTCTTTTTTTTTTTTTTTTTTTTTTTTAATTTCAGTTTTATGAATGAATGTTTCTTTTATACATGACATCACTTTCTCAGGTGATAACATTCTGCACTTTCAAGATTAGGCTTTTAATCTTAGTAGCAAAGAAATAGAAAATATTGTAAATTGCATCATTTTATAAAATCATGCTGTTTGAAGATTTGGGAGGCCTAATTTCAAAATGGGGGAATGGTTACATCAGTAAAAAGTTGCATCAAACTAACATTTTATTATAATACAGAAAATTTTTTAGACACTGAATTTTTGCTCTCCCAATTCTTAGATTAAGACTTCAGGTGTGTAATTTTGAAGGTACTAAAATCAAAAGTCTGTGACAATAACATCATTGTGACTCGGTTAAATATATATATATACAGTAAAACCTCCATAAAGCGACCATGTTCCGCTCCAATAAAAATTGGTCGTTCTGAGAGGTGGTCTTGTCTTTTAATGGAAGTCATGTTTAAATCTAGATTTTAATTGTTGAAAAAAGGTAACAATTAATGTTACTAAAATTTATTTTTCACATTAGGAAAAAATATGAAAATTTAAGTATCAAAACAAAAGTTAATTACTGCAGAGTTTAAAAAATGAATACATTGACATTTGCTTCGATTTTACAGTTTTATCTTTTATAACTTTTATTTCAAAGTCCTTTAGAAATTCAGTAAATGAATGCAATTTTTTATTTTTTTTTGGGGGGGGGGGGGGATGGGAACAAATAATGACGATTTCATTACTTTATCTATTTCTATGAGAGTTTCCCGACAAAATAGGACAGGGGAGTTTATTCATCCTTAATTTGTAATCAGAGTTAAATTCACTGCCTAAAAAGGCACAAAGAAGTTTAAAAATTTAAAAGTTACCGGAATAAATAAAGTTTGATGTATAATGCACTCTCCATAATTATTTTTCTAATAAAATCTTCTTCACTTTGGTTCTGAAAGTGAATGTACCTTTATTTAAAAAATCTGCAACCGAAATCAAAAAAGTAAAAAATAGCCATATTAGAGATCAACCTCAGCTATCCTATGCAAAAAAAAAAATCATTTAAAAATATTCAAAATTGAAAAGAGAAATTCGAAAATAACCTACCCATAAGATTAACATTACAGAGCGTGTGTTTGTGAGTGAAGAGTCCCCTTAACCAAGTCAGTAATGACACAACAAATTTCAAAAAGTGCTAGAAATGATTTGCACATGTTGCGAGAAATATTATAAGTATAAAACTACTTATAAATTCATGCAGTTAAGAAAAACAGTGTGATAATTTTGAATTAGATTAAATACAGTTCTGCCTACTACTATTAGATTAGATACAGTGCTGCTCCCTATCAATAGATAAAACAATTAAACAGTACTGCCATTATATATGAAACAAAATAATACTTATTATTATATGTGGATTAATTTTTTAAAACAGTAACTTTATTAATTTAATATAAATGATGAATTTTAAAGAAAAAATAAATATTTAATATGGATAGGTTATTTGTGATTCAAATTTAAATAGAAGAATAAATAAATACACTATAGTATAGCAGAATAATAAATTTACATAAAGTAATATTTAATAATAATTTCCACAATAGTGCAGAATCACAAAAATAATAAATTTAGGTGGTGTATAAAACTAAATTAACATTTTAAAATAATGAATCAGGGTTTGAAATTCAATTTTTCCTAGGAGGGGAATTTCCCTACCAATATTTATAAATGGAGGGGAGTTGAGCTATTTGGGAGGGAGAAAAAAATCAAAAACCCACTGTTATTTTACGTGCAGCTTAAAGATTTACATTAATTATTTTGTAATGTCTGTATTAATACAGACATGATAAAATACCATTGAAGCAATTTAAATCAACAATTAAGAATAATTATGCAAAATGTTTTTTTTTTTTATTTAAAAAAGTAAGAAAGTTAAGCTTTTATATAATTTATTTTTCAACTTTCAACAAAATATCATGGGTCCTTAACAATGGGGTTGTTAAATGAATTACTGAATTTAGATTTTATTTCATTTTGGGCCCTGAATCTTCTTTCACAAGGTAAACTTGTGACGGGCAGCACAAGCACAACATTTATAACTTTGGAAGTTATCGGAAACATATGGTTATGCTCTCTTTAAAAAAATTTCTAAAAGCTTTGCAATATCTGACATGCTTTCATTTTTAACTATTTGCATGAACAATGATGGTGTAGTGATGGAATCATCAATATCCATTTCTGAACAAAATTGCTTTTTTATGTCTTTAATGGAATTATATTCAAAACCTGACTCCCTAGTACTATTTTCTTTGTTTAAAATTTGAATGAAAATTTGAATGCTTGTTCAATCAAAGTCAAAAGTTTGAAATGGATACTGTTGATTCATTTCTTCTACTACACGAGAAATGTGGGTTAACTTTAAATTGTCAAGTCCTAATTTCTGCTAATCGCAAGGATCAACTTGTTTGGAGTTTCTATATATGTTTGATTACAGCTCGGAATATTTCTTTGATGTGCACCACAAGATCTTTGCAGTCCTTCTAATCTTATTTTTGTTTAGTACTGAATCTAGACCAATTTGCCATAGCGCAGCACCCGGTGACACTTAATGTCCTTTTTGGCACACCTTTTTGGATATTTTCCTTTTTCTATTACAGGAAAAAAAAATCCTGAAATACGCCAATTGAGCGTAAGAAAAAAAAATCATTAATTGCCTCGATCGGTCGAGGGAAGAATATAGTGAAATTCGTCGATTGGCCGCGGTATAAAATCGCAAAATTCATCGATCAGACGCGGGATAAAACTGTGAATTTTGTCAGTCTGTCGCAAAAAGTAACCGTAAAATTTGCGGGTGTTTCTGAGTTTAAAAAAAAATCTGAAATTCACACCATATTTTCTGAAAGGTTATAGCAGGGGATGAAAAGGGATTGGGAAATCCTAGCCAGGCGCTCATTATTTTTTGTTGGCGGTCGAGTAAACTCTTTTTTTTGGGGGGGTTATTTAATTTCAGGCTATTTTTTTCTGCAACCCTTTGACGAAATTCTCTTTTTTTTGCGATCTTTTGACGAAATTCGCGTTTTTGACGAAATTTGTGATTTTTCGTGATCTTTTGATGAAATTCGCGTTTTTCGCGATCTTTTGATGAAATTCGCGTTTTTCGCGATTCTTTGATGAAATTCGCGGTTTTTTTCAGCGGCCCTTTGACTAAATTCGCGCTTATTTTGCGACCTTTTGGCGAAATTCACATTTTTCTGCGATCCTCTGCCGAAACTCCCATTTTTTTCTGCGTTCCTTTGCCGAAATTTACGATTTTTTTGCTATCCTTTGATGTAACTTGCGTTTTTTTGCTATCCTTTGATGTAACTTGCGTTTTTTTGCGATCTTTTGATGTAAATTGTGTTTTTTTGCAATAGTTTGATGAATTTCGAGGGGTTTTTTTTCGCGATCTGACGAAATTCACGTTTTTTTCGCGATCCTTTGACAAAATTTGCGTTTTACTCGCAATCCCTTGCGACGAAACTGACGATGTTTTTCATCGAACTATTGATGAAATTTAATTTTTTCGGTGATCATTTGCTGAAATTCGCGATATTTTCTATTGGACTGATGACCGATTTTTCATAATTTTCGGAACCTAATGCCTTCAATTTTCAGAAAATTTAGAACAGAATCCCCCCCCCCCCCCCCCCTAAATTCATCAATCAGTCGCGGACACTGTCAACCGACCCCGAGAAAAAATAATGAAATTTGTCTATTGGTCGCGTGAAAAATTCGTGAATTTCAACGATCTTTCGCGGTAAAAGAAACGCAAAATGTGTCAATCAGTCGCGAGAAAATATCGGAAAATTCGCAAGGCATTTGCGGGAGTTGATCGTAATTTCAAAATGCAAAAATTTCAGGAAAATGGTGGGATCCAAAATTACCAAAAAGTTGATAAGGCTATATATGCACAGCCCCTTTTCCCCATTGTAATTGCACACTCCCAGAAACCAGAATAAATGCAAATATGCAGCACACAACCATTTTTCCTGTTTTTCACATAGTCTCTTAATTACTAGTAGTAACATATTCTTGGTGTCAATAAATAGTTTAAAACAAAGTTTCTAATGTGAAACAAGTATATATTGAGAAATCTTAATTTACAATGTGGCAAATATTCAATAAATATAGAAATTTAGGTTAGAAAGGTTTTTTTTTTAGGGGGGGGGGAGGGGGGAGTCAGGATTTTTACAGAATTTTCTTCAAATTCCTGAATTTACTGTTGTTAAAATACCACAGTACGCATTATACAAGAGACAATTTTTTTCATTTTTCCCAATCAAAAAATATGTGTGCATTATACATAAGTAAATAAAGTGAATATTTGATGAAATGTGAGAATTTGTATGAAATAGTTTTTTACTTTGAACAGTAAAATCATCAACTGAATCACTTTCTTAAAAAAAATTAAAAAAAATCTAAATGGAAAATTTAAGACAATAGAAAATAAATCTTGAAATTAATGCTACAAAAAAAAAAAAAAAAAAAAAAAAAAACACATAAAATATGATTACATAATTAGTAATGTGTTTAAATAAATATATATATATAAAATAATAATTCATACTGTAATATTAGAAAGTAGAGACTTCAGTTTTTGCTTTGCAGCTTCTTTCTTTTCTTCAGTCAATGGAGGAGGTTTAAAACTATAATAAAAACACATAATTATAAAATAAGCTTTCTAAGATAAGATGAAATAAGCTTCCTTATTTCATCATTTGATTCTACTAGTTTATTTAAGCTAATAAAACAGAAATCAATTTTATCAAAACTTAAAAAAAAAAAAAAACAATTAGGAGTGATGAATGCATAGATATCTTACATTTCAAGCAAAAAAAATTGATTTCAAGATACTTATTGCTTATCACAACTCACATTTTTTGTTGACAATGTACATATAGGACTGTATACATTTGTAAGTAGTAATTATGTAGTTCAAGTATAAGTAGTAAGGTCCAAACATTCACCATCTCGCCCAATAGGAAAAAAAAATCTTGTCCGTGTAATGATGAAAATTCAACTTTGTGAAACATTTGGTGAATGTTTATTTCGGCAGCAATCATTGTAGAAGTATATCACTACAATTTCTTAAAGAATTTTTTAAATAAATCAGAGGAAATGGGAAAATTTGGAACAAAACCTACAACATGAAATGGATTTATAACACTGAATCTAGTGGCAACTGGAGGTCCCATTTGCAACCCATCCAATATGTAATAACTTAAATATTATTAGTCTTCTGTCTTATCTAGGTCTTATTAGGCAGATCACGCACTAAATAGACAAGCTACAAAAAAGCGTGAGTCAAGAGACATTTCACCTTGTTAACAAAGAAGAAACAGGTTTGAATGCTACAATTTGTCCCATGTCGCATGCATTTGTCTGCTTGTCTGTTAAGTGTGTGATCTGCCTTAGACTCTACTAATCTAATCAAGGTTGCAAAATAATGAGAAATAATAGTTTTGGGCTAATACACTTGGACATCATGTAATAAATTTCAAATTTGGTTCATGAATTGGTTCCTGCTTAAGGAAATGTGTAATTTTAACATGTTGAGTGCCACGGTGACTGACACTGAAGCTGAAAAATTTACAATGTTTTAAGTAATTTTTAAGAAAGTATAATTCTGTAATAAATAAAAGGTAAGTAAATTTTAAATAATTTTTCAGTAATTACTTAAAACAATATATTTATTTTTAGTTTTATATCATATTTTAAAGCGTCGGTCATCGGTGAATGACGCATTCTAAGCAGAAAGTTCAGTGTCAGCCACTGGTGACTGACGTGGCGCTTAATATGTTAAGGTGTCACATGTAATCATTAAAAAGGTTATGAAAACATTCAAATACAGTAACTAATGATGCAAGAGAATAACATTTCCTCCCTTTTCCAGCTATATTTTAAGAAAATTACAGCCTAGCTGTGTAGTGTGTACTGAAGAAGTTGAGGACAAGATAAACATTGTATCACTTGAAAACATTAAAATTTTCCAAACACAGATGAATTGATTAAAAACCCCTCTTCAGAATCCGTCTGAATGCAAAATGAAAAAAAAAAAAAAAAAAAAAAAAAAAAACCTTGCTCTCTGGACTGCAATAAAAAATGCTCTACTTAACTTATGACAATTAAAAAATTTCAAATGAAGTCTTCTTGAAATGGTCAAAATACTCAAATTTATTAAGTCCAGATAAATTATATTTTTAATACAAAAAGCAAAGAAAGGGGTGTCAGGTTTCTGACATTAATGAGCATATGACTAATTAAGATTACTGTTAACTAATATTATTTTATTTTATATATTGTATTTTGTATGTAAATCATGCCTTACATACTTGGGTTAGAAATACAGGATGTCTACAGAAATTTGAAAAAAAAGTTTTCTGATTTTTCCCTGACTATCTTTATCAGACTTCCCAGACTTTCATTATTAACAATACACATATGGTATTTTCTCATGTATGCTGCTTCCTCGTATAACACAATTATCAAGCTTGCTAATATCTCATTTGGAAGAAAAAACAAGAAAAAAAAACATAAACATTGCCTAATATTCATTAAGTATTGGTTGACAATTTTATAAATCCGAACTCAAAATTTAGTCCAACAACTTCATATAGTGGCTAATGGATATAGGGTGACCAGAAAATTTCCTCATTTTCAGAAAAATATTCAATTTTAAGACTATCTACATCTGACAGGATAGCTAATTGAATTACGTCGGCCACATGGTCAGGTTACGCTAATGTATCATTTAAAATTTTTAAAAATGAGTAAATTGCCTTTAATGCAAGTGCTACCTACAGAAAATGGGGACATCTGATCACCTTAACTTTTTAATCACTGCACTATGAATGAAAGATAACACAAACTATTTATTGGTAAAAATCCCATTAAAATGCAAACTTAAGCACTATGAGTAATTTTTTTTTGTGTGTAGGATGAATAACAAGTTCCAGAAATGGAACACCGGCGGGAAACAGTTTTTTCCCATGTTTTTATAAAATATGATTAACGATATTTAAATTAAAATCTCTATTTCTATGCCGATTATTTTTAATACAGTAGAAGATCTTTATAATGCACAACTTCTCAGATGAAAACGATGAATTTTGCAATTAAAAAGCACCTTCATTTTCATATCATAAAAAATTGCTACTCTCTATAGGACTAAATTTGATACATTAGTTCAACTTTATCTCCTAATTTAAGACCTTTTTACTGAAAAAAAATACTATTATTACAATAAACATTTTTGAAAATGTCTAATATAAGGGATGGTTTGGTCAGTTATATTTGGATCATGTTTATAAAGTAAATTTAACATTATGTACAATTTATTACGCAAAAATTTATAATTTGGATAACTCATGGTAACAAGGAATGCAGTATAAAGATATTCTAATGTATTTTCATATGTTTCAGACATATTTGACCATATTTACAAGCTAAATTTAATGATGTGATTCATATAACGCAAAATTCTCTATAACGCACAACCTTGCATTTTTAAGTTTGCGCTATAAAGATCTTCTACTGTAATTACATGTTAAGTTATAAAAGTTATTCAGGAATAACGCAGGTTAAGCAGAAAAATAACAGGGCATTGCCCATCGAGCCTTCATTGTGCTCAAGATTCCAGCAAAAATTGTCAAGAAGCGGTAGGAAGCTTTCACAGAAAAAAGCTCTGCCACTAAATTAAAAAATATATATTATTTAGATGATGAGCAGAAATTACTGCATTAAAAAAAATATTTATCAGAAAGGTAAAAAAATTATTAAAACAGCATAAAATAATAATAATAATAAAGATACCTGTACTAAAATTTGCAGCACAATAATCATAAGTGTAAAAAATACAAGGAGAAATAAATAATCTCCTAATTTCAAAGTGATATTATCTATAACATGATTTTTTCTTTTAGCTTTCTAAATTTATTTCTAGGCATTACTTTAGAATCAATTGGGACTGATAGATTTCTTGAGTGCTCCAATATAAATCTTTTCCGAATACTTTGACATCACTAAACAATAATAATCTAAAATATTGACCTATATGATTTTCATCTACAGCTACAACTTCTCCTTTTTGAAATGCATAAAATGTTGCCATATTTGCTGAACACAGTAGACATTCTATTAGAAAGAACTTATGAAATATTTCAACTGGAGATAAAGAAACCAACTCAGGAAACATTTCAGAAATATTTGCAATGCTTTTAGTTGATTCCCAAATGATTATCGTTTCAACCAATCATAAGAGCAGAATATGCAGTAGCATCATCTATTGAATGAAAACAGAATAAAAGTTTAAATGAATTAACAATGGCGGCAACTATCAGATGAAAACAGAATAAAAGAAAATTTGAATACATGGTATGGCATGCAGTGGCGACATCTAGTATAAAATGATGAAAATAAATGCAGAACAGAAAAATAGAATAAAAAGAGATTTTTTGTCTACCGAACATCACAGTCAATAAAAGTTGAAAAATTCATTTATACTTGTTTTGATTAAAAGTATCATACACAATGATATCTGGAAAATAAATCTATCAAATATATAAATATACCAAACTTCATGATATTTTGAAAATAAATATCAAATATAAATCACCGAACCCTGTTTGGTACATTTAAAAAAACTTCACTAATAAATCGAAAGGAGCAAAAGTTATTCTTGCTGAATTGCCATCATCTGAATAGATTGCATGTATTTTTTTTTTTTTTTACTTCAGTCTTTTTCTGACAAATAAACACTACATAACTGTAAAATTTTCCATCTAAGTCCATTAAAATTTCTCTTTGATAATAAAATATTTGTTTTAAAATATAAGAAAAATTTATTCATTTATTTTAATTCACAAAAGAAGCCACCGAGTTAATTTTTTTCTTAATTTAAAGTTTTAAAGCTATGTATGGACATAACAACCAAAAGCATAATTTTCTGTTATTGTAAAGTTTACTGTGATAAGGCCTTATTCACCAAAATGTGTCTTTTTCATCATATTTGTCTTAAATATGATGTAAAATTATTTGACAATTTATTTTGTTTTAATACCTTTAAAACCTGAAATATAGGAGTAACTGGACAGTCAAGTATTTGGCATTCAGCCATATAGTTACTATTCAGTATTAGTTTTACATGTGTGCTGAATATTCAGTATTCAGCCAAAATCAATATTTGCTGCATCCGTAATGTGTATGTATTTATGTACAGTCGTTGGAAAAAAAAAAGTAAACAGTCACTACTAACTCTGCAACTAATTATAATAGAAAAAGTTATTGGTACCAAACGATTGGAAATAAAGTCTACTTTTCAATGATGCATATAAAATTTGCTTAGGGGGCCATCTACAAATCAAAACCAAACCAAAATTTGCTTTTTTTCAATGGCAACACTCAATTTGGACAATATGGTTTAAATTTTCAGTTCAAACTATGCCTAGGAATGAAATTTCAAATCATTTGGATGATAAGTTTTTGAATTACCGTAATTTTCAGCCTATAAACCGCAGATTATCTGTTAAAAAACCATAAAAAAATTTAAGTGCGGATTATCTGCTGAAATTTTCTTAAGCTGAAGTTCACGTCAAATATTCAGTTTCTACTGGCAGTCATAAAATAAAAATGTAAACAGCTATCACATGACTGTCTGCTATCGACCGTTTGCGGAGTTGCTCATGAATGGTTCACATATGACGTGTATGTGCTAGCTTCTGATTTTTATGTTATATTTTTTTAGCCTTTTGGCAACATGTTTCTATGAAGAACAAAACGTTTCTCAACTCATCTATGTCTAAAATTGCAATATAATAATGTCTAACACAAAACGTGTTATTTAATACTGCAGAATTTAAACTGAATGTTATTATAAAAGCGGAAGATGATTTAAAAACAGCAATTATTATAAAATTATCTGTATTCACAAAACATTCTACATTTTAGATATAAGATTCAATGAAAAAAAAAAAGTATTTGTATTTTTTAACTTGTAATTATTTTATAATTATAATTATTTTTTTCAATTATTTTATTACAATTATCATTTAAATAGATCAACTAAATAAATAGGGAGGTGGTTTATTAGTAGTATTTTGGAATGCTGAAAAAAATTTGTAATCCTCGTATAGTCCGGCGTATAATCCGCGGATTATATGCCGATGCAGATAATCTGCTGAAATTTTTTTTATAAGGGCTAAAAATTGCCGCCGCAGATTATAGGCCAAAAATTACGGTATAAACATTCGAAAATTAGAGCTTCTAATGTTAAATTTACATTTTCATATTTTTATTAATATCTCCTGAAATTATAATCATAATGTGATTTTTTTTTTGTATGGTTATAATACTAAAAAATCCAAACATAAACACATTGAATTTGTAATTTAAAAAATTTTATAATATGAATTATGAAATTAATATTCGAAAAAAAATATGAATTGCAACCTATGATAGATTTATATTTAATATGTCCTGCTTTATGCAAATTCTCAATTTCAAGCTTTTATTCCAAGTAGTTTTTTAATTATGATTAAAAACTGTCAAAATAATGGTTTAAGGGGCCGTCTATGATGTGCAGAAAAAAACTGTCAAAATAATGGTTTAAGGAGCCATCTATGATGTGCAGAAAAGCATAATTTGAAGAAAATATATTTTACTCATTTTATTGAAACATTTGGGTTGGCAATAGTCGAAATATATTAAGCGAGTGAAATGGTCATATTGGCAAGAAATAATACATTAATAGAAATGACATAATCATTCTGTAGCATTTCAACAATTGGGTACCGAACTTAAATTTGGATGCAGCCCCTAAAAGATGCTCATTTTAAAATGATTAATTAGTTTGAAAATAATCGTACGAATTTCATAAAAATTTGCATTTAGGTGTAATTAAAAGACATAGAATTTATTTATGGTGTCAAACTTGGGTACTGCTTTTGAAAAAAAAAAAAACAAAGTTTGGGTTTGTTTTGATATGCAGGTGGCCCCCTAAGCAAATTTTACATACATTATTTAAAAGTAGACTTTATTTCCAATCATTTGGTAGCAGTAATTCTCTTCTACAACAAATTGTTGCAGAGTTAGTAGGAGGTGTTTACTTTTTTTTTCTCAAGACTGTACATATTCATACGTATGTATGTGTTCATGTGCAGTTGTATCTAAGTGTGTATTCATTGATTATATGCATGTAATATTATATGTTGGATGCTTTTCTAAACACAACTACCAAACATTTTTCACCTGAAACAAAAAGTATTTATTGATAGTAAAGAGGTACAATGTTCTTCAATGAAATGCAGTTAATATGAAAGTACCAAAGAAACTAGAATTTAGAACAACTACAGACAAACAAAGAAAACCATTGTTAATAATAATAAGGGGAAAAAACGTTACCGAACGGATTCTTTTTTCTTTGAGGCTGTTGTTCTGGTTTTCTAGAATTAAAAGAAATGAGTTAGAAGAATAATGAATTATTCATTAACTTTTTTATTTCACATATATATATTTATTATTAAAGAAACCTTATAAAAGGATTCAGTTACTAATATCTTAAGCAATAAAAGATCAATAACTTGTTTGAAACACAATAAAAGAATTGCATTTACATTAAATGACCTTGCACATATTTTCAACAATATCGCATATCCAGGGGTGGGGAAATACATCATTTTACTCGCCACTGGTGAGTGGATTTTCTGACAGAGCGAGTGAATTTGTAGGCAGTATTTAAAAAACTCCATGGCAAAAACTTTATTTTTTTTTACTAGTTAGCTGTATTTAACAACTTTCCAAATTATTGCGATGTAAACTCGGTACTAAGTTCTATTCTTTATTAAACTTTTCTCTCGTGTATATTTTTCTTAATTTTACAGGGGAAAAAATATATATGTGAAAATGTATTGTAGCAATAGTAATCAACTATTTTTGCAATCGCCTAAGTTTTATTATAACAATTTCCAACTGTACATTGCATTTTGCTGGCGGGTAAAATAAATCCTTGGCTGGTAAGATTTTCTAAAAATTCCCCACCCCTGCGCACACCTGAATTACTAAGCAATTTATATTTTTAAAGAAAATTCAAATATTTATGAAAATAAATAAGCTCAATTGGTATTCCAAAATATTTTACTTTTAAATATGTTATGCTATGTTGGAAGTCAACTGCTTTCAAAGCAATTATTATTTACTAGCCACCCTTGGCGACCAGTTTGGTCTCCCTTAAAATTTATGTTGGGGAAAGCATGCTAAGCATTGTATCATGTTACTTCTATTCATAATTTAATTTACTTGGACTCCCTTAAATATAATTAATATAATATCTCAATTTTTTTTATTTTACAGTGGAAGTCTATGGGAATTTGGCAAAATATTAGAGATATCACTAAGTTGGCAACGAATTCGACGGCATTTGGTGACAGAACAGGGTTTTCCCTATGGTAACGCCCTTATAGGTATGGAGGTGCATTGAATGCTGTTCAATAACCAATGAGATGCGTTTCATTCCGGCGTTGCCATTAAACATTTAACAAATAGTCGTGATTTCTGTGCCACATATGATAGCGTAGTATAGGGTTCCCATTTAGTGTTTTTCAAAGGGCATTGCGCCCTGCTCTTTTCGTTTAAACTACTGATGCCCTTTGTCCGGTTTCCCAATAGCTTCTTTGTGTCCTCTATTTTTTTCAAAATATTTGGCTCTTTCCTCTCCTCCCTGACTTTTGAAAACAGAAGTTCTGCTGCTCTGTGCACTCATGTGTTGTAAGTTCTTCTAAATCAAAGTAAAAAAAAACATGCAGCAGCTGCATATTGTATTGTATTTTCAAATCATAATACATTTTCCATTTCAAAATTGCCCCAGAACGGCACATGGTTCCATAAGTGGAATATTCGAAAAATGGAGTTATTTTAATCAGATTATTTTATGATATTCTTAAAAATACAGCACGATTTCAGTTTACCTTGATAATATATGCCAGTGAATCTAGAGTGTGCCTATTTCCCTCCCCCCCTCCTCGAAATGCCCTCAGGAAATTTAAAACTTAATACTAATTAAAGATTTAAAGTTAAAATTCCCACTTTTCAGAACTGACAAATGATAATCCAATGAGAGTGTGTTTTCACTCAACAATATTTCCCCCTTTATTCAGTATAAGTGCCCTTTTATTGGACAAAAATGGCCTTTTCAGCAAATCCACCTTGCCCTTTTTAAAAGAAATGTGAACACTAGCGTAGTATATATATATATAGATCCTTTATTCATGTGACATCTGCTGCTGCAGACCTGTTTAACAATTATTTCAAGTACTTGCAAAATACTAATTTCCAAAACCATCAATTTAATCACATTTATTTTTTAGAGATTGCCATTTGCCAGTCTGTCGTCTTCTTCGTATCATTAAAGCATTAAAGAAATTTTTACTGCCATAATTTGGTATTTTTTTGCCTATTTTTAACCAATGTAAATAATTAAAGATAGGTCATCTTAACAATAACAATAGAGATTTCGTCAGGTTTTGTTAAGAGTACTTGTTAGATGTCTTTTGACTTACAAAGGTATTACATATATATTCATATATGAGGGGTTCACAATCACAATCATAGTAGACCAAGTCCATTTTGAGAAAAAAATGAGACAGTCCAGTTAGAAGTTGTGTAAAATCTGTTTTATCCACTCCCACAGTGAACCAAGTCTGTTTTCACATATTTTCTCATATATGTTATCTGTTTACAGACTTGGTTCACTGTGGGAGTGCATAAAACCTGCTTTATGCACTAAAATAAAACAGGTGCATAAAACAGGTTTTATGCACCTTCTAACTGGACTTGGTCTACTATGGTTCTGAGCCCCTCATATATATATTCAGTGCTCAGTTGTAAAGCATCTTTCCTCATTTTTGTTGGGTGATGGCTTGAGACCAAATTAAAATCAACATTGCATGACAGTTCAACATGGCAACAAACTCTATGCCGGTTTCCCAGTCATCAAGTTTTCAATTTTAACGATGTTGCTCTCCATGAGTGCAATAAAGGAATGACCTGGACAGACGTGATCTTCAACACTGTTTATACCTGATTGAACACCTGAACCACCTTGTAAATTTGTGTTTGACCAATACAATTTTCATCATATTAAACTCTCATGCTTAAGTAAACTTCTATTGATCTTGCACCTTTACTCAGCAAAAATGTAATAACATATAAATCATACGACAAAATGCAATATCCTACCTTGATCCAATCACAAACTACACAATAGGATCTTTAAAAAGTTCTCTGTTTACTTAAAAAGTGACAGATAATAATAATAATACAGATGTTACAAGTTTAAAATATACCTTTTATTTAAATTTCCTAGTACTTTCAGCCTGCAATCCTGCTGCCATCATCAGGGAATATTTCTATTAATTGCCATTCTCTAATAAGATCAGCAATTAATGAAAATATACTCTGACGATAGCTGTGGGATTGCAGATTAAAAAAAAATACTAGGAAATTTAAATAAGATGTATATTTTAAACTTGTAACATCTGTATTATTATTATCTGTCACCTTTTAAATACACAGAGAACTTTTTAAAATCCATATTGAGTAGTTTGTGATGTAATATGTAATAACATTTCACCAACTCTAATTTGGACCAATCTAGATAAAGAAGAAATAAATGAAAATGTATCTGTAAGAATGCCACCATCTTGTAAAATGGTTTTCTATCATTTTGTATTGAGATATAGGCATGCTAGCCTAAACTCTCAATAGCTATAGGAAAATCATTGTAAAATACAATCATATTCATACTTTAGATTTGTATACAATTTTTCTAGTTATTTATTGAATGACCCAGAAGAACATATTTCTCTGCTATAGACTCCGCTAATTTTCATTACCAAATTTGAATCATAAAATCATAACAAATGTCATTTTATCATACTTAGATTATTATTATAGTTGCAGCAAAAATTATCGTAACTAATTATCAGACATTTTTACATGCATCAGAATGGATTAACTCTAAAAGTAGAGTACCTGCAAATGCAAAATATCAAAAGATTATGGGGATTGTTCAAATGGCAGCACTTCGGCCAACAAAAGACACTGGTTATGATACTTCAAATTACCATGTGAATAAGGTAGGCTAAAAAACAGCTGAGATTGGCCTAGTATCGCAGCTTGTCTCTTTTGTGGGCTGCAGGTGGAACTACTTGTCAGTGGTAGAATTGATAAAAAAAAGTCACTGGTCCCAAGGACCAGTAAACATCAGAGTTTACTGGTCCGCAGACATCGTCACTGGCCCGCTACATACAATTCCATGAATTATATAGGTGAAAATTAGCGGTCGCCACTCGCCACGTGGCGATTAAAAATCGGCCATCGATCGCCACCCTAGTCGCCACTTGCCAATTGGCGATAAAAAATCTGTTATCGATCGCCAAGTGAAATATAGCTTTTTTCATAGAAATATGCATCTCTACTTTGATTACATCTAATTAGCAAACTGGTTAATTCTTTTTCTTACCGGATGCAAGCAGATTACAATGATTTAGCTCTATTTTCAATATTTCAGCTTTTCGCCATTGCTCTTCAGTTGGATTTTTTTTTCAAGAAATACAGTTTTATTCTGCAAAATATATTCATCAGCTTTGATTCCACATGCATTTCAAATAATTTATTCGATTTTTTTTTTTTTTTTTTTATTGTATACACCTAACTGTTGGAATTTTGATTTAGTTATTTTTTATATCAAGAAAGTAATAGTAATTTAAATTGATAATAGTGTTTATGAACATATACAAATAATCTAAAAATATTTTCTAAAAAATTAATGTAACAGATTCTGTGGTTTTAAAGTAATTTTCTTGAATTTTGACTGCTTCCCTATTCTTATCATGGATAGTTGGCTGGTATAAAACTCTCACTTATAGAAAAATGTGAATATATACAACGATTATAGCTTATGTAGATGTCAAGAAAGTTTGAAAACATTATAGTGGCCACTAACTTTAAAAAGTGGCCACTAATGAAACTGAGTCTACCGGCCACTGGCTACTAACTCAATTTCCCAGTTTTCACCTATAATGAATTACCTTTAACCCTTTGAGTGACACCCCTCCCCTCCTCCTCCTAGAACATAAACCAAACTTCCTTTCAGTTACCCAAAATTTTCAGCATAATAAAATGTAAAATTATAATTTGCTAAAAATTAAATAAACAGTACATAAACAAAAACTATAAAATTATTAATTATGTATTTTATTTCCGATTATTTATTTCAACTGTCTGTAAGTTTTAATGTGATTTTTTAGTTTTTTAAATAAAATAAAATTCTGTGGTTTGTGTTTGGTTGTGATTTTCTCAGGGACGGGAAAATTTATGTTTACCTGTCAGAGAGGGAAAAAAATTACTTGTCCTGCGGACCACTAAATTTTTAAAATTAGTGGTCCGATTGAATTTTTAGTGGTCTCGGACCAGTGGACCACCAAGGATTTTGAACGCTGCTTGTCATAATCTTGACTCACATATCAGCTATTATATGAAAATGATGATATATTTAATTGCATGTTAGATACAATTAGAAACATTATGGCGTCTAAAAGTGTATGAACTATAAACATTAATATTTTACTATATATGTTAATATATTATGTATGGGACATTTTCACCATTTGCTTACATTTCAGAATTTTTTTTTGTCTTTTTTTTTTTTAAACTTAATAATTTCTTTTATAAATGGAAACAGGTGTTATGGTAAATGTTTAAGGTATATGAAAAATTAATTGGTCATGCACTTTGGCCTATAATTTAATATGTAAATGCTATTTTAATGTCAACTTGTAAGGCAAATTGCCAAGTCTGTTACTGCACAAAATTACTGAAAGTACTCAGGATTAAATTTTATTAAATTTTCTAAAATCAACTTACTTTAAAGTGACTTATGTCCCTGAATTTCAAAACATGATATTTATCAATATTACTTAAATTAAATTGAAATGAGAGACATTTACACCTCTAAGTTTCAACCACATAGAAAATTATACAATAGGACTTTTTCTAATAATAGCAATATATGTTCATGAAAATTATTGAATTTTAAGAAAATTGCATGTCTATTTTGTAGTTGAATAAAAATTAACAATAGAATGGTGAAAAAATTATTTTAATATTAAAATATCATTAAAAAAACTGTGTGATAACAGATTTAACATTTAGTAATGGATTTGACCCTAATCCGTTACCATATGTAAAGTCTATTTCAGCACAGATTTTAATGATCATATTTTCAACTTTATATATATACTTTTTCATTTAAATGGTAGTTTACTTTCAGCTATGATATCGAGAAATCATTTTATTATTTTATATTAAAATTAATTACTATATTTTACTTGAATATCAAACAAATAATTTATCAAGCAATTCCACCTAAATATTAAAATAGAAATTGAAGTAACTCAGACTTTACTATATATATATATATATGTACATATATATATCAAACCACAAGAAATAAGCTAGCCTGTATAATTTCTAGGGTGTAAAAAAAAATCATAAAAAAAAAAATCCGATTTTTTAAAAAATTTAAATCGGATTTTTATGATTTTTTTTTCCCTGCACTAAAATATGGACCAGCTACCAATACTTTTAGGTTTCTAAAAGAATTAAACCTCTAATTGCTAACCTAATCTATGTTATTAAGCTTTAATTATAATTATTAGTTAGTGTAATTAGATTAATTATGAAAACTGCATTCATTTTCATTAGTAGTATACAATAATGTTACCTACATTAATATTTTGTAATAATTATCTAAAACTATATTAAATACTCTTGATATTTACAGTTATTAAAATTATTAATCACTGCAGTTAATATCAAATTGCTAACAATTTCTTGAAATTAATCATTATTTAACAATTAACTCTCTAATTAGGAGAAAAAAATATTTTTATGCTTTAATTCCTAAAATGATAATTTAGTATTCAGTCTAGAAAAAAAGGGATGCTAGTTCTCAAACAAGTTGGAAATTGCACATCAAATGTGGCAAATGAGGTGCATTCGTACTATAACTAGTTTTATAAATATTTTATGCACCGCATATTGTACTGAATGTATATTTTGGTGCTCTTCATAAGTGCATATCAATTTCATTCTGTTCAAAAGGTTGTAACATCATTAAAAAGCACTTGAAATAATTTTTTCCCATTGGCCGTAATGTAACGGAAAACTTTTGACCGTCCCTGTCATTAAACTATGCATCCGATTTTCATAAAATTTGACATGACATAACAAAATATTGCAACAATTATATATTTAAAATTTCAGACCATTCGGTTTGGTAGTTTTTGCTCTGTTATGTGCGGACGGACAGACGAAACGACGACTATAGGTGCTACATATTTATATAATTACGAACGCACCTAAAAAGGCACAAGTTCAGTAAAAAGAGAATATTACTTCATGAGTTTTAGTAATGATATAAGAAAAAAGTATATGATTTGTTAATACATTGAAAATATCAATATTTGCCTGCTGATATGATTTAAGTATATTTTTGTTATAGCAAAAAATCAGCTTAAAAAAAGGCGGATTTTTTTTAAAACTACAAATTATCTGAAAAATAACCCACTTTACTTCAATTAATTTTGAAATTAGAGTTGCTAGTGGCCTGCGTATAGACTGGAACATTTTCAGTGAGATTTTGGCCAAGTGATTTCTAGAAGGTCAACAAATACATAAAATAATTATTACCTCATCTGGTCTTTCTTTAGATGAATCATTTTTTACACCCAAGCCTTCTGAAGTAACAGAATTATCTTTGGAACAAAAATTCCTATAAAATACAAAAATGTAAACATGACATTTTAACAGTGTTAAAGGTCAAATCATGTATGAAAATGAAAACAATAAATTAGGAATGTTTTGAATAATTCAGCTACAGTTAATGTGCATGTGACATCACACACCCAAAAATACTTCTCAACTTGGTATAGGGAGAAAGTAACAATTCTCGCAGAATAAGTAATTTATACTTGTAATAATACAATATATTATAACTACTTGAAAATTACGAGCATTTTAGGATAATTTCAAGCAATTTAGTTCAAATTTTTGCCTATATTCAGTTGAGAAGTCACGCAACAAGCCAGTTTGTTGACAAACATGCACATTATCTATTATTAAATAGTATTCGGCTTTTTTGTCAAATATTCAGCTGGCTGAATATTGTTGGATATTTAGCCAAATAAATTCAGGATAATATATTTTGGTACTTTATGTTAGTCGAGCACCAATGATCGCCAAAATTTTTTAAATCTCGTCAATCTTATAACATCAGCCAGTATTTTAACATTGAAATGATAGAATACATTATTGAAATACTGCCACTTTCTGTGAATGAGTGAATTATATTTTGACAAAAAGTAATTAAGAGGTATATATATTTTTTGTTTAACACTACATTCAATTCTATTTATCAACATTGGATAAAATTTTTAGGGTTTAATCTAGGAAAAAGGGATTTTTAGCTTTTTGGCTAATTGCAGCCAATAACTTCTAGCCAAATAAAAATAGCTTTAGTCAAGGAAAAAAAAGTTTTATTTATACAAAATTTCTATATACATGAGTATTATTTTTAGTTATGCAATATACAAACAGATACATCACTTTGTAAGATTGACCCTTCGAGATTTGGCTGTATACCACACAGCAAATGCTTTTTTAACAGAAATTCTTTTCAAAATTCCCAATTTCCCTTCCCTGTCGAAATCCACGATATTTTTTATGTCTGATTTTTCGGACAGATGATCAATTTTTTTTCATTTTTTGAACCGAATGCCTTAAACTTTTGGAAAATTCAGAACAGAATCAACCCTGTCACAAACCAAAAATGAGTTGCTTATTTATTTATTTTTAATTTTTATACTAAATTTAAAATGCTAATTTTTTAGACATTTTAAAAATTTTTCGAATATTCAATATGGCATCTACAGTAAGTATATATACCACTTTCAATAAGTGCAGCTTATACGGTGGTGAGGCGTATCTGATGGAATTTCAGGTTTTTTAATCATTTTTGGATGTAGCGGCTTATCTACCTGAAATTACGGTATGTATTTCTAAATCCATGTGCTTGAAATCCTGCAAAAATTATGGAAATTCTTCATTTCTTTAGGAAAAATACAAAAACATCATTAAATCATCCTATAATTTTATTGAACTTTTTAATTCATAAGTTGTAAAATCTTTCAAAATTTATGTTTTAGTTTATTTATCATACCTAAATATTACATATCACCTCCCCTTTTGTTTTATTCCTACTATATTTTCTTTAGCAATGTCCAGAGTTGTATAATATAGACACACACGCGCACGCCGTGCGTGGAAAATTTTCCGCAAAATTCAGACCTTTGCGGAAAATATTTTAGGGAAAAAAAAAAAAAAAACTTAATTTTTGTTTTTGTAACTTAAAAAAAAATAAATACCGAAAAATTAAAAATATTCCCTAATTTTATGTACGATTTATTTATTGTTTGCTATGTGTGATTCTGTTCCAAATTTTCCGAAAATTAAAAAAAAAATCGGTCATCAGTCCGAAAATTTAGACACTAAAAAAATATCACTAAAAAATATTGCGAATTTCAGCAAATAATTGCCGAACAAAAACCAATTTTGTCAATCGTTCGCAGAAAAAAATCACCAATTTCGTCAAAGCATCGCGAAAAAAAAAACGCGAATTTCGTCAAAGGACTGTGGAAAAAACGCGAATCTCTTCAAAGGATCGTGAAAAAAAAAAAAACATAATTTCGTCAAAGAATCATAGAAAAAACGCAAATTTCGTCAAAGGAGCGCAGGAAAAAAAACAAATTTTGTAAAAGCGCAGCGGAAAAAGCCCTAATTTTGTCAAAGGATCGCAAAAAAAAAAAGACTGCAAATTTCCTAAAAGAAAAGCGGAAAAAAACTAATTCCGTCAAAGGATCGCGAAAAAAAGAATTCACCATTTCTTATCATGGATTCTTAGCTTTATTTTTTTTACCAAAACAATTATTATTTAATTAATATCAATTTATTTTTAATGTAAAATGGTAATTATTTTAAAGCTACTGTTTTTAATTCATGACGTCAAAATAATGTAACACGTTATTTTATTAAACATAAAATTAATTTGCAGAAAATTTTTGACCCAATATTTGTGTGGGCAGAAAGTTTTTGGGTTTTATACAAGTCTGGCAATGTCATTCTTTAGTGACTAGCACAATGTCCTTCTTTTACTAAGTAAATTATCTATTGGACAGAGAATAACAAAATCTCTTTTACAGAATAGAACTGGCTATTAGCCTTGCTTTTTTTTTTTATTATTATTAAAGCAATTGCTACATAAAACAAAACTAAATGATTTTGTTTTATCCAGATGTTCTTAAATTTATTAAATGGCTAAAATTCCCACTATAAAGAATCATGTGGCCACAGTGGAACATATGTTCTACCCTTCTTGGCCATCCCCATAACTGGTACATATAGCAAATTTATTGCACCAGTTTTGCCCCCCCCCCCCCCCCGCGAATTAAACTGTTAAAATTATTAATTTAAATGTGAAATTGCAATAGAGAGAAAGTTTACCTCATAAAACCTAATAGTAATTTGTTTTAGAACAAACAGAACTCGATAAGTGCCAAATGTTGAAAGATTCTGAAAACTTGTCAGCTAAGCAAAAATCTTATTATGTGAGCACACACTAGTTTCACAATTTATTTTTTCTTGCAAGTCACATTTTATCAAAAAATAAACAATTGAGACAGTAAATGATAAAAGTTTCTGCTTACGGTGTAAGAATGCATATTATTTGTTAGCATCAAATCACAGCCTAAATATTGGACAAACTGATCCAGTGTGGCCAAAAGTGGTGCATCTACCCTATTCGGTATTCGGTCAAATCACTAATCGTTAAATTTTTACAATAAATATGAAAAATATTAAATACTCTAGGAAGCTGAATACTTAAGACAATTCTTTTCATAAATATGTTACGACGGGCTAAGAAAAAAAAAAAAGACGAAAGCAGTGGGGCCCCTAACTTTATGTTCGTCTGGATAAATATTCGTTTAAAAGTATAAAAGCATACAAATTTGATTGTTTGCAAACATTTGCAAAACACACTGGAGAGTACGTAGCATGGTCGGGTGTAAGCTCCGAAGTCCAAAATCCGAATCCCAAACACTAAATACCTCCCAGAAAAAATGGCTTAATTCAATACTTTTCCTAAAAGCATATTTAAGGTTATTATCCCACACCCGTGCAAGTCAGCTAGTATATATATACATATAATCGAAATGCATATTTTTATAAATGTTACTATTCGACCTAAAATTTGACCCAAATATTCGGTATTCGAGCAAATCACTAATCGTTACATTTCTACAATAAATAGGAACAATATTAAATAGGGTAGATGTACCAGTTTTGGTCACATTTAGAGAAAATTTGAAATAGAAATTTTACATTTCTTGATCGATTAAAGCATATTAAATCATAATAACATCATTCTTTGGTAAATTTAATTGTCTTTCTGTTAACTATAATGACTTTCTACAGAATATTTTAGATTGTGAGTAATAACTCATCAAATAATTTATTCCAATTTGTACCAGTTTTGGCCACCCCTACACCAGTTTTGGCCATCTCTATGCACCAGTTTTGGCCACTCCAATATCATGTAGTTTAACAAACATTTTAATTGATAATAAGTAAAAATAAAGCATTTTTATGCAACATCTATTTTACCACACATATATTTGTTTGCTGTATTAAGAGAATTTTGCAAATTTCTTTATGAATTGATAAAAACATCAAATAAAATATACTTATGTTGATTTTAACTGAAAATTTCAATTAAAAAACAAAAAATATATTTAAATTTGATTAATAAAAGGGACAACAGTGCCTATAGGACATAAAGATTAACTATTTAATCAGTTTTATAATTATTCATGGATTATGGCTTGTTTAGAACACTTGAATCTTCATCAAAGAGTTATATTTCTTATATATAAAAGCATTTTCTGATTTTTGTTTGATTTTCATCAAAAAGTTATGAAATCATCTTTTGATTTATATTAGCTTGTGCCTTATTTAAATACCTTGCTTCTTTGCAAGTTAGTTATTTTAGGGTGTGATTTCAGAAGGAAATCATATCATTTCATACCTGGTCTTCCATCTTGAAATGGAGTTTCTATCTTACCGGCTACAATTTTCTGGGCAGAATTTTAAAAGTTATTCCATTTTTATAGAAAATAGTATTCTGACAATATCTAAAATCCACTTTTCTAATTGATTTTTAACTTCAATTCCTAGTACCTAGATCTACTACTTGAGATTCAACATTATTAGAGAAAAGTGGTGTCCGTCCTGCAAACTTGTGATGTAAGGCAAGAACGGGTTACTCCAAAACTTTGCTAGCTTGTAGTGCTTGCATTACATTTTGAATGGCCTTAATTTTACTTCCTATCTTAGAGCAGTGTTCCCTCTAGGCAATTTTTTAACAGTACATAATCTTTTTTAAACTTGGTAAAAGGAATCCTGTTTTTTTTTTTTTTTTTAATAATGTGAAATACATTCTTACTTGTATTTAGATATCTCTAGTAAAGATTTTCGGCACAGATGTCATATTCGTCCCATATTGGCAGATTTTTTTCTGACGCCAATGTCATATATACAACGGGTACTTAACTGGCGCCAAAGTGTCGTTATTTTGCTTGATGTGGTAACCCGGATTATGTTTATGCTGTTGATGTTTTCGCCAAATTGGCAACTGAAAAAAATCGCGCCAATATGGGACGAATATGACATCTGTGCCAGATTTTCACAATATTTAGTATTTCTTAATCCGTGTGCCTGAAATATTGCAAAAATTATAAAACTTCTTCATTTCTTTAGGAAAAATACAAGCAATTAAATCATGCTATAATTTTATTGAACTTTTTAATTTATAAGTTGTAAAATCTTTCAAAATTTATGTTTTAGTTTATTTATCATATCTAAACATTACATATCGCCTCCCCTTTTGTTTTATCAATACTAAACACAATACTATATTTTCTTTAGCAATGTCATTCTTTAGTGACTAGCACAATGTCCTTCTTTCTAAAGTGGACAGAGAATAACAAAATCTCTTTTATAAGAACTGCCATTAGCCTTGCTTTTATTATTACATATTATTATTGAAGCCATTACTATATAAAACAAAATTAAATTGATTTTTCCAGATGTTCTTAAATTTATTATATGGCTAAAATTCCCTCTATAATGAATCATGTGGCCAAAAGTGGAACATAATGTTGTACCCTTTTTGGCCACCCCCATGGCCATAACTGGTACATATAGCAAATTTAATGCACCAGTTTTGGCCACCCCCCATTAAACTGTTAAAATAATTAAATGTAAAATTGCAGTAGAGAGAAAGCTTACCTAATAAAACCTAATAGCAATTTGTTTCAGAACAAATAGAACCCAATAAGTGCCTAATGTTGAAAGATTCTGAAAACTTGTCAGCTAAGCAAAAATCTTAATACATGTAAGCACACACTACAGTTTCACACATTTATTATTTTTTTTGCAAGTCATATTTTATCAAAAAATAAACAAATGATATTGTAAATGATAAAAGAGAGTTAGCTTAAAATGTAAGAATGCCTATTATTTGTTAGCATTAATTCACAGGTCATTGGACAAATTGATCCAATGTGGCCAAAACTGGTGCATCTACCCTACTCTAGGAAGGTGAATACTTAAGACAATTCTATTTATATATAAGTTACGCCGAATGGCTTACCTGCTATAAATTGAAAATATGTTAAAATATTTATTTCTTAAATAAAAATTACTATAACAAATTTTACAGGAAGCCATGTTTTGTGGTGGTAGTGGGGGGGGGCTTTGGGACCTATAAGCAGCACGGCTGTTGTCCCAAATGATCCAAACAAACAGAAACGTCAAACATAGACAGCACTAGACGCCTAGCTAGAAGCAATCAATACTATGGATAAACCGTAGCGTAGAGTTACGAAAAACACTCGACGAACAAAACTTTTTGATAAAGCAACCAAATGAACGAAAACACTCATCGCTCAAATCAAAACCCGCCCAACGACTCCTGCGTTGAGCGTGGTATCTGACACAAGAAAACAAAATATGCTCCAAGGAGTTTAAAACACCACACGCACGGCAGTTGCCGTCCGCAACCAAGTTAAAGCGAGCTAAAATCTCCGGGGTAATAAGCATCCTGCAGAGGAGACGAGACACAATCACATCATCTCTACGATTATGAACCCAACACCGAGAGTGATTGACATTGGGGATATCCCCATAAGAAGCATAATACTTGCAAGTACGGTAGGAGTGCTCACCCTGCAGCAGAACACTGTGAGAGAACCTACGGATAGTATCTTCTGGCGAGGTCCAATCAATCAGAGGGTCAGATACAGAAACACTTTTGGCAAGGCCATCGGCCCTTTCATTGAGGGGGATACCACGGTGTCCCGGAACCCAGTAAAAGGAAAGGTGAATGGAGAAATGCTGCATCCGAACAATTTTATTGTGGAGCCAAAGGATAACTCTGGGAGACTTCAGATTAGCGGACTGGAGAGCCAAAAGGACCGACAAGCTGTCTGTTAAAATCACCACGGGACGAGATAACGAGATCAGTTCGTCGAGAGCCACACCTATTGCGAGAGCTTCCGCTGTGAAGACGGAGTTGACATGCTGCACCCTATAGCCAAAGTGGTGTGAGGAAGTGCAGCCTGCAATCGAAGTGAGGGAATCTGTCTTTGAGGCATCGGTGGCAATAATATCCCACGAGTCAGTAAAGTTCTGGAAATAATCAGCAAACATCGGGGCAATGATGCTAGCATCAAGGTCCGTACGCTGAAAAGGAAGATCAGAGGTGAAAAATTGCACTGCGTTTGAGTCAAGAGAAAGAGGAACTTGGAAGCTGATGAGGAAATCCAGATCAATGCCCAGACCGGCAAAAAATTCAGAAACATGAGAAAGATGATTTCCTGGTGAGACCAGGATATCCTCACAAGAGTCCAAGAGAGGAGACCAGCTGCCAAGGGCAAGATGCTTCACCCAGAAGCCGAAAGCCAGAACCCTGATTCTGTCAGCTAGGAGACAAACCCCAGCATGCTTGAGAAGAAGAATATTAGGCGTCCACTTCGGGAGCCCCAGAGCAACCCGTAACGCACTCGTCTGTATCACTTCGAGCATCTTCAGTAGCGAAGGACTAGCAGCCGTGAGAAGAGCAGCTCCATATTCGATGATACTACAAATAGAAGAGAGGGCCAACGTCCGCAGATGATGTGAACGAGCCCCATACCTTTTGTGGGCAAGAGCTTTTAAGATGTTGATCCTTTTAAAGCATTTCGTCCGGAGGTATTCTACATGCTTCCGGAAGCCTCCACGACGGGCAAAAAGGAAACCTAGGAACTTTAGAACGGGGCACCACTCGATGAGTCCACCGTTCACGCTGAAGTGGAAATCACAGACCGCTCTCCGTCTCGAGAGATTAATCGAATGGCATTTGTCAGCCCGGATGGAAAGTTTCCAATAGGAACACCACACCATTATAAGTCGAAGAGCCTCTTGGAGTTTGGCTCTACAGGTATCCAAACAATCATTCACACAGTAGATAAAAATGTCGTCTGCATAGATGAGGAACTTGATGCCCAGGCCCACCAGGACCTCATAAAAATCTGCCATGAAAATTGTAAAAAGGATGGGACTCAAAACCGCCCCCTGGGGAACACCTCTACCAATAGTTCGGGAGGAAGACACGTGACCCCTCCACGCAACCTTGACGACTCTAGTAGAAAGAAAGCGATGAATCCACCGAAGCATCCGTCCTGTGATACCCACCTGGGCACATTTATAAATAAGTCCATCAATGTAGACAGAGTCATAGGCTGAATGTAAATCCAAAGAGACGCCCAAAATATATTTCTTCGCCTTTTTGGCAGACGTGATATCATGCTGAAGAATCGCTAACGCCGTATGGCAATCCCGGAAGGGAAGAAATCCAAGGTGCCTAGGGACCAAGGTTTTATGGCAGAGCAGGTGGTGCACCATCCTCCTGGCAATCATCCGCTCACAGATTTTACCCGTTACCGAGGTTAAGGCAATCGGACGGTATGAAGAAATATGATGTCTCGGCTTGTCAGGCTTCAGAATTGGGAGAATGGTCGCCGACGTCCAGCTTGAGGGAATGTCCCCTGAGCACCAAATGCTGTTGTACATACTCAACAAGCACTCTAGAGAGTGATCGTTTAGCCCCTTGAACAGGGCCGCACTAATCCTGTCCTCCCCAGGAGTAGAAATTCTCGTTCTTCCAATGGCCATCTTTAGCTCTGAGATCGTGAACAGACAGTTGAGCGAATCATTACACTCATCACCATAAGTAAATGGGATTGGCTCGTGGCAGCTTCCCTCACCAAAGTGATCTGCAAAGGCTTCAGCTTGGGCCACCGCATCAGCAGAAAACGAGTCAGGCAGTTGTAAGTAGAGGTGGGAATCCAGAGAAGAGCTGGACCGAGATTTGAGGTTACGAAAAATTTTGTATAAAAGGCCAGGGTCGTTCGCATTACAGCAAATGGAGTCCCAGTACCGACGCTTGGCTTCCCTGACCACCTGGCGGAGCTTGGCCGAGAACCTTTTATATTTCATCCAGTGATCCACAGAAGTTAGTTGACGAGCTCTTCGCAGATGGAACTTTTTCTGTTTGCTGAGGGTGCTGCAACGCGCAGTCCACCACACAGGGAGGCGTTTCAGAGACTTAACACAGGCTGTACTGTGATTCGACATGGCACCACGAACCAAGGTCTGGAACGAAGACGGCTGGATGTCGGTAGCCAAATGTAGGCTGGAGTTAACTTCCTGGGCGATGCGGGCCCAGTTGTAAAGAATGGGGCCGGGACGCAGAGAAGGATTAAGCTCTACAGAGATAACAATGGGGAAGTGATCGCTGTCGAAAAGGTCATCCTCAACGACGATCGAGGAGCAAGTAAGAAGCCCAGAAGAACAGATCGAAAGATCAATTAACGAAGTAACCCCACCAGGGGCCACATGGGTAGGAGCAGAATAGTTCATTAAGCAGAAGGGGCTATCAGAAAGCCAGTCCACCAAACGCACGCTGGCCCGCGAGGACACCGGGGATCCCCACAGCGGGTGATGAAGATTAAAATCTCCCAAGATAAGAGAGTGGCCAGAAAGATCACGGCAAACCTTCAAAAGATCGTCAACCACCAACCCAGATGAGGAGTAAACGTTGATAATGTTGAGACAGGAAGAACCAAGGGAAATGCGGACGCCTAAGAATTCGTTAGCTGAGCCCAAGTTCTCGAAACACAACCTTGTAGACGACCAAGCAGAGTTCACCGCCAAAGCCAGACCACCACCGGCCCGACCGACTCTGTCTTGACGGTAGATCACTTTGCCCGACACCGACAGAGGCTTCACGGGTGAAAGAAAAGTTTCCTGGAGAACCAAGACATCCGACGACAAGAAAGGTTCAAGCTGGAGGAAGGGGAGCTTGTTGGAGATACCGCGGCAATTCCACTGAAGCACACTAATACCCATAAGAGACAGAAAAAAGAAAAACAATCAAACACAAAACAAAAATCAAGAACCTGCCCCCTGCAGGAACACTCACCCAAAACACAAGAGAAAAACAAAAACTTTTTTTTTTTTTTTTTTTTTTTTTTTATCCCCCCTTACCATGCACGTAGGCACGTTTCCGCTCCGGGGATTTGTCACTGAGTTTAGCCATACAGTTCATAATAATATTACTCAGAGCACTGATAGTTTCTAGAATTTTTGCAGACTGCTTTTCTGAATGATCCACTAGAATCTTTAACATGTTATTCGTCCTGATCTCAATAGCTTTTTTTAATTCATCTTGGTCGGGTTTTTTAACACTGGTTTTCTGTGCATATGTTTCAGAATTCGCCCTCGTCGAAAATTTTCGTCGAGCTTCAGTAAAAGATAGGAAATTTCCACTTTTGAAGCGGAGAAAATCCATTTCTCTCAAGCGGGTGGGGCACTGGAGATAATCTGACCTGTGGCCCCCCCCACAGTTCACACATTTGACTTCTAGCGTGCACGGACCAGTATGCTTTTGGCCACACGTGGCGCAGATATTTTCGGACTGACATTTTCCGGTTGCATGGTTAAATTTGAAGCAACGTACACATTGCCTTGGTCTATCGATAAACTGACGGATCTTCTGAAGAGTGAACCATAACTTAATTTCAGTCGGTATAGCAATACCAAGCGAGGTAATTAAAACTGGGGAAACAGTACTAGGTGAATCTTTCTTAATAAATCGTCGCATTTCTAAGATCTGCACATTGTTATTGATCATTATCTCCTGGCCCACCTCCTCTAGGGGGATGTCGACAGGTACGTTGAACACCAAGAAGCGATTCGAAATGTTCTCCCAAATAACTCTATGTTTAACTGTAACCCCCAAAAAGTTCGTAACCTGACAGATGTCAACAGCACAGTTGACGTCTTTCGTGCTAATAAGTAGACTGCCTGTACGTGTGTGACGGACATTCTCTATATGATTGGCATGAGGAATTGTCTTTTTAATCTCTACTTGCACAGCTCTAGGATCTCTATTTGGAATAGATTTTGAGTCTGTACTTTGTAAAAAAATATTGAAACACTTACCGCCATTCTCGGCAGCCATTGAAAGAAGCAGCTCTGTGGAAGCAGTGGACCGCGCCACATTTTTATTATCGCTGTCACATGTCAAGAAGTTTTCTACCCCGTTTTTCTTGTCGCTGTCACATGAGGTACTTTCTTCACATTCCGCCATATCAACATTGACAACAGAAGAATCCGCTGTTCCATCAATATCCACAATCTTAAATTCAGAACAAGCCATAACACTGTCCAGTGACATAATCAGCAAAAAGTAGAGGTAAACAAACCGTAAATAAAACTATTACACCTACCAAACACCCACCAAATCACCAATAAGATAGTTCACTAATAACCACCACGAAAAGAGAGAAAAAATAAACACCTTACTTCGAACCACAACAACGTAAAAGCAAAAGCTTCACCGAAAAGAAAGCTAATACCGCCGGCTGCAAAACGGTCACCGCCCCCCCACGTGTAGAAGGAGGGAGCACCTCGCACACGAAATTTTCGCCATGTTTTGTCGTTTTGTTTACTTTATATAAATAACACTGTTCTCTCTAAATACAGATACTGGACATCCCGATCTAGCCAATCATAGCTGGTAGTTAAAAAAAAACACGGAGAAAGTTTGCATATAGGGAATGAAAGTCTTATGAGACAGCGATGACGAAGCAAATGACAACTAAACTCTTCATTCAGTATTAATTTTGCAAAATCCCTGTAGCTGAAAAATAACATCGTAATATTTCGCGTGTTTAAACTTTTTTCATCCCAGCGTTAGTATTATTTGATAATATTATCTTTTATTAATTTGATTTATTTAAACTATCTTAAAAAATTGTTTTTATTATTTTCATTCCATGCCTTGTCAAAAGTCTGTGAAAAGGTCCTGATTTGTGTAGGTAAACCTGCAGGATAAATAATCGATTTTTTTTATATTTTCAGCATGGGGAAAATAATGAAAATTGGTAAAGTTGTCCTAGTCCTAAACGGAAGATATGCAGGACGTAAAGCTGTTGTTGTAAAAGTAAGTCAGCTTTGTGAACTAATTTAAAATTCTAAGTTAAGCTCTTATTTTTACAAACTAGTGTTCATTTTTTTCGTGTTAGGATTTCTTATTGTATGAAAATCGCTTTCTTAAAGCATATAGAATTTTGTATTAAGTTGATATATATGGTATTTTGTAGTTTTCTCTGATATATCCTGTTGTAATATATTAATTTGACACTATAAGAAGTGATATAACTCTTCCCTTCTTGCTTCACCTGATAATATTTCAAAATCTTAAAAAAATAGACACCTGCTGCAAGATCTTTCTGGTATTTTCATATAAAAATATTTTTCTTGATGGTTGAGTAATGTGCTAAATAGGTGTGTCAGCTATTTGAGAGTGTCCATTATAGAGGTTTTCCTGTATGCAGGCTTTCTAAGTCTCCTGTTTTCCCACTCACCTAGTTTTTGACATTTCTCATTTTTCAATATTTTATAATTTTACCCTCAAATGTACTGCGATTCCGGAATGAAAACTGCAATGGCAATATTTTGGGTCCCTTCAGAAAATTCTTATCCTTCCCTTCTATTATTCCCTTCTATTTAATAAAACAGGCCACTTCACAAACTTGCATTTCATGAAAACATACGCTTAATTAATTATAGCTTACTTTTCACAAAATTTGCCCCAAGAAAAAAACTGCATCGACCCCTGGGTATACTTGTTCTGCAATATGATTGATCAATAGTATTTTATGATAAACAACGCTCAGAATTCATTTTAAATGGGGAATCTAAAAACTTTTGACTTTATGGAAGACCTTCACTGTAGTTTTATATATGTATCTGGGGAAACAAAGCTTCCCCCTGTAATATGATGTTAATTTAAAAGTAAAGTAGACATTCAAGATATATTTTTCGGCTGAACTCTAGAACAAGCGAGATACTCCTTGTTTATATACCACTTTGTACCGTACATTGTGACTATGCCTACTTTATTTTTTTTTTCCCTGGGATTGTTGAGTTTCTTTGAAATGGGTGTTTTATTTAGTTGAGGTGTTTTTATTTTGCTGCTTGCAGGGTTCGTTGATATATATCAATCGATATATATCTTGATATATATCATGATATATATCCGATATTTATTTTCAAAATATCAAGATTTTTGATATTTTCGATATTTTCATATTACTTGATATTTTTTTTTTCAAAATATCAAGATGTGTGATATTTTCATAATTTTTCTATATTTTGATATTTATTTTCAAAATATCACTATGCAAGATATTTTTTATATTTTCAGTCAAAACAAGTGCCAATGAAATTTCCGACTGTTATTGACTGTGTTGTTCTGTAAATAAAGAATTTTTGACTCTGATAGTGACTTTTTTAGCCGAAGAAGAAAACAAATGTCCTTTCCAAGCTTTATGTTTGAATTTTTTACTTTTAACTGTGGACTATGAGGGACATAATTCAAAACAGACACTGAAAGAAACTGTCTAATTTAGATACTCAGTTATATATAAAGAATTTTTGACTCTGATAGTGACTTTTTTAGCCGAAGAAGAAAACAAATGTCCTTTCCAAGCTTTATGTTTGAATTTTTTACTTTTAACTGTGGACTATGAGGGACATAATTCAAAACAGACACTGAAAGAAACTGTCTAATTTAGATACTCAGTTATATATATAGCTTCATTAGAAAAGAATGTGTTCTGGTATTTAGTTTAGTTTAAACTGTACAGCATGTTAAGGAATAAAAAATAAGATAAACTTACATTTATGCTAAAAATTTTCAATTAAAATATTTTGTATTTTAAATTTTGTTTTGATTTATTGATAGTTGATACTGAATCCTATACCATTTTCTTTTTTTTTAAATATATATATATATATATATATAGTATATAAGTGTATAAAGCAAATTGTTTCTGTTTTCAATTAGTTGATCTTCAATTTTGTTCTAAGTAAAAAAAAAAAAAAGGGGGGGGGGGAAGAAAAATGCTTTTTAATATATTGTTTAAGTTTTCATGTTAAGTGCAATATGTTTTAGTTTCTAATTTATATTATGCTTGAAAATATTCATTATTAGCAGTAAGTTGACTATTTTGAAAATATCGGATATATATCAAAATATCGGATATTTTTGATATTTTCGAAAATATCATGATATTTACGAACCCTGGCTGCTTGTCATGAAGATAGATGGATACTTTCATTTGACATGTACTACAGATTGAATAGTAAAGTCTTTTGTATATTTTAAAAGTACATGAATAAAAGTAAGTGTTAATTAGTATTTGATTTCATAAGTATTGCATTTGGTGCATTCTAGAGATTTCTCTGACGAATTCATGCATTTTTAAGATTGCGAATAAAGAAATTTTAATGCATTGGGCTAGAATATTAAAACCATAGTTTGAAATGATTTTAAAGTTGTTGAATCAAACTTTTTTTCATTCAATGTTTATTTTGTGAGTAAAATTCTTGTTGGAACTGTTTAAGTAACCAATCTTCTGCCACAAAGCAAACGATGTGACAAGCTATAATTTTACTTAGAAGTCTGATGTCTCGCTTGTTCTAAGATTCTGCCTGTTTTTCGTATCCATGTATGGAGCAATATAATTTTGTTTAATTTTCAATGATGATCAAGTCCTGTTTAAAATTTAAATTTGTACCAAAACATATTTCTGAAATAAGTTTTCACTTGAACAAATTATTGACTTGAAAATTTCCTGATTTCTGCAATAGTATTTTCTGATTTTTATCTTTCAGAACTTAATAAATCTATGTACCTGCTTTTTTTTTTTTTTTTTTAATGCTCTCCTCTGTCTCTTCACTGTAATACAGACTTGCTACTTTTCTGCGGAATTCTGTTTTTTTGGGGGGGGGGGGAGAGGGGGGGGGGGCATTGAATTTCATTATCCCTGGAATCAATGCAAATATGCATTAAAATTTTTTGACGTTTTTAGGGGGTAGTGGATGAAATGCAAGGAAAACGCACGAAATTGAGCGAATTTCTTTAAAGGATTGCAGGGGAAATGCGATTTTTGTCAACGGATTGTGTAAAATTCGCTAATTCCATCAAAGGATCGTGTAATATGTATGTGAATTTTGTTAAAGGGTCGTGTAAAGTATGCAAATTTCATTAAAAGATTGCAAAAAAAAACCCATGAATTTTGTCAAAAGATCACGGACTGAATGGTAATTTCCTCAAAGGATAGCAGAACTGCAACCTTTTTTTTTTTTTCCTAAACATTGCGGGTGAAAATGCCGAAGGCCGTGAAAGTTCACCAATTTGTCAATCATTTGCAGAAATATCGCCAGTTTTGCCAAAAAAAAATCAGGGAGACAATACAAATTTTGTCCAAGAATTGCAAACAACCACAAAATTAGTCAAAAAAATCATGAAAATACCATAAATTTCGTCAAAAGATAACAAAAAAAAACTGCAAATTTTGCCAAAAGATCGTGAAAAAACCACAAATTTCATTTCATCCATAAATTGCGGGGAAAATGCAAATTTTGTCAAAAGATTGCCAAAAACGCAAAATTAGAGCATTATAGAGTTCCGGTAGGGTGAATGGCACTTTTTGACCATTGAAAGCACAAAATCTCAAATCTTCCATGGGGAAAACTCGCATTTCCGGCTTTTAGCCAGGCCAAAAAAAGCTGGCCGGCTTTTTTTGGTTTTAACCACTTGAAAAAAGCCGCCTTTTATTTTTTAAAGTTTGTTTACAACTAATTCGTTTTAAATTTGGATCAATTGATTTTTAATGCAATTAAAAATATTTTCTACTAAAAAAATTATTAATTTTTGTCAAATAATTAAGTCTTTATAATTTCTGGAAGGCAGCTGTGAAGGCAATTATGTGTGAAAAAAAATTATAAATATTGAAAAGAATATAATTTAGACTCCAAATTGGTGTTTTGAAATTACATATTATACAGCTACACGTATACTACACATTTTAAAGATTATATTTAATTAAATAATGACAAAATGTAGCACACCATGGAAATTCTGGAAACATTCTTATGTGTCCATATGGAGAGAGAAAGTTATAAATGTTAAAAGAGAAATTAGAAAGGATATAATATTTGAGGAGAGTTTGGTACATAAGTGCATAAAAAATGGAGCATTTAAACAAGAAAAAAATAAATTCTCTAAATAAAATTTTGAAAAGCTTGTTGCTAAGCATATTCATGCATAATGTTTTTAGTAGTGAGAAATGGTGTTTTTCAGTGGCGCATCCAGGATTACTCTCTGGAGGGGGCTAGCATATTTTAGAGGCTTATATGTGCCCAGATCTTGCCTGGCCCGCTGCAGAGCTCTGTTTTCTTTCATTTAATTTGATGGGACGTGCCGGATCAGGTTCTGACTTACATTTTTTCTGCTAACTTGAGCAGTCTTAACCAGTCGGAAAAGCTGTAGAAAGCTTTGGTGGGGCTAATTCTGAATGCTTTTAACATGTTAAATAATGAAATACTTTACTAAAATATTAATATATCTTAGTTTTTGCGATTTTTTAGTTCGTTTTTGTATTTGGATAATTTTAAAGTGTGTTTATAATCAAACGATTTAAAGTTTTATTATTAAATTATCAAGATATTATGAAGGTTAAAGAGAGCAAGAGGTTGCAGAGGGCTTTAATTTTTTAATTAAGTAAATTTAAAAAAATGCTAATATTTCGAATTTCATAATGAAATTTATAAAAGAGAAAAAAATGTATGACAAAATTAATATATTTTTAAAAACTCCGATTTTTTAAGGACACATTAATAATAATTTATTTTCTTATAATAATATTCTTTCATAATTTTTAAAAACTTTAAATATCTAGTCTAGTCTGGGAGGGGCTTCAGCCCCTTTAGCTCCCCCCGTGGGTGCGCCAATGGTGTTTTTATTAAATGACTATGTACTTATAATTTTATATGTTTACTACAAATAAAATAAGACTTGTATATTAATAGGTCTTAAAATTAAGTAATAAAACATGTAACTAAATAACCATTGTCCTCTTTAATTTTATAAAGCAGTAAAAATTGGTGGGAGAGGTAAAGGTCAGTGTAAACCAGATAAAGCAGTTGGTATGGCCCTTTTAAAATTTAGCTGATATATTTGCTATTTGGACTACAAATCACCAGCAAAACCAGTTTTATTCCAGTATTAATGTCTTTATAATTGAGAAATTGGGTTACTTATTAAACTCTAAATCAATTAAATGCCTTTAAAACAGGGATGATTGTGCTCCGGGTGTAGCCCGGATTTCCGGGTTTTTCGATCTATCCTTCCGGGTTTATGAGATCGTTACGTTTAGCGGAAAATTCGGACATTAAAAAATATCGCGAATTTCGACAAATGGTCGCCGAAAAAAATCAATTCCTCAATCGTTCGCTGAAAAAAAATCGACAATTTCTTCAAAGGATTACGTGGAAAAAGGTGAATTTTGTCAAAGTATCTCGAAATAAACACAAATTTCGTCAAAGGATCGCGAAAAAAGCGCGAATTTCGCAAAGGATCGCGATAAAACTAAGATTTTCGTCAAAACAACGCGAGGAAAAACGCGATTTTCGTCAAAAGATTGCGGGAAAAACGGATATATCGTCAAAGTAACGCGGAAAAATGGATATCGTTAAAGGATCGCTGGAAAAACGCAAATTTCGTTAAAAGATCACGTAAAAAACATTAATTTCTTTAAAGAATCGCGGAAAAAACGCAAATTTCGGCAAAAGACCGTTGAAAAAACACATAATTAAAACCGGGAAAGATTTTTCCCATCCCGGAATCGCGGGGAAAATGCGATTTTCGTCAAAAGATTGCGGGGAAAAACGCGATTTTCGTCAAAAGTTTGCGGGGAAAAACGCGAACTTCGTTAAAGGATCGCAGAAAAAAACTAGTTTCTTTAAATAATCCCAAAAAAACCCCCGCAAATTTCACCAAACGATCGCGGAAAAAACGCGAATTTTATCAAAGAATCTCGAAATAAAACAAATTTCGTCTAATGATCTCGAAATAAAACAAATTTCTTCTAATGATCGCGAAATAAACACAAATTTCGTCAAAGGATCGCAAAAAAGTGCAAAATTCGTAAAGGATCGCGAAAAAAAACAAGATTTTCGTCAAAAGATCGCGGGAAAACCGGAAATTTCATTAAAGGATCACGGAAAAAAAAAAACAATTTCTTCAAAGAATCGCTAGAAAAATGGAAATATCGTCAAAGGATCGCAGAAAAAACGCAAATTTTGTTAAAGGGTCACAAGGAAAAAGCATGAATTTCTTTAAAGAATCGTGAAAAAACGTAAATTTTGTGAAAGGATCGCAGAAAAAACACATAATTAGAACCAGGAGTGATTATCTCCCTACCCTCTCTTCTGTAACCTTTGAGAAAAGTTGCTGTGAATTTCAGATACATTTTTTTTTACTCAGAATCACCCCTGGTATTGTGTTATCCATCTCAATCTCAGTACAAAAATGTCCAGAATTGCATATCTGTAATGTGTAATACCCAAAAAGAAAGAAGGAAAAAGAATTTTACCTTGTGTAAGAGTAAAGCTTTAAAAATAATTTTTATTTATTTTTTTCTAATACTTAGCCACTTAGAAGTAAAATTGGATTGGTTTTGACATTTTTTTACTGTTTTCAAATAACTAGATATGACTTGCATTAAATCTACTAAGAGAATAACTCTTAACATATAATTTGTACTTGTTTCATGAGTACTTAGAATAAATTCATTTACTGAATATAGAATTCGAACTTTGCATACAACAAGATAAATTGCACTCTCCATTTGATGAAGTCATTTAGCTTTCAGTGAAATTAACATAAGTTTACCAAATTATGTTTTTCTGCAATTGTATATTTCAAACAATAGCAGAAATATGTCATTTGATTGTCATGCTGTTGCAGCATCAGTTGTTATGTAAATTGATATTGGTATATTTTGCATCGATAATTTTCAGGGTTTTTCACTTTGTATCGATTAATTTTCAGGGTTTTTCACTCTGAGTCACAATCACCCCTGTTAAAACTAATTAAAAACACTTAAAAAATGTAGTTTATAATTACAATGCTTCGTTGTATAAAAGCCAGTTAAAACCAATAAAAGCCACTGGCGTGGCTTTTTTTAAATTTTAGCCGGCTTTTTTGCAACCCTGATCTCCGGGGAGAAATGCTCCTCCCTTTTTAGTAGTGAGAAATGGTGTTTTTCAGTGGCGCATCCAGGATTACTCTCTGGAGGGGGCTAGCATATTTTAGAGGCTTATATGTGCCCAGATCTTGCCTGGCCCGCTGCAGAGCTCTGTTTTCTTTCATTTAATTTGATGGGACGTGCCGGATCAGGTTCTGACTTACATTTTTTCTGCTAACTTGAGCAGTCTTAACCAGTCGGAAAAGCTGTAGAAAGCTTTGGTGGGGCTAATTCTGAATGCTTTTAACATGTTAAATAATGAAATACTTTACTAAAATATTAATATATCTTAGTTTTTGCGATTTTTTAGTTCGTTTTTGTATTTGGATAATTTTAAAGTGTGTTTATAATCAAACGATTTAAAGTTTTATTATTAAATTATCAAGATATTATGAAGATTAAAGAGAGCAAGAGGTTGCAGAGGGCTTTAATTTTTTAATTAAGTAAATTTAAAAAAATGCTAATATTTCGAATTTCATAATGAAATTTATAAAAGAGAAAAAAATGTATGACAAAATTAATATATTTTTAAAAACTCCGATTTTTTAAGGACACATTAATAATAATTTATTTTCTTATAATAATATTCTTTCATAATTTTTAAAAACTTTAAATATCTAGTCTAGTCTGGGAGGGGCTTCAGCCCCTTTAGCTCCCCCCGTGGGTGCGCCAATGGTGTTTTTATTAAATGACTATGTACTTATAATTTTATATGTTTACTACAAATAAAATAAGACTTGTATATTAATAGGTCTTAAAATTAAGTAATAAAACATGTAACTAAATAACCATTGTCCTCTTTAATTTTATAAAGCAGTAAAAATTGGTGGGAGAGGTAAAGGTCAGTGTAAACCAGATAAAGCAGTTGGTATGGCCCTTTTAAAATTTAGCTGATATATTTGCTATTTGGACTACAAATCACCAGCAAAACCAGTTTTATTCCAGTATTAATGTCTTTATAATTGAGAAATTCGGTTACTTATTAAACTCTAAATCAATTAAATGCCTTTAAAACTAATTAAAAACACTTAAAAAATGTAGTTTATAATTACAATGCTTCGTTGTATAAAAGCCAGTTAAAACCAATAAAAGCCACTGGCGTGGCTTTTTTTAAATTTTAGCCGGCTTTTTTGCAACCCTGATCTCCGGGGAGAAATGCTCCTCCCTTTTTAGTAGTGAGAAATGGTGTTTTTCAGTGGCGCATCCAGGATTACTCTCTGGAGGGGGCTAGCATATTTTAGAGGCTTATATGTGCCCAGATCTTGCCTGGCCCGCTGCAGAGCTCTGTTTTCTTTCATTTAATTTGATGGGACGTGCCGGATCAGGTTCTGACTTACATTTTTTCTGCTAACTTGAGCAGTCTTAACCAGTCGGAAAAGCTGTAGAAAGCTTTGGTGGGGCTAATTCTGAATGCTTTTAACATGTTAAATAATGAAATACTTTACTAAAATATTAATATATCTTAGTTTTTGCGATTTTTTAGTTCGTTTTTGTATTTGGATAATTTTAAAGTGTGTTTATAATCAAACGATTTAAAGTTTTATTATTAAATTATCAAGATATTATGAAGGTTAAAGAGAGCAAGAGGTTGCAGAGGGCTTTAATTTTTTAATTAAGTAAATTTAAAAAAATGCTAATATTTCGAATTTCATAATGAAATTTATAAAAGAGAAAAAAATGTATGACAAAATTAATATATTTTTAAAAACTCCGATTTTTTAAGGACACATTAATAATAATTTATTTTCTTATAATAATATTCTTTCATAATTTTTAAAAACTTTAAATATCTAGTCTAGTCTGGGAGGGGCTTCAGCCCCTTTAGCTCCCCCCGTGGGTGCGCCAATGGTGTTTTTATTAAATGACTATGTACTTATAATTTTATATGTTTACTACAAATAAAATAAGACTTGTATATTAATAGGTCTTAAAATTAAGTAATAAAACATGTAACTAAATAACCATTGTCCTCTTTGATTTTATAAAGCAGTAAAAATTGGTGGGAGAGGTAAAGGTCAGTGTAAACCAGATAAAGCAGTTGGTATGGCCCTTTTAAAATTTAGCTGATATATTTGCTATTTGGACTACAAATCACCAGCAAAACCAGTTTTATTCCAGTATTAATGTCTTTATAATTGAGAAATTGGGTTACTTATTAAACTCTAAATCAATTAAATGCCTTTAAAACTAATTAAAAACACTTAAAAAATGTAGTTTATAATTACAATGCTTCGTTGTATAAAAGCCAGTTAAAACCAATAAAAGCCACTGGTGTGGCTTTTTTTAAATTTTAGCCGGCTTTTTTGCAACCCTGATCTCCGGGGAGAAATGCTCCTCCCTTTTTAGTAGTGAGAAATGGTGTTTTTCAGTGGCGCATCCAGGATTACTCTCTGGAGGGGGCTAGCATATTTTAGAGGCTTATATGTGCCCAGATCTTGCCTGGCCCGCTGCAGAGCTCTGTTTTCTTTCATTTAATTTGATGGGACGTGCCGGATCAGGTTCTGACTTACATTTTTTCTGCTAACTTGAGCAGTCTTAACCAGTCGGAAAAGCTGTAGAAAGCTTTGGTGGGGCTAATTCTGAATGCTTTTAACATGTTAAATAATGAAATACTTTACTAAAATATTAATATATCTTAGTTTTTGCGATTTTTTAGTTCGTTTTTGTATTTGGATAATTTTAAAGTGTGTTTATAATCAAACGATTTAAAGTTTTATTATTAAATTATCAAGATATTATGAAGGTTAAAGAGAGCAAGAGGTTGCAGAGGGCTTTAATTTTTTAATTAAGTAAATTTAAAAAAATGCTAATATTTCGAATTTCATAATGAAATTTATAAAAGAGAAAAAAATGTATGACAAAATTAATATATTTTTAAAAACTCCGATTTTTTAAGGACACATTAATAATAATTTATTTTCTTATAATAATATTCTTTCATAATTTTTAAAAACTTTAAATATCTAGTCTAGTCTGGGAGGGGCTTCAGCCCCTTTAGCTCCCCCCGTGGGTGCGCCAATGGTGTTTTTATTAAATGACTATGTACTTATAATTTTATATGTTTACTACAAATAAAATAAGACTTGTATATTAATAGGTCTTAAAATTAAGTAATAAAACATGTAACTAAATAACCATTGTCCTCTTTAATTTTATAAAGCAGTAAAAATTGGTGGGAGGGGTAAAGGTCAGTGTAAACCAGATAAAGCAGTTGGTATGGCCCTTTTAAAATTTAGCTGATATATTTGCTATTTGGACTACAAATCACCAGCAAAACCAGTTTTATTCCAGTATTAATGTCTTTATAATTGAGAAATTGGGTTACTTATTAAACTCTAAATCAATTAAATGCCTTTAAAACTAATTAAAAACACTTAAAAAATGTAGTTTATAATTACAATGCTTCGTTGTATAAAAGCCAGTTAAAACCAATAAAAGCCACTGGCGTGGCTTTTTTTAAATTTTAGCCGGCTTTTTTGCAACCCTGATCTCCGGGGAGAAATGCTCCTCCCCCCCCCCCCCCCCGGATCAATCATTATTTTCATCCTCTGAATTCAACCCTTGTCAGATAAAATCATTATTTTCATCTTGTAAAAGAGGTTTTCTTTCACTAAACTGGACTTATTAAAATTATTATTAAATCATTTCAAGAAATATTTTGTCATATTGAATGTTGATTTGGAAACAACTGAAAGTATTGCTCTTGACGAATGGTACGAGTTTGGGGTACTATGCAAAGACATGAAATTTAGTGAGCTTTTGATCAAATCAATAAAAAATTATTCTAAATTTCCCATTTTATCAAAATTACTGCAAATTGTATCTATAATACCTGTGGCAACTGCATCCTGTGAGCAAGGATTCAGCACAATGAATTTTATCAAGAACAAGTTTCGCTCTACTTTGACATCACAAAATTTAAATGATTTATTATTAATAAATTTAAATGGACCTTCTGTAGAAGCAGTTAAACGCTGGTACCATGAACATAGAATAGAGAAGGACTTCTCAGGAAATAGGTTTTAGAAGAAGAAAATCGTTCCTTGAAAATTTGTCTAATAGATGGCGCTGTGTCGCATGGTTGTACTCGGTTTCGTCTGCTTCAATGTGATCTACCAATAACTTCTTTGATCATTGAGATCCAGCCAATGAACATTGTCCGCTAGATGCGCTGGTGTGTACACGGTTGTATTCTAACCGTTGCCATCCCCTCATTTAAAGCCAAAATCGCGACACGATATTCACACTATTTTGTGAGAAGTCCTTCTCTATTCTATGTTCATGGCTGGTACTTTACATCAAAAACAACAAGACACATGAGCGGTCGTAAAAATTTAAAAGCAAATGTGGACAAACAATAAGTTAACAGTATTGATTTATGGCATATAGTCCTTGAAGTAAATTACTTATTTGTACTTTTGAGGTGTTTAAAGAGGTTTTTAATGATTATTATTTGTATTTTACATCAGCACTTCCAGTTTTTTTATATTACTTTTTTATACACGAAAAATTTGTCATGTGTCAGATATATTTAATTAAAAAGAGTAATTTGTATGTACTATTATTAACTTATACCAGGGCTTGAAATTCAATTTTTCCTAGGAGTGGAGTCTCCCTACCAACATTTATAAATGGAGGGGAATTGAGCTATTTGGGAAGGAGAAAAAAATCTTTAACCCTCTGAGGGGCAAGCAATTGTGTTAGTGAAATGTTGAATCCACACCGAAATTTAAAAAAAGAAATACTTTAAAAAGAGGAAAAGCAATTTTTTGACTTTTTTCCACCAAAGTTTAAAAAGTAAAATTTAATTAAAAGTTCCTGGTACGTATCTGTTTTTAAAATTACTTGTATATTTAAAGAATTACATTAATACAGACATGACAAAATACCATTGAAACAATTTAAATCAACTCAGAATAATTATGCAAAATGTTTTTTATTTAAAAAAGGAAGAAAATCAATCTTTCATACAGTCTATTTTCCAACTTTCAACCAAATGTCATGGGATAAAACTGTGAATTTCGTCAGTCTGTTACAAAAAGTATCTGTGAAATTCGAGGATAATTCTAAGTAAAAAAAAAAAAAAAAATCTGATTCACAGCACATTTTCTGAAAGGGTTGGGAAATCCTCTCCCGGCACTAATTATTTTTGTTGCAGGTCGAGTAAACTGTTTTTGGTTCGGGTTTATTTCAGGCTGAGTGTAGATTCCTGCAAGTTGGGTTCGGGCTAAACACAATTTTTCAAAAGTTAATTCCGTATATTATTTCAGATTAAAAACTATACCTATAATAATAAACATAAATATTTGTGTGCTATTTTTTCTAAAGACATTGTTGCGCTTTTTCCGTGATCCTTTGACGAAATTTCTGTATATTTTGCAGCCCTTTGAAGAAATTTCCATATTTTCAGCAGCCCTTTGGCAAAATTCACAATATTTTTGACACAAAAAAAGTTTTTTTTTTTTTTCGCGACACTTTGACGAAATTCGCTTTTTCTGGCGATCTTTTGATGAAATTCGCGTTTTTTTTTTCAGCAATTCTTTGAAAAAATTTGCTGGTTTTTGATTTTTTGATAAACTTTGCGGGTTTTTTTTTTTTTTGCGATATTTTGATGAAATTTGCGTATTTGCAATACTTTGATGAAATTCGTGAAATTTTTTCAGTGGTCCTTTTACTATATTTGCGTTTGTTTCATAACCCTTTAACGAATTTCTAGTTTTTTTCCGCCATCATTTGATAAATTTTGCTTTTTTGCGATCCTTTGACGAAATTCGCGTTTTTCTGCTATCCTTTGACGGAATTTACGTTTTCCCGCGCGATCCTTTGCCACAATTTGTGTTTTTTCCTCGATCCTTTACCGCAATTTGCGTTTTTTTCTCGATCCTTTGCCGCAATTTGCATTTTTTTTTTTGCGATCCTTTGATGAATTTCGCATTTTCCCGCCATCGTTTACCGAAATTCACGTTTTTCCGCGATCTTTTGACGAAATTTGAGTTTTATTCTCAATTCCTTTGCGCAATTCGCGTTCTAATCGCGCCCTTTTGGAGAATTAGAGTTTTTCTAGGGGTGACTCTGTTTCGAATTTTCCAAAAAATTAAGGCATTCATTTCCGAAAATTAAAAAAAAAAATCGATCACCAATCTGAAAATTCACACTTAAAAAATATCACGAATTTCGACAAATAGTTGCCGAAAAAAATTAATTTTGTCAATCGCTTGAGAAAAATCGCCAATTTCATCAAAGGATCGCGGGAATACCGCAAATTTCGTCAAAAGATTGCGAGAAGACCGCAAGTTTCGTCAAAAGATTGCGAGAAGACCGCAAATTTCGTCAAAAGATTGCGAGAAGACCGCAAATTTCGTCAAAAGATTGCGAGAAGACCGCAGATTTCGTCAAAAGATTGCAAGAAGACCGCAAATTTCGTCAAAAGATTGCGAGAAAGACCGCAAATTTCGTCAACAGATCGCGAAAAAACCGCAAATTTCGTCAAAGGGCAGCGGACAAAATGCACTCAGAATTGTTAGGAATAACAAGCCCTCTATATCTTATCACCGTACTACTTTAGCTCTACCACTTATTTACATTTTAGCTGAAAAACAGCCATTCTTTATTTACAATATAAATATAGATACTTCTTACCTCATATCCTTGTTTTTCATAGTTATATGTCCTTAGAATCCTTTATTTGATTTGCCTTCATCTTTAGTTGCAGTTTGCCTTTAATCACATCTCCTATTGCCGGTCACCTGTCTTTCAAAACATCGCGGTTTTCGGAAATCATTTTCCACGTATGATAGTCGAGCAGTACTCCCGATCGCCACGAGATGGCGTTAGTTGTCTGGTAGAGTGCGTCGTAAGTCTCCGATCATTCTGGAAGCCGTCTGTTTTGCATATACCAGTATCTGATACGCATGTCCGGATCATATAAATATGTTTCGACCAACGTGTGTCTTCGCCAGTTGGGAGTTACCTTTTCAACATGTGAGCAGGTGGTTTTAAGTATTGTAAAGTTGTTATCGGCATGGGGGATTGTTTAAATTGGAGAATATACAGTGAATGATGGTTTTTCTCTTCCTGGATTTTCCGTATTAATATCAGCTGATCTTTGTCTCATTTAAAGTCGTCTGATGGAATAATGAAGGTGACCTCTATCTTTGAGAAACCTTTTTTTTTTGGTGTTAATTCGAAAGGAGACGTTTCGGTATTGAAATGCAAGCTAAGCTGTTTCCGAATTACTCGACTTTTTCTATCGGTTTCCTGGTGGGAATGACTTTTGTTTTTGTGCTACAGTGTGATATCCCCGGAGGTACTGGAATTGGTTTAAGATGAAGTATGGCTTTTTAATAAATTATTTTTCGAGCTCTGGAGCATTGAAGTGAAAGATGTTTTTCCGTTTCATATTTTTCTGAAATAAAGTGTCATGGAGTGTTAATCTCAGTACAACTTGTTTTATAAGTAAATGCATAACTAATATATTATCTAGATTTAAAACTGATTGAGGTATGTTTTATGTACTTTATTCTTTTAGTTAGTTTATTTGTTTCTATGTGACTAAATTTAAATAAATGTTTGTTTCTTTTAAATTTGTCTTTCATTATTTAGATCACATAATAGTTTGACTTCTTATTTTATATTTTAGCAAGCTAATTCCATTAAATTGTTTTGACATTTTAATTCCATTTAAAGTAGATTTAGTAGTTTAACGTATTTTTCATCCGAGGTTGGGACATAAAGCAATTACGTTTCCATTTGCTTAATTCACTCTGCTAATTTAATTTACTGAGATATTACTTATTGGTAATTATCTCAACATGTGGGTTATGGGCCCGTCCCTGCCCCGTTTAAACTTATTTACAATAGCTAAAAGTTAACAATTTATTCTGTTTATTAAAGTTTTGATACTTAGATTATATGTAGTAAATTTTAAAAAGATAAGTCTATAAATTGTGAGTTTAATAAAGTTTTAAAGTGATTTAGTTTAAATAGTTATATTTTCAAGTCTTCAACCTCAATTTTTTTTTGCCAGTTTGACCGTAGTTGGTCTGGCGTTTAACTTTAAATATCGGCCGACCCTCACGGATGTTATTTGATATTTTTGAGGGGGGGGCCGACGATAAAAATTTTTTTTGAATATTATACGTATTTTTTTTAGTTTAATAATTAAGGAATGTTTAAATTTATTGGTAAAGTTTAAATTTGATTCGGTATATTAAAATTAAAGGTATATGCATGCATAAATTTAAGACTTAAAGTAATAGATTTTTCCAGTATAGTTAAAAATTTTTTTTTATGAAAGTAATGTACTGAGTGCTCCATGACAAGGATTACTTTAATTAAATGTGCTGGGAAACTCCATGGCACAATGTGAAAGTGTTCGTCAGAAGAAATGTATAAAGGAAAATTTTCTAGTAAAGAAGTGAAGTTTCAGTACTTTAAGGTGTGTTTTTATGGTGTCAACGAGATAGTGTCACCATTAAAGCTGGTGTTTTCTCAGTGAATTAGTGCCGATGATGCTTTCTAGTATAGATTGTGCAACTTCAAAGGTTTTTTTTGATAGATGAGCGCAGTGGTCGCCATGCTGGTGCCCGGTGCATAAGTTTTTCAGTAAAGAGACATTGGCTGTTTTTATTGACTGATCACTGTGTGGTTTTTCAAGTTTCTTTGTGAACTGATCCAGTGTTGACTTGAACAGTAAATTAAATTTAAATTAACTGTGTTTAACTCCTGGACATGCGAAAACGACGATGCTCACATGAGTTCTCCTGGCTGACGTGTGAAATGCAAATTTTATTATGCTACAAAGTGGGAGTAGATGATGTAAAAATGTGATTCTCAGTTTTTTTTTTGACATTTTTTTTTGGGATCTGCTAAATCAATCTATCTTGTCTGTACTTTTAAAGAAATTATAGTTGTGCTATATTAAAATGTTTATTATATTAATGTTTTTAGAATTTTTATGAATTTTTAGATTATGGGGCTTTCATCTGAGATCTTTCTGTTAAATTTTAAGATAAATCAGTTGAAAAATGTTTAAGTTATCGAATTTTTAATGTTTTAAGATCAACTGTTTTTAGATAATCTATTTAAATTTTTAGAAGTAAAGTTTTTTTTAGAAGTAGTTAAGGTTTTAGACAGCCTGTTTCCTTTCCAATAAGTTAAATAAGAACTGGATATCGGGACTTGGGCAAGTACGAGATTGTTTTTATACAGTATTGAAGTTTGATGTTAAGAGATGAGAATACTTGGGGTTGAAAGGCTAAATACTTTTTCCTTGAAAAATGATTGAATATGAATGTTAATTAACTGAACAGTTTAGAAATATAATACATTGAGTGACAGTTTCAAAGCTTTTAGTGAACCTCGCGTTCTTCTATTAAAGATTGTATTGTATATTAAAGAAAATAAGTTATTTTTATTGGTTAAAGCATATTAAAAGATTAATTATTAATGTTTTTTTTATAATAGAATTTTCTTATTGGTTATAAGTTATAAAGTTAAAGGCTTTATTTACAGGCTAATGAGCGACTTGTACTTTGCATTGGGGGTTTTCTTTTTACATTTAAGTTTAAGAGTTAAGAAACCTGCCTGGAGTGCTGTGGTGCAAGTTTGCTTTTATAAAGTTAAATTATAGGGTCCATATTTCTTGATTTTTTTTTATATATATATATATTTTTAATTTGGATAAAATGATTAATTGAATGTAAAGATTGTTTAAAGTTATACTAAATTATAGTTTAAAAGTGTATTTTTACTGAACTTTTGAGTTGTTTAAAGTAAAAAGGATAATTATAGAGTTCAAAGATTTTTTTGGGAATGTGAGGGCCACTGAGCGTCGTTAATATTAGTGATTCTGCATTGAAAGATTACAGTATTTGAATTATATTGAGATAATTGAGCATGATTTTAAAAGAGGTTATTGCTTGATGGATTGGTGGTGTTGATAAACTTTTAAAGCAGTATTTGACTGGTTTTTAATAGACCTTGGTTAAACCAGGCTTTAAAACATGAGTTAATTGATAATTCATTTTTGTTGAATGCTGTATGTGGTTTAAATGCCGCCTGTTCATTAATGCTTTAATCAATCTTTAATGTATTTTTGTTTAAATTTCATATGTTGGAAATATGCTATGTAAATGTTCTTTTCAGACTTGTTCACGTCTCTGATCATCCCAGTTTGTTTGTAAATTAATAAAAGATTCTTGTATTTAAATTTGATGTTTAAGAAGATTGAGAGATCTTATGAAGAGGTTTTTAGACAATTTCTGGTGGATGGACTGTAGCCATTAAGATATGATTTTTATTTATGAAATACAATTTTAAGTTTGTATTAGATTAATTTACAATTTTTTTTGATATCTTTAAAGTTTTATAATAGATTTAACTTATAAATTTTTAACTTTTATGGATTGCCTGTGTTTAAGATGGTCTGGATAAGGGTTTCCATTGAGTATGACAGCATCTTTTTGGCAAATTCTCGGTGTTAAGACTCAATGAGGAGGATCTTCAATATAAGACATCAGTTGGGCAATTCAGTGAAGTTGTTTTTCTGTTTATGATTTTATTTTTAAAAGTTGTGTTTTGCCTACTCTTCAGTATAGCCAGGAAGAGGGACAATGATCTTGTAAATGTCCTGTTGTTAATATTGCTTTAGTTTGATTTTTCTCTGATCATGAGTAAGATAGTGTTTGAATTCTGCTAGTACTCAATGGGGAGTTGGATCGAACGAGGCATGCTGGATATTGTTGAGTGGGTTTATAGATTGGTTTTGCTTCAGTTATTTATATTTTTGAATTAAAAATATTTTTCCTTTGAATACTGATTTTCTTTGCAGTTGGCTTAATGGTGCAGTTTGTCTAAATGTGATGTTTGGAATTTGAAATCTTGAGGTTTTGAATAAGGTATGGTTAATCATAAGGAAAGGAGGCTGATTTTTGAGAAGGGAGGTTTCTGGATGTGGCTCCGTATCTATACCAATTTGAGATTTACAATGGTTTAATTTATAATGGCTGAAGTTTGGTTGGAGATTTTTTTTGAGTTGTTTTAGAATAATTGGGCTTTGAGATTGATTAAATTTTTAGAGTAATTAAATTTTTAGAAAAGTTAGATTTTTAGTGTCCGGGTAAAGTTGTGCAGAATTGGTTGTCTTGATGGTTTTGCCATGTTTTTGAGAATTGTTATTGATTTGTAAAGTTCAGTATATTTGAAAAGTTGTTGGATATAAAGTTTTAAAAGTAGATTGGCAAAAATTAGGATTGAAAATTGACTGTGAAGATGTAATTTTTGTTGAAACTGTGGGTTTTGCTTAATCTGAAAGATTTTCGTATTGGTTGGTCAATTTGTAAGACTGGTTTTTCTTAGGACACTGTTTGTCAGAAGGGGGTGTAAAAAGTATCCTAGGTTACCCATTCTGATAATGGATGTGTCAAGTTTTGTGGAGATGGTTTTGCTATGTAACTGAAAAATGGACATTCTGCCAACGTGTAAGATGTGTGTATATATTTTTAATTTCCCGGATATATTAGAATTAAATTATAATTCTGTTTTTGGTAATCCTGGGGTGGAAATTTTTAGGTGATATTCAACTTCTGGAGTGGAGAAGAAATGGATTGGTTATGACTGGAGCTGGTCTTTAGTTATAAATTTTTTTTAGGTGTTAAGTTTATGACTTGGCTGTTTTTAAAGAGGATTGTTAGTTTCTCGACATAAGATACTACCTTCTTTGCAACAATGCGATTTTCCTCTGAATGGTCACGTGATGTCGATATGCAATCTCGATTTCCTTGTGGCATTTTTGATGTCGAACCTCCTCGGCCGGAAATGATGCTTAGATTTTTATGGAATTAATTTTTGAGGTTTTTACAGGTTAAATTTTTCAGCGTCTCTTCTTCGGGCTTTACATATCTACGTATTTATGTTGTATAAGTGGTATGGAGTCTTTTGGCCAAAAGCAATGGATTTATTATTTTGGATTTTTGGTATATGTGCATGCTTAGGCATCAGTGCTGATAGGATATGCTGGTATCCCCGGGTTGACAATGGCCACTTGACCTTCGGATCTCAGCATGTTGAAAGGTTTGTATGTTTGGGTGTACCATTTCAATATATGTCCATTTTTCGTTGTCCTAATTTGTTGGGACAGTATAATTAGTTTTGTGTCGTCCCGATTGTCAGGGCTCTTGGATATGTTGTATATGGCCAGACGGAGAGTTCTTTGCTGACGATTAATGATTACATATTTTTTTTAGTTTGCCGTGAAATTTTTGGAGAGGAGGATATTTGATGTTAACAGATGGTATAGCTTTAAGTGAAGTTGTACAAAGTTGGACATGGTAATATAAGTTGTGTTGCAGAGGATATCTTGTGAATGACCTTGAGGGAGTATTAATTGTTGGAAATCAAGAAGTGCTGAAGGGATAGATAATCTAATGAGATAGAGGATTTTTAGAATTATCACCAATTGTTTTATCCCGGGATTGCTGATCTATCGATATAAAGTGGTTGTGATCTTGAATTTTTAAAGTTAAGAATATTTAAGAGTTAAGTTAAGATTTTTAAATTAAAAGTTTTTTTTTTTTGGAAAAATTGATGTTTTTCATTAAGGATTTAAAGTGGAAACGGAATATTTTTACTTAAATAGTTTAAAAGTTAAACAATGTATACTTTTGGTTGAGAGGTCCAGAATTCGAATAAATTTTTCATAATACTAATTGAATAAGTGATTTACATAAGTGGTTTTTTTTGAGGCATCGCCTTGATAGTGAGGCATGGTAATGATCATGAATTGTGATGAAAGTTTAAAGTGAAGAATGGACTTTCCAATAAAGTTTTTTTTTTGTTATATAAGTGCAGACAGATGGCAGAAAGTTTTTAAGATGTAAAGATTGAAAGTGGAAGATTTTTTGAGTATATCATAAAGTTTTGGAGCCTGGGATGATCATATTAAGTTGATGATTGTTTTGCATTATATTGAATCATATGCTGTAAACAGCAATTTTTAGCCGAAAAATGTTATGTGTATTAATATTTTTATGTGTAATATAATTTCTATTTTTGTGTAAGGTATTTTTAATGTTCCGGAGCTTGATTTTTAATGAGTTTTCCTTGGCTTGCTGTTTGTCTTATCTGGGTGATTTAAATTGGAGTTGAGGTTTGTATCCAAGTTTTTGCTGTTTTAAAATTTTTGTTTAAGATAGGGCTGTTGGGTTGTTAAAGTTTTTAAGCCTGGAAGTTTACCTGTGTAACGTGGTCTGTGGGATCGTATTTGGTGCTTCTTTAGGCATTTGCCCTTGGTGTGGTACGTGTGATAAGAGGGGGGGCACTTGTTAGGAATAACAAGCCCTCTATATCTTATCACCGTACTACTTTAGCTCTACCACTTATTTACATTTTAGCTGAAAAACAGCCATTCTTTATTTACAATATAAATATAGATACTTCTTACCTCATATCCTTGTTTTTCATAGTTATATGTCCTTAGAATCCTTTATTTGATTTGCCTTCATCTTTAGTTGCAGTTTGCCTTTAATCACATCTCCTATTGCCGGTCACCTGTCTTTCAAAACATCGCGGTTTTCGGAAATCATTTTCCACGTATGATAGTCGAGCAGTACTCCCGATCGCCACGAGATGGCGTTAGTTGTCTGGTAGAGTGCGTCGTAAGTCTCCGATCATTCTGGAAGCCGTCTGTTTTGCATATACCAGTATCTGATACGCATGTCCGGATCATATAAATATGTTTCGACCAACGTGTGTCTTCGCCAGTTGGGAGTTACCTTTTCAACATGTGAGCAGGTGGTTTTAAGTATTGTAAAGTTGTTATCGGCATGGGGGATTGTTTAAATTGGAGAATATACAGTGAATGATGGTTTTTCTCTTCCTGGATTTTCCGTATTAATATCAGCTGATCTTTGTCTCATTTAAAGTCGTCTGATGGAATAATGAAGGTGACCTCTATCTTCGAGAAACCTTTTTTTTTTGGTGTTAATTCGAAAGGAGACGTTTCGGTATTGAAATGCAAGCTAAGCTGTTTCCGAATTACTCGACTTTTTCTATCGGTTTCCTGGTGGGAATGACTTTTGTTTTTGTGCTACAGTGTGATATCCCCGGAGGTACTGGAATTGGTTTAAGATGAAGTATGGCTTTTTAATAAATTATTTTTCGAGCTCTGGAGCATTGAAGTGAAAGATGTTTTTCCGTTTCATATTTTTCTGAAATAAAGTGTCATGGAGTGTTAATCTCAGTACAACTTGTTTTATAAGTAAATGCATAACTAATATATTATCTAGATTTAAAACTGATTGAGGTATGTTTTATGTACTTTATTCTTTTAGTTAGTTTATTTGTTTCTATGTGACTAAATTTAAATAAATGTTTGTTTCTTTTAAATTTGTCTTTCATTATTTAGATCACATAATAGTTTGACTTCTTATTTTATATTTTAGCAAGCTAATTCCATTAAATTGTTTTGACATTTTAATTCCATTTAAAGTAGATTTAGTAGTTTAACGTATTTTTCATCCGAGGTTGGGACATAAAGCAATTACGTTTCCATTTGCTTAATTCACTCTGCTAATTTAATTTACTGAGATATTACTTATTGGTAATTATCTCAACAAGAATCACTCCTGAGTTATTCCACGATCCTTTGCGACGAAATTGGCGATTTTTTTCTGCGAATAACTGACGAAATTGATTTTTTTTGGCAATCATTTGTCGAAATTCGAGATATTTTTCTGTTATATTTTTTATGCCCTAATTGATGTCAGATTTTTCATAATTTTCGGAACCGATTGCCATACATTTTCGGAAAATTCGGAACAGAATCACCTCTGAACTTGCAAATCGGTAGCGGCAAATAACGCTAAACTTCACAACCGATGTCGGAGAAAAAATAGCGAAATTTGTTTATCGGTCACGGAAAAAAATCTGGACTTTCAACGATCTTTCGCGATAAAAACTCTCAAAATGTGTCAATCTGTCGCGCGAAAATATCATGAAATTCGCAAAGCGTTAGCAAGAGTGGATCGTAGTTTCAAAATGTAAAATTTTCCTGAAAAGGTAAAATTTTTTGGACGGGAGCCTCCCGCCCACGGTATTCTTTTGGGCGGGATTTCAAAATTTTGGGCGCGAATCCCGCCATCCCGCCCTGAAATTCAAGCCCTGTATACTGTAATTTCATTTTACAAATTTGTTATCGATAGTAACTGGTTCCTAGATTTTTGAGCTGGCTCCTAGATTTTCAAAAAAATTTTACACCCCTGGTATTGAAGTATTAACATGTAGTCTTTATGTTTAAAAAGATTGGACTTGATAGAAAAAATTATTCATCCTCTGGTTGTGAATAACTTATGACAGTAGCGAATTCTTAGAAGTAAAGTTTTCTTCTCTTAAATTTTATTAGCATTCTTATAGAAAATTTGGATAAAAAATAACGAGTAAAATTTAGTGGTGAGAGACTGCCCGCTGGCGCATAGATTTTTTACATCCCTGGCCATCATATTCTGTTTACTTGGTAGATTGTTATGTTATGAGTTATACATATTTTATTAACCCTTTCAGGAGCAAGTAATTGTGTTTCTGTAAAGTTGAATTCACACTGGAATTTTCAAAAAAATTTATTTAAAAATAAGCAAAGGCAATTTTATAATTTTCTTTTCATCGATTATAAAAGTGATATTTAATTAAAATTAAGTTGGCTATAAATTTTATTATTGATTATAATAAAATAATATAAGTTTTAATTGTTTTATTATTTTTTTTTCCAATTATGACGTAAATTGATTATAAAAGTGGCGTCTCTTGTACCACTTTTTTTAAGTTGCCTTCAATTACATAATTTTGGAAATTCTCTGATTATATAAAGCAAATATTATTTATCATTATTATTTGTGCCGAAAAGCAAATATTGAAAAGAAAGATGATGACGACTCAGACTCGACATTGCATTGCAAAGATTTAATATCCTACCATCCCTCAAGGGATTAAAGTGTTATAGAAATGTTACTATATTTCTGTTCTGTGAAATTTTGAGGCTTTCATCCATGTTGTCAGATTTTTTTATTTTATTTTTTTTTAATATTGTGTTTTAGCAAAACTTATTTATATATTTGTTATTGTCATATTTCCATTGACCTTATTGAGTGAAAGTAAAATAATTTTGTTTTCCTTTTAAATAGAATAATGATGAAGGAACGTCTGACAAGCCTTATGGCCATGCCCTTATTGCTGGAATTGATCGTTACCCTCGTAAAGTAACCCGGAAAATGGGAAAGAAAAAAATTGCTAAGCGTAACAAGATCAAGCCTTTTGTTAAAGTTCTGAACTACAACCATCTTATGCCAACCAGGTGAGCTACACATTTAAATTTAGTCATTTAAGTATGAATTTGACAAATTATGATTTGTAAGTGTAGTAATTGCTTATTATCCTATGTTGGATTACAAGCGCTTTTGTAAAAAAAATTAATGGATAATGAATATTATCTATTGTAAAGTTACCAAGGATAATTCCTGGTCATCAAGTTTCTGGGATCATTCTTTGTCATTTTCACTTTCATTATCAAAATAACAATTTATCAAACTGTAAAAAATCTGAAAGATACTTTGAACCCTTTGCTTTCCAATGTATAGCCTAATTATTCATTTAATTAAAATTTAATATGAAATTAAAAATAACACTCTGCAAAACAAAATTTAACTTTATTTTTACAAAGATATTGTGATAAATTGAAGTTTTAATTGTTTTATTATTTTTTTTTTCCAACTATGACAGCACAATTTTTAAAAGAGATTATAAAATTTTTCTCTACTATATTAAAAGCTTTTATACAAGAAGCCTATATTTGTTGGGTAATTCCTGGTCGGTACATAATATAATTTTATAATATTTATACTTGGTATTTTATGCTCTAAAAACTATTGTCTTACAACTGTTTTTTTAACCATATCTAAAGAAGCATCCTTAACCTCATCTCAACGAGAGCCTTTTGCTTAATTTTTAATCTTTTACCATGGGTTTTTCAAAACAGAAAGTTTCTTGTTATTGAATAATATTTATACTTGGTATTTTATGCTCTAAAAACTATTGTCTTACAACTGTTTTTTTAACCATATCTAAAGAAGCATCCTTAACCTCTTCTCGACGAGAGCCTTTTGCTTAATTTTTAATCTTTTACCATGGGTTTTTCAAAACAGAAAGTTTCTTGTTGTTGAATCATGAAAATGAGGTAAATTTCATAATAAAAAATAACTGGTGAGAGTAATGAAAGGTTCTGAGCAGCTTAAGTGACACGTATACCGGTCGTTCCTCCCCAAGGGGTTAACTGTAACCAGGGCTGCGGAGTCTGACTCTTTTAGGTAGCTTTCATTACAAAAAGCTACCTATTGCAGCCGTTCGGAGGAAAGCGATTTCAAAAAATTTTGGTATATTTTCATCGATCATGACCCCCAGACCCCGAAACCACCCTCCGTTCAAAAGTTGATATATATATATATATATATATATATATATATATCTGACATTTGTCATACTGTAACTCTCAAATTTATGAACCGATTTGGATGTAATTCGGTATGTACATAGTACATACCAATGTCTCGACCGAGTTCGTTGGCCAGCTTCATCCGCCATTTTGTTTCAAAATGGCGGCCATTTAAAAAATTGTTAAAAATTTTAAATTTGAAATGTGGTACCAAAGAATTGAAAATGCAAAAATATTTTTTTCTTATGTATTTGACCTTTATACAAAGACTCCGTAGCAGTTTTTGTTTCGTCTATATCTTAAAAAACGGCTGAGTTATAGCATTTTGAATTTCTAGCGTGGCTGACATTTTGAAACGTCCTGATATTTGTCACGTGATAACAGGCGTATTTATGAACCGATTTGGATGTACCTTGGTGTGTACATAGTACATACAAATATCTTGACCGAGTTCGTTGGCCAGCTTCATCCGCCATCTTGTTTCAAAATGGCGACCATTTAAAAAAAATTTGAAAATTTAAAATTTAAAATGAGATACCAAAAAATTGGGAAATGAAAAAGATTTTTTTCGTATGTGTTTGACCTTAATACAAAGATTCCGGAACAGTTTTTGTTTCGTCTATATCTAAACAAGTTGGAAATTGCTCGTCAAACGTGGCAAATGAGGTGCGTTCGTACTATAACTAGTTTTATAATTATTTTTTGCACCCCATATTGTACTGAATGTATAATTTTTTGCACTTCATAAAGCGCATAGTCTGATACATCATTAAAATGCACTTCCAATATTTTTTTCCCATTCCCCGTAATGTAACAGAACACTTTTGACTGTCCCTGTAATTAAACTATACATCCGATTTTCCTAAAATTTGAAATAGCTCAACAAAATTTTGCAACAATTATATCTTTAAAATTTCAGACCATTCGGAAGGCTGTAATATCATTAAAATGCACTTGCAATAATTTTTCCCATTGGCCATAATGTAAAGAAAAACTTTTGACTGTCCCTGTAATTAAACTATGCATCCGATTTTCCTAAAATTTGAAAGGGCTCGACAAAATTTTGCAACAGTTATATCTTTAAAATTTCAGATCATTCGGAAGGCTCTAATATCATTAAAATCCACTTGCAATAATTTTTCCCATTGGCCGTAATGTAAAGAAAAACTTTTGACTATCCCTGTAATTAAACTATACATCCGGTTTTTCTAAAATTTGAAAGGGCTCGACAAAATTTTGCAACAGTTATATCTTTAAAATTTCAGATCATTCGGAAGGCTCTCATATCATTAAAATGCACTTGCAATAATTTTTCCCATTGGCCGTAATGTAAAGAAAAACTTTTGACTGTCCCTGTAATTAAACTATACATCCGATTTCCCTAAAATTTGAAAGGGCTCGACAAAATTTTGCAACAGTTATATCTTTAAAATTTCAGATCATTCGGAAGGCTCTCATATCATTAAAATGCACTTGCAATAATTTTTCCCATTGGCCGTAATGTAAAGAAAAACTTTTGACTGTCCCTGTAATTAAACTATACATCCGATTTTCCTAAAATTTGAAAGGGCTCGACAAAATTTTGCAACAGTTATATCTTTAAAATTTCAGATCATTCGGAAGGCTCTCATATCATTAAAATGCACTTGCAATAATTTTTCCCATTGGCCGTAATGTAAAGAAAAACTTTTGACTGTCCCTGTAATTAAACTATACATCCGATTTTCCTAAAATTTGAAAGGGCTCGACAAAATTTTGCAACAGTTATATCTTTAAAATTTCAGATCATTCGGAAGGCTGTAATATCATTAAAATGCACTTGCAATAATTTTTCCCATTGGCCGTAATGTAAAGAAAAACTTTTGACTGTCCCTGTAATTAAACTATATATCCGATTTTCATAAAATTTGAAATGGCTCGACAAAATTTTGCAACAATCATATATTTGAAATTTCAGACCATTCGGTTGGGTAGTTTTTACTCTGTTACATACGGACGGACGGACAGACGGACGGACGGACTGAACGACGACTATAGGTGCTACGTATTTATATAATTACGAACGCACCTAAAAAATGGCTGAGTTATAGCATTTTGAATTTTTATTGTGGCTGACATTTTAAAACGACCTGATTTTTGTCACGCGATAACAAGCGTATTTATGAACCGATTTGGATGTTACTTGATCTGTACATAGTACATACCAATGTCTCGACCGAGTTCGTTGGCCAGCTTCATTCGCCATCTTGTTTCAAAAGGGTTGCCATTTTAAAAAAATTAAATTTAAAATTTAAAATGAAGTATTAAAAAATTGGAAAATGAAAAAAATTTTTTTATGTGTTTGGCCTTGATACAAAGATTCCGGAGCAGATTTTGTTTCTGAAAATTTGTTCTTTTGTTTATATCTTAAAAAATGGCTGTATTATAGCACTTTGAATTTCTAGTATGGCTAACATTTTGAAACGATCTTGTATTTGTCACGCGATAACACCCGTATTCGCCTATTTCCATGTAAGAAGGCATGTGGATAGTATACATCAATATCTCAGCCAAATATAAGTTACTTTAAATAAAAGCAGCTTGGATAAAGCTGACTAATTTCGCGAAATTCTCATTCATAATGATTTAGTATTGATAAAAATTAGTATTAATCTCCTATATTCGGTTTCCACTAAATTGAGCTTCGTGTGTTTGAATAATATAAGTTGGCTTTTTTAAAATAAGGAATTTGAAAGCTACCTCTTCCTCCCGGCACTGGCCGGAAGGACTTTTTTGGACCCTTTTTTGAGCAAGAGAGTCGGAGTCCCTGAAAAACAGACTCAGACTCCAGATTTTTTTGTTGGACATTTTAAAGTGAAATAATCTATAAAATGAATTATTGTTATATGGACTACTTCAGGCTACTCAAAGATGACCGATTTACTGCAGTGTTCAAAATAGATACAGGGTTAGGTATAGAGAAAGTACAAGGTACTTACTACACGTGTCCAGAGTTGATAAAAATTGTTTTAATTCATAACTGTAGTAATTTAGTATATATAAGTATTTCCCTTCTTAATTTTCTGATTTGCGGATAGAACCAGGGTACAAAGTTCTGCAAGGACCCAAGGCCCGGAAAATAAAGGCAATTTTCAAACAGGTGGTGCTAGTAGAATTAAGACAATTTATATTAATGAGCCAGATCAACTTATAATAAAATACAGCCGGCTGTCAAGCCCAACATAACAACTTTGAAAGAATCAAACTACGTCGATAAAATAGGAACAATTTACAACGTGCCTGAATCGAGGTGAGAATAAATACAAAGGCACGGTTGAACATTTTGTCAGACGGGCCTTAAAATTTTGGCTCATGAAGATCTCTTATATGGAGTAATACAAAAATTATAAATTTGTGCTATTTTTAGAAGCAAAAGAATTTAGAAGTCAGTTTAGCGATGTAATAGAATCCTTTTTCTGATTTTTTTTGCCCTCAAATATTTCTGGTCTGTATGACATAAAGTCAAAATTCCAGAATACCCTTACTTTATTTTTGTGCACAGGAGTCAAAATAAAATTAAATTGTTATTCTTTCTTTTTCTTTTCCTGAATCAGCAGTACCCAAAATAACAATAAAATAGTGAAATTTTGTTATCTGTCACCTTTTGAATTTCGGGTTTTTCAGGTCTGCCGAACCCGAAATAAAGCCAAAATTGTAAAATTAATTAATAAGTTTTTTTCTTTCTTCTTTTTTCCCATTAGAATCCATAGAATTGGAATGATTTCCAAATTTTTCCAATCCCAAAATTGTCTTTTTTTCCTCCTTTCCATAGAAATTTTTCAAGTCTGGAGGACACAACTAAATTGCAATAATTTCACTTTTCCTTCTCAGTCTGCAGATCCAAAATAGAAAAATTTCCATTTTGTGTTCTTTAGACTTTGATAGTTGGATTTTTCAGGTTTGCGGGCATGGCATAGTAAAATTAATGAAGCAAAAATCAGTTTTTTTTTTAAGCCCTAAAAAGAGAATCAATACCGAAATAGTGAGATTTTAGCTTTATTTTTCTTATATTCCATCATTATTTTGACCAACACTTGTACATTTGCCTGCCCGGAGTCGTCCATTTTACCCCATCGACTCTGCAACCCTGACTGTAACACACTATATGGCAGAACAGAAGTATAAATACTATCTGATTGCAAGATTTAAAAATCAGAGTTTCTTACCAGACGTACCCAGGGTCGGGGAATTTCAAAGTAGTCAGGGAAATTTCAAAATATATAGGAAAAGTCGTGGAATTTGCAAATATTTTCTAAAAAGTCTTGGAAGAAAATTGAAAAATGTCGCGAAATTCATTAAATAATCTTGGGAGAAAATAAAGAAATTCATCAAACAATCCCCATCAAAAAATCGAGATATTTGAACAACGATCGCAAAAAAGAATCGCTAATTTTGACAAAGGATTGCAAAAATAAGTAGCAAAATTTCGTTGTATGCCCATTTTGGTCAGAGAATATTTTGAGATTTGGTCATGGAATTTGTGTCAGTCATGTTTTGCTGGGAACCCTGAGATAGTTTCAGGAGGGTTCTGCACCCTGTCTGCCCCTAGGTTTGCAAAATAGTGCCCTTCATCCAAAAAATTAAATTCTGTTTTGAAAATGTCTGAGAAATGGAAACAAGACAGAAAAATGCCTGATGATGGGGAGGAGAATGCATTGATGTGCACCACGAAAAAAAAAATAATAATTTCACCAAACATTCATAAATTTCATTGGTCGTGTAAAAAAAAAAAAAATAATAATAATAATAATGATTGGGTTAATAAAATAGCTAGTTTTGTTGATCGCTTGAGATGAAAAAATTTGCATTTTCTGTCACACTCGAGGAAAAAAAAATTGTGAATTCTGTCAAGATCACGTAAAAAATAGCAAAATTCATCATACAAGTGCTGAAATAGCGAGTGTCCCCCCCCCCCCCAAAAAAAGGCAAATTTTATCAGGAAATCGTGTTTTAAAAAATCACAATTTTCATGGTCATGAAAAAAGTCTTCTGAATCACATTATAGTTTTCTGTACATATAAAAATGATAGTTAACTATTTAATATTGTTATTTTCTTCCTATTAGAATAAATGTCAATCGAACTCTACATTTGGGTGAAAGAATGTTAATATAGTATAAAACTGTGCATGTTGAGAAGTAATAGTTTTTCAAATCAACTATGAAAATGCAATATATTTATTACAGAAAATACTATGAAACATTTTAACATAAATTTATCAAGATACTTATTTTATATTCAAAACCAATCTAGTTCACAAAATTCACACACAAATGTTGGGGAAAATGTACTTTCACGTGTTATTTTCTGAGTGTATCTTTAAAAGATTGCCCAGAGTGAAGAACACTACTATATGAACCTATTCTTGTTTGCCTTGTACGAATCCTTAACGGGGTGGGTTTGTGCTTATTGATTATTTGACTACAATGTATGTAAGCTCTGCATGCAATTGCATCATGCTTATCTGCTAATAATGATGTACTTTTGGTGTTAAAAGTTTTCTGTTTGTCTTTTTTTGATTTGTTTTATTGTTTTGATTTAATCTTTTAAAAAATATTTTTTCTTTTTAGGTATATGGTTGACATCCAGTTTGACAAAAGCATTGTTAATAAGGAAGTTTTAAAAGACCCTGCTAAGAGAAGAAAAGCAAGACGAGATGTCAAGGCAAAATTTGAAGAAAGGTAAATAAATACATTAGCAGGCCTCGCAGCGCTCCTATATTTCCTATAAATTTGAAAAAGTTCTTATATTTCCTATATTTTTCAACCTTCCACTCTCACGATTATTTTTTATTTAGGCCGCAAAGTTCTGCAATCCGGATGTGGTTTTTTTCCGCGAATCATTCTTTTTAAATCATGATTTTCTTCAATCACCCATTTAAAGAATCCCAAATTTCGTCAAAAATCGAAAATTTTGGCAGTCACTCGCTTAAAAAAATTGAGTTTTGTCTGTGAATCGCAGCAAAAAATGATGAATTAATCGTGAATTTTTTCAATCAGTTTTGTCAAAAAATCGTTCAGTTTGTCAGTCAGTCTTTGAAATATATTGCGAAATTGGTCTATCGTTCTTTGATAAAAAATCGTAATTTTCGGCAGTCTCTCGCAGTAAAAAAGGTAATAATAATGTGGATTTCTTCAATCAGTCGCTAAAAAATAAAATTAATATAATTATTTAAAAAACGCTAATTTGTCAGTTTGTTGCCAAAAAAGTTTGACATTGGGAGCTTCCTCAATCGGATGCGAAAAAAGACGCAAATTTCATCGATGTATATCAAAAGAATGTCAATCAGCTGTTGAAATAAAAATTGCAAATTTTGTCAATCATTTGTGGCAAAAAAATTTTTTTACTCTATAGGGCAGAGATGTTTCAGTTCCGAAAATTCTAGGCATTCGGTTCCGAAATGTAAAAAAAAAAAAAAATCAATCGTAGTCTGAAAAATCGGACGTAAAAAAGTTAGGGAATTTCAACAAATGGTTGACAGAAAAAATTGATTGTGTCAATTGTTGGCAGAAATAAACGTCAATTTTGTTAAAAGATCGCATAAAAACGCGATTTTCGTCAAAGAATCGCGCAAAAAAAAAAAAAAAAAAAAAAAACTGTTTGTTATAAGATCGCACGAAAATGCGATTTTCGTCAAAGAATCGCAATTAACTCTCAAAGTTCACAGAAAGAGCACGAATTTCGTCGAAAAATCACATAAAATGCAACTATCGTCAAAGAATTGCGAAAAAAAAAACATTATTTCTTCAAAGGATCGGCAAAAAAAACTGCTTATTTTGTAACTTTTATTTCAATTATGTTTGTATTAAAGATGATTCTGTTCTGAAAATATAAGGCATTCATTTCCGAAAATTTTAAAAAATCTGTCACCTATACGAAAATTTGGACAAAACATCCAGGGCTCCCAAATGGTCCCCCTTTTCCCCCCCAAAGTCCCCCTTTAAAAAAAAAACCCTTTAGTCCCCTTTTATGCATTTTGGTCCCCCTAGTCCCCTTTTCAGTGACTGAAAAAAATCACCGCAAAATAAAAAAAATTACTTCAACCTCCTTGTGCAATATTGCACCGGCCCTGCTAACAGCTTATTACCTCATAAAAAGAAAAATCCTTTTTTATGTTCTTGGAAACAATACGAAAGTCAGAATTCTCCTATTTATCCTCCACAAAACAAAATGTAGAGAAGACTTTTCTATTATTACCCGCTTTCCATTTATCAAGGATAGACTTGTCTTAGCCAGACCTGTTACTCACATGACCAGTTTTTGAAACCGAATGTTAAAGAATTATCGCAAAATAAAAAAAAACAAAAACAAAACCTCAAAATGCATAAAAATTAAAAGATGCTGTAAACCAATTCTGGATAAATTGTATTCAAAATATGATAAAATTTATCAAACTGGGCTAAAATATGGAAACTGGATTCTTTTAAAGAATTAAAAAATTGCATAAAAATTTGAAAATTTCTGTACAAATTCTGAATAAACTTCATTAAAAGGAGGACAACATTTTCTATATTGGGCTAAAACATTGAAACCAGATTCTAATGTGGAAAGAATCACTGCAGAACACACATATATACGTACAAAAAAAAAAAAAAAGTCTAAAATTAGTTAAAAATTGAAGACGACGACGCTATTACATTAGGGCTAAAAGTTTGAAACTGAATTTCTTATATGAATGTCAAAAAATTGCCGCAGAATGCAAAAAAAGGCTGAAATTCACATTAAAAATTTCTGAAAGATTTTTAAAATGTTGTACAAATTTTGAATAAACTTTATTGAAAAGAGGGAAAAAATTATTGCATTAGGCTAAAAAATAAAAATCTCATAAAAAAATGTAATAAAAAAAAAAAAAAAATCCAAAACCTAATTTAGATATACAGGTGGTATCTTCCTGCCAAATCTTGTAGCTCTACGTGCACCAATCTCTTTAGTACGCAAACTTTTAACTTTATTATTATAGATGTAGTTTTGTTTTCAATTTTGATGGAGAGGTATATCCAATCTATTAAAGGAACTCTTAATTACAATGTCTTCTTGTTTTTGTTTTTTCCGCCTTAGGCTCTCTTCAGTCTATATTTCTATATTCTTAAAAAAAAAGTAACTAACTCTGTCACCGCCGCTGCAGTTATGAGCATTGGTAGTACTCATATTACACAGAAATGATTGATAAACACGCTGGTGCAGGCAGTTTTTAAATCGAAGAAACCTTTTTAAGAGCTATTCAATGTTAAAGTTGGTCAAAATCATTCCATTAAAAAAGATTTATAGCTGAACAAAAGCATACATAGGAATTTAATCCTTTTTTCTAAGGATATACATTACAAGCCTGTGGTACGCAGAATGCATTTATTTTATTTTTTGACTGATATATTTTTTTTCGATTTTTTATTTGAATTTTCATCATTTTAATAGATATTTTTATTCACATTTAGATAAAGTTATTATTTTAAATTGTTGCCAATTGTAAAAACAGCGCAAAAAGTACTATTTCCTTTTAATTAAAAATGTATTCGCATGTGACTATTAAAAATAGAAATAAAACTTTAAAATAAGAATTCAATGATCACGTTTTAAAAGCAGGAAAATATTTAAAATTTCGTCACAAAAATTGTATTTACAAGGGAATATTAAAAAAGAAAGAAAAGTTTTAAAAATTAACATTAATATATGCTAGTTAAAAGCAATAAATAGGAGAAATTACATAACATTTAAAATGCACAAATAATAATATTGCCAAAGAGTTTAAATTAAAAAATATATTTACACGAGAGATTTATTTCGTATTTTGTGGTGATCTTTTTAACTATTGTTGTCAATTCTAAGACAGCGCAAATAATAATTCTCCCTTTCAAACAACAAATGTATTTTCACGTGAACGTTAAAGAGAGAAATAAATTTTTGGTGAAAATTACGTCAGAATTAAAACAATATATTTAAAATGTGTTATTTAAGACAATTTTCTTATAACATTGTTTAAAAAATTCCAAAAGTCAACGACTCTGTTTGATTTGTTGATTTTATATAGGCTGATTTTCAAATGCTGTTTACTGATCTTATATAATCAATCACAAAAACAGCCATTAAATGTCTGAACAACAGCTGGTTATATCTTAAAATCCCTCAGTGAGATTGAAATGAATGGAAATCTGTTTACAGTGAGATCATCACTAGTTGTTTAATTATTATTCATATCTTCCATAATCTTTTTAAAGTGGATCAAATTACCGTGTGTTTAGAGTCTGCAGTGTCTGAACGGAATTTGTCGAGCATAGCTCGTTGGGGGCAGAGCCCCCTATTTTATCAGAAGAAGGTATTGGAATCATGAAAAAAAATTTCCATTTTTTTTTATGGATTTACATGTTTTAGATTGACCTTCAATACGATTTGACTATTTTTAAAAAATCTCTATCTCTATTTGTGATGCAAAATTTGTAGCTACTCTATCTCAAAACTAAAGCATAGAATTTCATCAAATGCATATTTAATTAGACTTTAGCACACATAGATGCTGATTAGGTTTTGGTATATATGGCCCAACAGGTGGCATTGCTATGTTGCATTTTTCATAATTTACACAATAATTATACCTTAGCATCGTTACGGTGAAATTCCATCAAGCTTCATATTCATTTAATCTTTGAGATAAATTGGCACTGATTAGATTTTGGTGTATTTCATGACAGGTGGCATGCATTACTAGGTTTCATTTTTAATTATTTCTGTGAAAGCCAGATCACAGCATGGTTGGGATTAAATTTCACCAGATTTGATATGTAAGATGATTATGAATAACTGATGATTCAATATTGGTTTTGATCACTCCCCACGGAGCTTTGCCATACTAGGCTTTTTCCTATGAACATTATAGCTTATCCTAGCTTCTATTGTGTAGAAAGAAACTAAATTTTATGTTTGAGGTTAATAATTAATAATATATATCTTAATCCAATTTTAATGTTCAACAGGAATCGTTATTATGCTGTGCTCTTTTTATTCACTGATCATTATTTTTTACCTTTAAAGAGAATTATCAAGGTGAATGCCGAAATATTGAATACTTTCTATATTATTGCAGTTGGATATTTAAATTTATTTCTATAAAACTGTGTACATTGTTTAATGACATCTTATAAAGATAACCTTCTAACATATTTTCTGGGGTAATTTTAAAAATTTACTAGCATATTTAGGAAAATTAGTGCAATGTTTTTACTCATTTTAGTCTCCTTTTTTAATAAAAATAGTCCCCCGAAGTCCCCTTTTTAAATAAAAATGGTCCCCCAAAGTCCCCCTTTTATTTAAAAATGGTCCCCTTTCCCCCTTTTTGAGGACTAAAATATGTTGGGAGCCCTGAACATCACGAATTTCGACAAATGGTCGCCGAAAAAAAATTCTTTTTTTTTTTGCAATCGTTTGCCGGAAAAGGGCCAATTTCATCGAACAATCGCATAGAAGATGCAAATTTTGTCAAAGAACCATGGAAAATACGCAAATTTCGTCAAAAGTATGCTTGAAAACCTCTGTTTCATTATAAGATCGCTAAAAAGACACAAATTTCACCAAAAGATTGCTAAAAAAAACACAGATTTCGTCAAAAGATCGCGAAAAAACCACAAATTTCATCGAAAGATCGCTAAAAAACTGCAGATTTCGTCAAAAGATCATGAAAAACCCAAATTTCGTCAAGGGATTGAGAAAAAACTTATAGTTAGTACCGGGAGTGGATTTCCTCCTTTTGCTGTAACATTTCAAAAAATTTGCTGTGAATTTGAGAAAATTTTTTTTAAACTCAGAATCACCCTTGGTTTGTATTGATAAATGCAAATGCTATAAGGGGTGATGCAGACCTGCCAACCTTTGAAAATGAGAAATCGTAGCACACAAAATTTAAATTAATCTGGAGTTTGGTTGGTTAGTTTTTCGTGTTACACAGCCATCTTTTGACATTCGTAAAAGGTAAATAAGGTTTCAGTCTTTCAACTCAATATAGTAAATTTTCTCTTTTGAAATTTTTTATACGATATTTAAAGTTTCTTTTCGTTTCGCAGCGTTTTCTTTTCTCTTTTTTTTTTTTTTTTTTTTTACATTTGTAAAAGGAGCCTGGTTCCAATTTTTTAGCTCGGTGCAGTAAATTTTGACGAAATTCGAGATTTTTTTTCCTGCGATCATTTCAGGATATTCACAATTTTTCCGCAATCGTAATTCACATTTTTTTTATCACGATATCCGAATTTTCGAACTAATGGCCAATTTTTTAAAACTTTCGGAAATGAATACATTGAATTTTGGAAATTTCGCAACAGAATCACTCCTGAAAAATATGCTGTGCGGGATAAAAATCACAACTAGAAACAAAAGATGCGTTTGTGTTTTTTGCACAAAAATCGTAGTTTAAGACCGATTTTCGTAGCATCGTAGTTTATAGGTCCAAATCGTAGCAACTACGATTTTTTCGTAGCAGTTGGTGGGTCTGGTGATGATTCAGAAAATAATCGTAAAAAGTATTTAAAAATATAGCTTGGAAAAGAAATTGCATACAACTCCTGAAACTAATATTTTACTCCTGAACAGTGTTAAAAATTCCTGAAATAGTCAGGAGAGTGAACTTTTAATAGTTTACTCATGATATAGTCTTATGTTGACATTGTGATATTACATATGGAAGTGTATTAAAACACGTGTAGATCTGTTTACTTTTAAATAAAAATTCCTATATTTTCTTGAAAAAATTCCTATATTTCCTATAATATTTTTGAAGAAAGTCACTTCTAGGCCTGCATTAGTTACAGAATAAATATCTTAGTTATTTAACTGCATAAAGAATCCCCCTCACTGACAAGCCCGTGTTAATACGTTCACTAAGCTCCAGGTTTCACTGCAATACAAGTAATATTTAAAGTAATATAATTCTATTGATTTAATGTATTTTTAATACATTGAACAATGATTAATACTTCCAAGGATTGCATTCATATTCGTTATTAAGTTTTTTTTATAAAATGTTCAAAGAATCATTTTTTTAGCATTTAAAACAAAATGAGAGAACAACATTACAATTTTGCCCTTTTCCAAGACAATCGGAGGGTTAATGCACTGTATTTTTTTTTTTTTTTTTTTTTTTAAATAGAGGGTCCCGGTCTGTTTAGTCCTTGTACAGAAGTTGACAGAAATGTCCTCAATATTCCATTATTTTTGCAGTACTTGGCTTTAATATGTTCACTGCCAAAGCTGAGATGGTGCATATGTTCATACACGCCAAGATCATATCTGCAATTTAGTTCTTTTAAATTATTTTCTGTTTTATTATTTAAATATATATATGATATTACTTTTAGCAACAAATAAATTCACAAGAATATGCTCGTTGTTGGCAAATGAAACATTGTAGGTATTTTCTATCGCACTATGCTCGCAATTGGTGATTTAGATAAGAACATCAATAGCGAGTTATCTTGTAGCTGGCAAGGAAACCCAGTTTGCTAACTACGAGTATTCTCGTAGATGGTAGCGAACATCTTAATGTATATACTATATATTTTTTTTTTAAATCCCTGTCAGCGTTTTTCATTTTGCTCCATCTAGTCTTTTGAATGAACAAAAACTTCCGTTTGAATTTTAAGAGGATTATTTCATTTACATAGTTGCCAACTTGTACGGATTTCGTTCTAAGTGTACGGTTGTACAGATGAATAGTGCAATCTCGGAAAACGCGAATTTCGTCCAAGATCGCGTGAAAAAACACGAATTTCGTCTAAGATCACGTAACCAACGCTAATTTCTTCAAAAGAATCACGATAAAAACGCTAGTTTTGTCAAGGATTGCGTAAAAAAAATGCCAATTTCTTCAAAGGATCGCGAACAAACACTAATTTTGTCGAAGGATCGGGGGGGGGGGGGGGGGGGGGGGGAATGTGCATTTCGTCAAAGATCGCGGGGAAAAAAACATTTTGTCTAGGAATTGTGAAAAGTACGCGAATTTCGTCAAAAAAAATGTGGGGATAAAACGCGAATTTGTTCAAAATATCGTGAAATGAACGCAGATTTCATCTAAGTTCGCCGGAAAAAAAAACACGAATTTCGTCAAAGGTTTGCAAAAAAATGCTAATTTTGTCAATGAATCACAAAAAAAAATTGCGAATATCGTCAAAAATCGTGGGTAAAAAACGAATTTTTCAAAGATATTTCAAACGAATTATCAAAGATATTTCAAAAAAAGCTAAATTTTGTAAAATGGATCGCGAAAGAAACTCGCATTTCGTTAAAAATCGTGCAGAAAAACACTATTTTTGTCGAAGGATCGTGAAAAATTTGCGAATTCCGTCAAAGATCGCGGGGAAAAAACACTAATTTCGTCAAGGGATCGTGAAAAGAACGCGAATTTTGTCAAGGGATCGCGAAAAAATGTTAATATCTTCAAAGATCGCGGGGAAATAACGAGAATTTCGTCAAAGACCACCCCAGTGGCAGAAAGTTTTGTAGCTGTCTGTGACAAGCTTTTAAAATTTCATAATCTGTCTGAAAATTTTGCATGTCATTTTAATGAATAAATAATAAATTAAACTAGGAATTTTTTATTATTTTATTTAAAACATGGTAAGCATGATGCATTCTCATTAATTTTGCTTATAACTTTTCCTCATCTAACTTCTTGTAGAATTTCTAAAGTGTGAAGGATAAGCAGAACCACACATAGGCAATAACGATGCTTTTAAAAACCTTCAGAAGCTTCAGAGGCTTCAAGCTCAAAAAGCACTGAGTTTTTCCTAAAACCCTTGAATGATTTTTTTTTTCCCCCAATCCTTTGACAAAATTAGTGTTTTTTCGCACACTTCTGATGAAATTCGCATTCTTTCCCGACCCTTTGACGAGTTTTACGGTTTTTTTTTCGCGATCCCTTGACAAAATTCGCCATTTTTTTTTTTTCTTTCTTTGCGGCCTTTTGAGGGAATTATTTTTTTGTAATTTGTTGATATTCACATTTTTTCCATGGCTTTTTGACGAATTTCTCGTTTTTGCCGCAATTCTTGGACAAAATTTGCATTTTTCTTTTTGTGATCCCTTGACAAAATTTGAATTTTTCTTTTCTGCGTCCTTTTGAGGAAATTTTTAATTCTTCTGTGAAATTCACGTTTTTCCCATGGCTTTTTGACAAATTTGGCATTTTTCCTGCAATTTTTGGACGAAATTTGCGGGCTTTTTTGATCTCTTGACAATATTCACGTTTTTCCACAATCCTATGAGGAAATTTGCGTTTGTTCCATCATCCTTTGACGAAATTCGTACTTTTCCGCAATCCTTTGATGAAATTCGTACTTTTCCGCAATCCTTTAATGAAATTTGAGTTTTTTCATGATCCTCTTGTTGACCAATTAAAACATTGGCCAAACAGAGTTGCTGTGGTTAGTGTGGAAGACTTAAGACACCAGTTCTAAAACAAATTCATTTTATTTGAAGCAAGATGATATGATTATTTACAATATAACAGCTGTACTTCGCCATCAAATCATAATATAAAATAAACTAATATCTAATGATTCTACATTATGACAAGTTATACATACGTACAATAATTCACGAAGCTACTAATCCAAAATCAGTCCAGACCTTTATACACCCGGTAACAGCAATTGTTTTGCATAAAAAATGTTGCCAACCGATAGATACAAACTTACTCAGAATACATCCGAAACTCCGATCATACGAATGCAACTTAAACGCCATTGGCTGCAAACTATGACGTCACAAGTCAGCCGTTCACGGCGAAAGATGAGATACCAAAATCACAGTTACTCAGTAACGGCACTTGCCTCAAAAGCTAATACGCATGAATGAAAATGCCGGTCGTTTCGGATGTAAACAAGAACAAGAGGAGGGTGAAAAATAAACGTGCATCAATAGGAAGTAAATACTTTAAAGCTTTATCATTCAAGTTAAACTTTACTGAATGTTTAAATAAACAATTGATGCATAACAATCGGCCTCCTTTTTCACCATCTCTTGAGCTTTACAAAAATATGGAAAAGGTCATATAGGTACAAAAAATTACAAATACATGAAAAATTCAAAAAGTTCAAAAATGTAAAACTTCAAAAAGTTCAACAACAAAAAGGTTACACTTTAAATTTAAAAACAACAATCTGATCAATGTCAGGTCATATAAGACTTTATTGGCAAGGCATTGACCAGAGTGAAGAGCATTGTAGTGAAAAACTATAACCACCCAATAAAACTTTAACTATCAAAAATACTTTTACAAAATTTCAATAACTGCTCTTTAATCTGTGGCTTTGTGAAGCTGTCTGCAAGATTAAATTTACTAGCAATATATCTAAGTTTAAATACTTTATCAAAAACTAGATTTCTAAGAAAAAGATACTTTATATGAATATGTTTGGTTTTCTGATTTTCAAAAGGAGAATTAGAAAAGGCTATTGCAGCTTGGTTATCACAGAACAGAGTACAATCCCTCAAGTTCAAGTTAAGCATCTCATTTAGCAAAACATTTTTGACCCAAATTAATTCTTTTGCAGCTTCAGTTAAACTGACATATTCGGCTTCCATGGTAGAAAGACTTATACATTTTTGTTTAAAAGTCTTCCATGATATGGGCGTTTCATCCAGAAACAAAATATACCCACCCATAGAAACACGATCGTCTCTGTTTGCTGCAAAATCTGAATCTGAATAACATGAAAGATTTAATTGACTGACTCTGGATAACTCAAGTTTATATTCTTTAGTATATTTTAAATAACCTAACAATTTTAGTAAACTATTCCAGTGAGTAATTCCAGGATTTGATTGAAATTGGGATAATAAATTAACTGCATACATTATATCAGGTCTAGTTCTCCCAGCTATAAAAGACAAACATCCTATAAGATTTCTGTATGGAAACCTAGACATAATTTCTATTTCTTCCTTAGTGGAAGGTGAATCTTGCTTTGACAAAACCAAGCCCTTGGGAATAGGTACAGAGCTTACAGGAAATTTAAATTCTGCAAACATTTCACAAACTTTCTCAATATACGAGGTTTGGTGAATGTACAGGTGATTTCCTATCTCTTCAAACTCTATGCCCAATAGCTTTCTGGTTGTCCCCATAATTTTTAAATTAAAATATTTTTGCAGCAAATTTAACCCATAATCCAAATCATCTTGAGTTTTACCAAAAAGAACCATATCGTCAACATAAAGTAAAAGAATCAATCTGGACTGAAACATGTATACACAATTACACCAATCGAGTTTATGAAAATCTAATCTGGATAAAACATCATCCACTTCAAAGAACCACTGTCTGCCAGATTGATGCAGACCATAAATGGCCTTATTCAACTTACAAACTTTATTTCTTTCTTTAATAAAACCCTCAGGTTGGTGCATGTATATAGTCTCATCCAGATTAGCATAAAGATAAGCGTTGTTGACATCTGCCTGGACATTAACCCATTTTAACAGACATGAAAATATGGCAAAGAATAATCTAACTAGTGAAAAACTTATGACTGGACTGAAAACTTCCTCATAATTTTCTCCTTTAACTTGGTTGAAACCTTTTGCTACCAATCTAGCCTTATACCTAACTATTTCATTTTTCTCGTTCCTTTTTAAGGTATACACCCAACGGTTACCAAGAATCTTAGCATCTTTTGGTGGTATCACAAGATCCCATACATTACGCTCATGCATAACATTTAACTCTTGGTTCATTGCGTCCCTCCAATTTGATGCTTCAGGTGTTTTAATGGCTTGATTGTAGGTTTGAGGAATTTTAATTTCAGTTAAGTTGGCCTCACCTATATTTAAAAGATTAGTTACATTACCAGATTCTTTATTTTTACTGCTAAAATCAAACAAGTTTTTATCACATTCTATTTTATTTGTTTTACAATAATCTATTAATTCATTAAAAGATCTAATTCTAGTATTTGTTCCTTCTATGCCATAATAAATGTCCGTTTTATCCCTTCCTGTTTTATGTGTTACTGCCTTACGGGTCCATGGAATAGATCTACAAGGTTTTAAACTAAACTGCTCTGAACTCTGGTCTTGATCTGACACACTAACTCTTTCAATGTCATTCCCCAATTGAGATGTATTCTCAGGTTCATCAAAAATATCTCCATCTTCTGGAAAGTCAAAAAGTGAAAAATTAAATTTTTGTTCTTTTAGTTTTGAAACGATATCTACCCCCTTTTTAGTTTCATCAAACTTAACGTTAATAGTTTCAACAACTTTATTTTCCTCTATTAACCAAATTCGGTAGCCTTTTGTTGTATGAGCATACCCACACATGATCCCTAGTTTAGCTCGCATATCAAGCTTCCTTCTGACCTGCCTGGGCACTCCAACATATGCTACACAACCAAACTTTTTAAAGTGAGAAACCGAGGGTTTTCTGCCTGAATACATCTCAAAAGGGGTCTGTTTATTTTGTTTGTGACAAACCCTATTCCAGGTATATGAAAAACAATGTAAGGCTTCAGCCCAAAATTTTTGACACAAGCCACTAGCATTGAGGAGAGTTTTTATACCATCAAGAGCAGTTAAATTGAAACGCTCCGCAATGCCATTCATTTCTGGGCTATACGGATTCGTTTTCTCGTGACCAATTCCCTGCTTTTCTAAAAAATTCTCAAAATCTTTGTTACAAAACTCCATGCCACCATCAGTTCTGATAGAAATTATTTTCTTATTTAAGTATCTTTCGGCCCTACTCTGGAATTTCAAAAACGTCTGAAATACATCAGACTTATTCTTGATGGTGTACACAGTAACAAAACGAGAAAAATCATCAATGATGGTAAAAAAATATCTACTCCCCCCATGCGATGTCACCTGTAAAGGCCCGCACAAATCCATGTGTAAGAGCTCCAGAGCAGCTTTAGACCTTACTTTATTTATTGCCCTAAATGATGTTCTTTTAGATTTTGCAAGTTTACAGGAGATGCAATCTTCGGCCAACTTTGACAGCTTTGGAAGTCCTTTAACACTTTCATTTTTACATGTGTTAATTAAGTATTCATTATTTACATGGCAAAATCTTTCGTGCCATAATTCATTCAAATTAATTTTTTCAGAATGATTAGCTGAAATGTCAGCCGAGTTGCTTTCTCCTTTACACATGGAATTATAATGAGAAGGTTTTAAAAAAATACAAATCATTTTTTCTAACTGCATAAAATAACCAATTCCATTCTTTGTCATATACTACAAGTTTACTTTTACTACCTACAAAATTTGCTCCTAACTTTTCAAGCTTACTGCCAGACAAGAGATTTGTAGTGGTCCGTCGATTTCGCAGCGAAATAGCTGCTATGGAAAAATTAAATAGAACAAAAGGTGCTATAACGAAATTAGAAAATTTCGTAAAAGATAATACAGACGAAATTAATTACCCGAGCTTCAAGCAAAAGTATCGGAAATACGGGATAAATATTATGATATCCCTGAGATTAAGGACTTACCAGAAATCGAAAACGAGTTAGATGAACTCGAAGATCGTCTCGAGAAACTTGAGGTAAGTCTCAACATATTTCTTAAAAATCTTAAAGTTTCTGAAATAAATGTGCATGCTGATAGTATTGAATCTATAAGTTCGAATAATATTAAAGTTAAGTTACCTGAAATCCCACTACCAACATTCAATGGTAAATATGAAGAGTGGTCAATCTTTAAAGTACAATTTACAAATTTAATTATAAATAATGCTCAGTTAAATGACGCTCAGAAGCTGTTTTATTTGCAAGCATCGCTAAAAAATGAAGCAAAACAACTAGAGAGCCCAGACGATTCCTTTCAGTCATTGTTTACAGCACTTACTGAAAGATTCGAAAATCAACGTTTGCTCATTGACACTCATTTATCGGCTATAATTAATTATGAAAAAATACATTACGAGTCTTCTAAAGAATTGAGATCCTTTATTGATTGTGTAAATAAAAATTTGAGGGCCTTAAAAGTATTACAATATGAACAAAACAATCTGTCTGATGCTATCCTTATCAATATTATATTGCAAAAGGTAGATAAGGAATCTCAAATTATTTGAATATTCGATTAAAAAATCAGAATACCCGCAATTTAATGAATTAATGTCATTTTTGGAAAACCGCAGTTCTACGTTAGAAAGCGTAAATAGATACTCTGCTTCAAAACCCTTAAACAAAAACATTCCTCTTTCGAACAAACAAAAAAATTTCATGCTAAATTCGAATGATAAATCGAATGGAAAAACTTGTATTCTGTGTAAATTGGCTTTTCATAATTTGAACAAATGTTCTCAGTTTCTAAAAATGAATGTTTCTGAACGATACGATTTTGTGAAGAAAAATAAACTGTGTATTAATTGTTTGAATAATTCTCATTTCATAAATTCTTGCATTTCAAAATATAATTGTAATACCTGTGGATTGCGACACAGCTCATCGCTTCATCGAGAAAAAGAAAATAAATCCAAAAATGAATTGGCTTCCCCCCAAATTTCCTCCCCTCTTGCAGGTGCGGTAAATAGAGAAACGAAGAACATTTCGGTAAATAACGAATCATTAAAGACCTTGAATAATATAAGTAAAGAAAGAAAATCAATTTTATTGAGTACATGCTTTGTTTTTATAGAAGATAATTTCGGAAATAAACGAAGGTTTAGAGTCATTTTGGATAATGCTAGCAATGTCAATATTTTAACTAAGGATTGCGCTGACATGCTGAAATTTAAAAAAAGGATAATTAATGTATCCGTTACAGGATTAAACGGTTATACTTATAATGTAAAACATAAAATTTCGAGTGTAATTACAAACGAAGATGGCTCTTTCAGGGAGAATATAGATTTCTTAATTGTTCCCAAAATCACGGATGTAATTCCATCAAAGCAATTAAATGTATCGGACATTAATTTACCGAATATTGTGGAATTGGCAGACCCCACATTTTTCAAACCGGGAAAAATTCACGCATTGGTTGGCGCTGGATTATTTTATAGAATTTTAAAGCATAATTCAGTTAAGATAAATGATAAACTTTTTCTGCAAGACACTGTTTTTGGATGGATCCCAACTGGGGCGCTAGAGGAGAACACGCAAACAAACAATATTACTATGCGCAATTTCGTTAGAGATTTCGATGAAATAAATGATAATTTAAAACAATTTTGGGAGCTTGAGTCTATAGGCATTAAACATGGGGATCCGAAAATATCGGAAACTGATCAAGCACAACAAATATTCGATAAAACTGTCAAATTTGTAGGCGATCGTTATGAAGTTCAGTTACCCTGGAAAAGAGACTGGAAGGATTTAAATGATAATTTTAATGTTGCGAAACAGCGTTTGGAAGGTCTAAAAAGAAAATTTTATCGAAACCCAGAGCTTTTTCGACAATATTCTGAAATAATCACGGAATATTTAAAGCAAGGAATTATAGAGCAGGTGCAAGAAAATGAACCTGTTTTAGACAGGGCAGTTTATTATTTGCCCCATCATGCGGTCTGTAAAGAAGATAAACTTACTACAAAGGTCCGAATCGTCTTCGATGCCAGCTCTCATGATAACAATGATTTGTCCCTTAATGATTGTTTATGGCCCGGCACCAACTTAAATCCACTTCTATTTGATATTTTAATCCACTTCAGATTATACGAAATTGCCTTTTCTTCTGATATCGAGAAGGCGTTCCTTCAAATCTCACTAGCTGAAAAAGATCGGGATTCTGTCCGTTTTCTGTGGTATGATGATGGTTTAAAATCTTTCAAGGTCTTCAGATTCAAACGTGTTATTTTTGGAGTCAATGCCTCTCCATTCCTCCTATCTGCTACAATAAAGGAGCACATCAAGCGGTTTATGAACCTACACCCAAGAACTGTTCACCTACTCGATAAATATATTTATGTGGACGATTTTATATCTGGCGAAGATACGCTGCAAGAAGCTCTTGATGTTTCCCTGAATGCTAACAAAATAATGTCTGAAGCAGGAATGATTCTTCGAAAATGGATAACCAATGATGAAGCGTTACTGCAGTGCTGGCAAAAGGAAGGTTTAAATATTCAAGCAGAACATGCTGCAATAAGCCTAGGAAGCAATCTAAGCAAGGTATTAGGGATGTCCTGGAAAACAGAAGAAGATTGTCTGACATTCGAAGTCAAAAGTTTAATAGAATTCTTGTCATCGCAAAAAAGCTCAAAGCGTCTACTATTGCAAGCAGTTGGTAAAATCTTCGATCCGTTAGGCATGCTGACGCCATTCACCATTAGAATAAAATGCCTGTTCCAAGAACTATGGCTAAAGAAGACAGCATGGGATGAACAGTTACCAACTAATGTGCACGAAAAATGGTTAAAGTGGCTCGAAGAACTTCCAAATTCAGCAGAATTAAAAATTCCGAGGAAAATTCTTGGTTGCTTGAATCAAGTAATAGCTGTAGAAATACACGCCTTTTCTGATGCTAGTAAAATAGCGTATGGATCTGCAATTTATCTGAGAATAAAAAGAGAGAGTGGTGTGGAAGTCAATCTCGTGACTTCAAAGAGTCGTGTTGCACCGATAAAGGAGATAACTCTGCCTCGGCTAGAACTTCTCGGAGCCTTACTAAGTGCAAGACTGACCAATAAAGTAAAACCCATCTTAGATCAAAAAATCACATCGAAGGTGTACTATTGGACAGATTCCAAAATAACCTTATTCTGGATCAAAGGATCATCAAAGCGATGGAAGCAGTTTGTGGCAAACCGTGTCATAGAGATTAATGCACTTTCAGATTCGAACTCTTGGTATCACTGCTCTAGCAAGGACAATCCTGCCGATCTCTTGACCAGAGGTGCGAGTGTTAATTCCCTTGTAGAGAATCCAATGTGGTTTAGGGGACCAAAATTCCTAGCAGCTGATGACTTAGTGACTGAGCAAGAAACTATTTCTGTGCCAGAAACAGATTACATTCCAGAGACTAAATCAAAATATAAAAATAACTGTAATGATTTCAATTCTAATATTTCTCTTTCTCTTTTCAGGAATCCTGAAGAAGTAAATTTTTTTCTCAACATAAGTGGTAAATACTATAGTATTCTTCGCATACTGGCATATGTTTATAGGTTTTTTCACAATTGCAAATGTAAGTTAGCAGACCGGCGCAGAGGCAGCCTCACAACCCCAGAAATAAAAAATTCAGAAGTTTCTCTAATTAGATTAGTACAAAATGCAGAATTTCAGGAAGAGATCAAGGGTTTAAAACGGGAATCAAGGGTTCCCCCTTCCAGTAAAATTAAATGTTTATCCCCCTTTTTGGATCAAGATAATATCTTAAGAGTTGGCGGTAGGTTGGAAAATTCAGATTTAAACTTTGATAAGAAGCATCAAATCATTTTGCCGAAAGGCCATAAGCTCACAAAACTCATATTTGAGCATTTTCACAGGAAGTATTTTCATATTGGTCCCCAAACTTTAATCCATTACGTACGAATGCGGTTTTGGCCCGTAAGTGGGAAAAATTTAGCGCGAAAGGTAGTGCATGATTGCGTTGTCTGTTTTAGGAACAACCCAGTTACTGCTAAACAAATCATGGGTGACCTCCCATCGGAAAGAGTAACTCCAAATTTTACGTTTAACCATACAGGAGCCGATTTTTGCGGCCCTTTTGAGATTAAATATAAAAATCAAAGAAAAGGGATTTTTCATAAGGTTTATGTCGCGATTTTCGTTTGCTTAGTAACAAAGGCTATTCATTTAGAAATAGTAACGGATCTAACTTCTGATGCGTTTATCGCCGCACTTAAACGCTTTGTTTCAAGGCGAGGAAAATGCGCTTCTATTATGACAGACAATGCTACGAATTTTAGGGGTGCTAAATCAGAATTGCACAAACTTCATGAGTTAGTCCGTAGACCGGATGAAAAATTAGCTAATTACCTTACTTCAGAAGCTATTGAATGGAAGTTCATTCCTCCTAGATCGCCCAACTTTGGTGGTTTATGGGAGGCTGGTGTAAAATCTTTCAAGTATTATCTTAAACGAACATTAAAAGGTGCTAGATTGACTATGGAAGAATTCCAAACAGTCACCACCCAAATCGAAGGGGTACTAAATTCGCGTCCCTTAACTCCGTTATCGACCGATATAAATGATTTTAATGCATTGACACCAGGCCATTTCATAATTGGTCGGCCTATCGATGCCATTCCAGAACCTCAGTTGATTGATATCACAGAATCGAGATTATCTAGGTGGCAGAGAATCACTAAATTCGTCCAATTAATTTGGAGAAATTGGCAATTAAATTACTTGAGTCATCTCCAAAATCGTTCAAAATGGCAGGTAAAAGGGGAAAACATCAAACCAGGGGCGATGGTAGTCATAAAGGAGGACAATTTACCTCCCTGTAAGTGGATGCTAGGACGAATCTTAGAGGTTATACCAGGAAAGGACGGTAATGTTAGGGTTGCAAAGGTAAAAACAGCCTCGAATATCTTTCTTAGATCCATATCTAGATTGTGTGTCTTGCCCATTAATGAAACCTAATGTACATACTTATTTCTCATTGTCTACTTATTTTAAAGTGCACCTAAGATTTACATGTTATTTTACATTCAACTTTTCTTAAGAATACATCGAACTATTTTTAGAAAAGAGCTTAAATTTTGTAACAAAGAATTTAATTTTATTGTATTGTATAGTCCTTATTGTTGCTACTTATTATTATTGTACTTGTATTGTAATATTATTATGTGGTATTGGTATTTTATTTAGTTCTTGTATTTATAGTGTATTTTAATATTTTGAATGTGCTACGCACATTGCAACGCGGGGCGGCATGTTCGGACCTTGTGCGCATGCCGAACGAGCTCCGTAGCTTTGCGGTCATGTGACCCAGTTCAGTTGTTGCTTAGCTGCCATTGCGGCACGTTGTGTATTCGAGCGGGTCTTATCCCCAAGTATATAGTTGTTCTTTAGCTGCCATTTCGGCACATTGTGTATTCGAGCGGGTGTTATCCCCAAGTATAGTATGTTGTTCTTGAGCTGCCATTGTGGCACATTATGCTATAGCGGGTCTTATCCCCAATTATTCTGTTGCTTATAGCGGGAGTATTCCCCAAAAGATGTTTTATGAACGTCACTTGTTCTAACAGCGGGTTATTACCCCAAAGTCACCTCATCATTCTACATGTTTTTCAGTGTTTGTGATTGTTTGTAACATTTGTGTGCTGTGTGATAAAAATGTGAAAAAAGAAAACTATTTGTCTTCAATCTTAAAGTTACACACAGTATTCACATACAAGATTCCTTCGTAAATTTGGATTATATAAAACATTTTTTAAAATAATCTGATTAAAACTGCCATCTTTACATTTTACAAAAAAATTTACAGTACCCTTTCCCTGAACAGGACTTTCTTTTTCTCCAACAGCAAGTGACATCTGCATATTTGAAACAGGTTCAAAATCCAAAAACAAATTTTTGTTATTGCAAAAATGAGCCGTAGCAGCTGTGTCAAAGACCCAGCTACCACTTTGGCCAAAGTCAGATGAATTAGCTTCATATGGAGAAATTTCAATTAAACTAGCCTCTTGTTCAGAGAAAGTACATTTTACATTATTACATTTTACTTTATCACAATTTACTTTACTACAATTTACATTACTACATTTTAATTCAATATTACTAGTTTCTGAAAATTTATTTTTAAATTGAGAATTTCTAGAATAAGAGCCTTTAGGTTGATAATTTTTAGATTGACCTTTAAGTTTACAATTAGCAATTAAGTGACCATAAGATTTACAACAATAACAAGGACCTATTAATTTACTTTGCTTAACATTCTTATTTTTAGAAAATTTACTTTGATTTACATAATTGTCAGATTTATAAGAAGATTTACCTGTTTTACATTCAGCTATTTCACCAGAAAAAGCAACATTATCTGCAAGGTCTCTCTTTGCTAATTTCAGGCGGTTCTCCTCTAGCAGTAATTCAGATTCAATCTTGTCTGGAACAAATTCGGTATCTGGCCAACGATAAATCGCTTGTACTGTTGATTGGAACTCCTCTGGTAAACTCCGGATCATCTGATACCCCAAATACAGAGGCTGTAATGTATGTCCAACTTCCCGAAGGCGTTCAGCAGCTTGCTTCACTCGGCAGAGGAAAAGGCCAAGATTCTCACTGGGATTATATCGGACACTAAAAAACTCATCCAGCAGATGTATCACTCGGGCTCTTGTAGTTGGTTCAAAATGATCTTTTAAAATTCTCCAGGCAGCAGCTCCACTAGTTGTACCAGCGATTAAAGGCTTAAACTCAGGCGATAAGGTCTGATAGATTATTGTATACGACCTAGCTTTTCTTAAATTCATCTCGCTTCTTTCCCTCCAAGTCAACTGGTCTGTTACAGGAACTGTTTTATCATCTTTCCCTGCTTTCGGTTCCGACGATTCCCCTGTTTCTTTCACCTCACTTTCTGGATCAGGATTCTCAATGTAGTCCCATGCTCCAAAATGCATTAACAGGACTTTCACTTCTATCTTCCATGTTTCCCAATTCGTGGAGGTCAAAAGAGCAATGTTAGATAATTCCATTTTTAACACGGCCTCCGTCGAAGCAATTGTAAACACACTTCAACAATGTTGGTAAGGTTCACGAAAAAACATCCGAAGAATTGACGAAAAACATTACGAAAGTCCATGGGAGACGTCAAAAAAATTCATAACAAACGTCGCAAAAAAACGTCATTCAGAAACATCTGAACTCCAGCAAAGAGGTACATCTTTTAAGAAACAGGAAAAGTTCATCAGCGCTTAGCAGAAAAAAAAACATTATCTTCACTTCCACAGGGCCACTGGGCCCATAACCTGTTGACCAATTAAAACATTGGCCAAACAGAGTTGCTGTGGTTAGTGTGGAAGACTTAAGACACCAGTTCTAAAACAAATTCATTTTATTTGAAGCAAGATGATATGATTATTTACAATATAACAGCTGTACTTCGCCGTCAAATCATAATATAAAATAAACTAATATCTAATGATTCTACATTATGACAAGTTATACATACGTACAATAATTCACGAAGCTACTAATCCAAAATCAGTCCAGACCTTTATACACCCGGTAACAGCAATTGTTTTGCATAAAAAATGTTGCCAACCGATAGATACAAACTTACTCAGAATACATCCGAAACTCCGATCATACGAACGCAACTTAAACGCCATTGGCTGCAAACTATGACGTCACAAGTCAGCCGTTCACTGCGAAAGATGAGATACCGAAATCACTGTTACTGACAGTTACTCAGTAACGGCACTTGCCTCAAAAGCTAATACGCATGAATGAAAATGCCGGTCGTTTCGGATGTAAACAAGAACAAGAGAGGGTGAAAAATAAACGTGCATCAATAGGAAGTAAATACTTTAAAGCTTTATCATTCAAGTTAAACTTTACTGAATGTTTAAATAAACAATTGATGCATAACACCTCTGACGTAATTCGTATTTTCCGCGATCTTTTGAGGAAATTTGCGTTTTGTTCGCGATCCTTTGACAAAATTCGCGTTTGTTTCACGTTTCCTTGACGAAATTTGCGTTTATTTCGCGATTCTTTGACGAAATTTGCGTTTATTTCACCATCCTTTGCCAAAATTCACATTTTTTACCCAATGTTTTGCCAAAATTAAAGCTTTTAATGCAATCTTTTGCCGAAATTCACGCCATTAACGCGATCTTTTGACGAAACTCGCACTTTTTACGCAATCTTTTTCCAAAATTCAAGTTTTTTACATGATCTTTTGCCAAATTTCATGCCTTTTACCCGATCATTTGCCGAAATTAAAGCTTTTAACGCGATCTTTTGCTGAAGTTCACACTTTTTACACGATATTTTGCCAAAATTCGCGTTTTTCCCGCGGGAAAAAATTGTCTGAAAGTTGCGGACAATTTTTTAAATTGATTTCATTAGTGCAGACAATAATTGTCCGCAAAATATTTTTTTGTCCGCGACTATGTCGCGGTGTTTCTACCACTGGGAAGACCGCATAAAAAATGCAAATTTTGTAAAAGATCGCGAGAAAAAAAATTTCTCAAAGGATCGCGAAAAAAACACACATTTCATCAAAAGATCACGGAAAAGCAGTAATTTCGTCAAAGGGCCTCGAAAAAACTCATAATTAGCACCTGCAGGGAATTCCCTTCCGTTTCCCCCCCCCCCAATCCCCTTGCTGTAACATTTCAGAAAATTTGCTGTGATTTTCAATTTTTTTTTTTTTTTACTTAGAATTTCCCATGCAAAAAAATTTTCTTATGAAATCTTACATTTTTATTTTTTGGGGAAAAAAAGACTATACATGAATATAGCATAGAAAATGTTATGAAATAATTACTTTTTTCTTTGCATGTGCATATGTTATGTATTTTTAAACACGTAAGAATACGTCATAAAAATTATAAGGATTTTAAAATTGACATGTTGGCAGGTATGCGTTTAATCCAAATTTAAGATCTTAGTTATTTTTTTATTTTCATTATTGTATCCCATTTGTTGCAATCATTGCAATGCTATCTATCAAGTAATTTCCTTTATTAAATTATATCTATTAAATTTTCAAAGATCTGCACAACCCGGGGCAATTTTCAGAGTTTTACAGACCTGAATTTTACGAATTTTATATCTTTTCTATACAAAGACTGCTTCAGTATCTCTTGTATTGGGCATACAATTAACCGGTAATAATGTTTCTGAAAGTAGTCTAAATTTGAATTTTTAGGCACAGGATATTTTTAAAATATGTAATGGGCTGATAGAAAAATTTGCCTTATTCCTTAGATTACCTTCTCTTTTAATTATTTTCCTGAGATTGATTTACAAAATTTAATTTTATTTTCCCTCTTGATTATCAAAATTCAAGGTTTTTTTCTTTTCATTATTATTGATTGGCATTGCTTTTTAATTCATCAAAAAATTATTCATGGGAAAAGTTTATAGGCTTTGCACAGTTCTTGAAAGTGTGTGTGCAAGATTTAGTCTCGGGATTCATTTCAGTCTTGGAAAGATTTTTGACTAATAGTAAACTATTTTTTATATATTGAAATAATAGCAAATTTTGTAGCTAAAACTTTTTTAAATCTTTTTTTTTTTTTTTGACCACAAAAGATCAAATTTTAGCCATAAAATAGTTTTAACTTATACCCATTGAGTTTTACCGAATACTCAGAAAAGTTTTCAGTCTTACTTCTTATACTCATGCTTGAAACTTAATTTTTTCAAAAGTAATTTTCTAAATAAGTGTCATTATTTTTATTAAAAATCTATATTAATATTAGGAATTTAACTCAAATTAAGAGTTAACTCTGGAATGGGTTAATTGAATGAGTGATTCAATCTGAAAAATTCCTGATCAATACTGAAATCAGGGTTGGCAAAGTGGGCCCAGCCCACAAAAACCCACCCGGGTTTTTGTTAAAAATCATTTCTGAATCTGCAAATCCCTCCTATGGTATTTAAAAATACAAAACACAAGTTTACCTTTTAAGCCCAAAACCTAGGTGGTTTCTTTTATCAAAATTACATAAAAATAATTAAATAAAAATCAGTCGTATATGTGGGTAATCAGGTGGTAGTTTATTTCAGAATAATATTTAAAAAATATATTTCAAGTAACTTACACAATGTAATATATTTAAAATAATTATAATTCATCTTTTTTATAGTTTACCAATTAAAATCACATTCACTTTGATTTTTATGGTAATATTTATAAATATTTACGAGTTTTTCACACTGCTCTGAGCCTAGTCTGTTCTGCAATTTAGACCATATGAATCCAAATGTAGAGAAATTCTCTCGATGAAAGCAGAACTAGATAGAACAGAATGCAGAGATCGGAAAAAACTTCAAAAATCCCAATCTAACTTGTTGTTTTTCTTTTTCTGTACTTTTTCTTTTAGAATTTCCCTCCATTTTGAAGCTGAAAATTTTTGACACAATATTTTCTGAGAAAAGAAGTGATTTAGGAAAATAGTCTATGTCTTAATTTTAAATGCCACTATTGCAGGTAACCACTTTGAATAATATTGCATTACCATGCTTCAGCTTCTTCCTCTTCCGTTGAATTAAGCCTTTTCCTTCTAAACTTTGCATCCATTATATTAGCTAAAAAATGCTCAGGCCAATAACCTGTTTGTAGCGTTTCAGTATAACTTCCTTGTGTCCCTGCTATACAGTGCCGTAGGCAGCGGGGACCCGGTTCGAGGTTTGTTCGCTTCAAGGTTTCATATTATTAGAGGCCCCGATAAAAGGAGGTGCCCGCTAGCGTGCGAAGCCAGCTAGTTTAATTATTATAGCAACTTTAATTATTATAGTTACTACAAAAATAAAAATTAATTATTCATTATGACAACTAAAATGTATTTAAAAGTGATGAGATAAGAACTCACTTTTTTTGCCAATTTTTCATTGTGAAAGTCTAAGTGCGACTATTATGCGGGGAAATCTACCACACAATATTGTACACTCTAATGCTAAAACATCACTGGTATAAAAAAAACACATTATAATAAAATTAGTAACTTACCATTTGTTTCCAGATTATGTGCTGTTTATTAAATATCATTTTTCATTTTATGTTAATATCTTTATAGACGTAAAATTTACAAATAATCTTTGTGAAAATTTTGACAAAAAATTCTTATAATAAATCACTTTTACTGAATGTATCAGTATCACTATTGTAATGTGAATCTGTGTCTGAAAAATCTCTGTCATTCCATAAAATGTCATCTTCGCTTCTGTCCAAAGCGTCGGAGATAACCATCTTCTTAAAACTTTTTGAAATTATATCGCTTGTCATTAAAGTCAAGCTTGGTAATATCAAACAACACATTGGTTCCAGGGATGGGCACCTTACTGTTCCACCGGGAGTTTTTCTTTGTTCCCATTGACCATTCAATCTCAGCTGTACTTGTCTTATACTGTCTTTAAACGGTTGCAAAATCGATCCGAGTTCTTCAGAAATTATCAAAAGATCTGTTTTGCCTTCTGAAAGTTCCTTCTTTACATCATCAAAAAGCTGTCCTCGGAAGCTTTCGAGTACCAGCAAGGCTGGTTTTTTGAACAATAATGCAGACCTTTTCTTCTATACATTGCGAATCCAATCTTTCATCCTTTTTTCATCCATCCAATTTATATGAAGAAAATATTTTGGCGATTTTTTTTCTACTTCAAACCGGGGGTGCGACTATTACGCGAGTAAACACAGTATTCAGTTAATTATAATAGTAATATTATTATTAATTAATAATAGTATTAATAATAATTGATAATAATAGTATTAATATTAATCAATATTAATTCTATTGGTATTATTTTATAATATCAGAATAAAATAATTTAATAACTGATATTATAAATAATATTAATTAGTAATAAATAGATCAAATATAATTAAAAAAATGTAACATATTAAATATATTTTTAAATGAGTACACACATATATTATATAAATATACAGAAAAATAACTAAAAGCCCACAAAACCCGGGTGGTTGGGTTTTTGCCAACCCTGACTGAAATTATTGCATAGTTAAACATGCGTAGCAAATAGACTGTTCTCTTCCCTTTTCATTCTTTTTTACTGAAGTGATGCTGTTTATTTGTTTCATCAAAATGCATACAGTTAAGAAACAAAATTGTAAAGTGTATAGCAGTTCAATAAATTAGGTGTGCCATGTATATTATTAAATGCAGGTCCTAATAATTTTTTTTTCTTTCTTTCAGGTACAAGACTGGCAAAAGCAGGTGGTTCTTCCAGAAGTTAAGGTTTTAAATGTGTAAACTTAAAGAAAATAAATTTAAAAAATCTAACATGTCGTTCTTCTTTTCCCTCAAGACACAAATTTGTTATATGATCACTTGATTCGGTACTACCATATCCTTCACAACTCAATATTTTTAGAGCTTGCCTAAATATCTTCGTCCTACTTGTCAGAATTTTACTTTTCTTCTCTCCAGAAATAGAGTTGTGTCCATGTTCAATAATGTGTCAGGATTCATACTTATCAGGGGATAAATTTGAGGTTATAAAAATCAGGGGAATCTCGGGAGATAATAAAAAAAATTCCCAAAACTTGGGAAAACCTGCCATAATCGCATGCTTTATGATATTGCATCTGTCGACATCTATTCAATCAGTAGACACACCTTCTAACATCGTGAGATTTGACAACAGTTCAAGAGGAACTTAAAAAAAAGGGGGGGGGGACATTTTAAAATTGATATTGGCAATTGTAGCCTTCATATTATTCATAATCCTTTTCAAAGACATAACAAAATCATAAAGTGGAAATTAAATTCTTGCTAAGTTACCAAGTTTTTAAGGACTGTCCCACAAGGGACACAGACTTCAACTCTGTTTTACACAAAATATTTTTTTTTTCCTTTAAAGTTCTGTTCATATTGTTTGTGCATAAACTTTATTTTTGAGATTACTTTGTTTTTATTATGAAGAGGTAGGAGTGTCTCATGCTGGTTTAAAAAATGTCGTTAATTGTTGACATGAAAAAATTGTACATCCCGGAAAATACATCAGGAATTTTTTCTTGGAAAATGAGTACGAACCCTGTGTGTGTGTGTTCGTCTTAACAAGCTTTAGTTAATACATCTAAAATTAAATGAAGTGCTATAAACAAAAATAAGATGAGTGTGTCATGTCTTAAAAGGAGACCCCCAAACATGATGCACACAGTTTTGAAATATGCTGTATAGTATGGGTCACAGCCCTAATTATTACCTTAAACGGTTGTCTTTAAATGAGCCTTAGTTTTTGAGAAATTTTGGGTCAAAGTTCAGCATACTTCAAATACCTATTTATTGCTGTTCATAAGACGCACTTGGTAGTGTGGAGGTAACATGTAAATATTCTATACCGCAGATGGTGGGTTCGAACCCAGCTTGTACCTTTTATTATATTTTTCACATGTTACTAGTTTTATGCTGAATTAGGCAGCTTTGAACTTTTTGATATTTTCCTAATAAATAAAATTTACATTTTCGGAATTTTTATGAAAATTTATCTTTTCTGAAATTTTTAAGCTAATATTTCTATTTACGAAAATTAAATTAATTTATGCCTAGAATTTTTTTTTTTATTATTAAATTTATTAATATTTACATTTGTATACTTTTAAATGCAGAATTGTATTAATAATCTATGTATATTTTTTTACTTTATGGAAATTAAATTTTTTTTTTACCATAATTTATACAAAATATTTTTCTTGCCAAATCTCTTAAATGTATTTATTATTAGATATTATCAATACCATATTTACAAAAGAGTAATAAAATGTTAAAGTAGTAACACTTATATGTAAGTTTTTAACAGTTGTATAAATTTTTAATGTTCTCTAAATACCTTTATCTGTAAAGTTCGAACTGAACATCATATTTTATTTACACAGATTAAATTCAAAATATTGTTGATGTCATTCTTAAAAATTCAACTGGAAATGCAATAATGTGATATATTTATCATATAAATATATATATATTTAAGTTCTGCTTTGCTAGTCAATTATTTTTTATAAAATGTAAGGAAAAAAATATGCATTATTTCATAACTGATAAATAACAAAAGATATATAAATGTAAACAATAATAGTAAGTTTTCAAAAGATGAGATAGCTATATATAAATTAGTTTAATAATATAAATTTTCATTTAAAAAAATCAAAAATGTAATTTGTTAGAAAAATGTCAAAAGTATGATATTAATAAAAAAGAAAAGGGGGCGGGGTTGTACAAGCTGGGTTCGAACCTGCCATCTGCAGTATAGCACTCTTGCACCATTATATCCAGGGCTGTGGAGTCGGTGAGAAAAATGGATGATTCAGACTCTTTCGCTCAAAAATGGGCCGATTTTGACAATGCAGACCTGCTTGTAAAATGGACGACTCCGACTCTGCAGCCCTGGTTATATCCACGCTACCAAGCACACATACAGAAAAGAAAATTGATACGTATTTGAAACCTATGCTGAACTTTGGCCCCCAATTTCTCAAAAACTAAGGCCCTCACCAGAATAATAAAAGGTCTGATTCCTACAAGATACTTTAAAATCATTAAAATATGTGAACATCATGTTTAGTGTGGTTCCCTTGTTAGTTTAATGGATGTGATCTAAACTTGACTCTTAAAGTTATGGGTTAGGGGGGGGGGGGGGGCATAACTGAATACAATGGACATGCTACTTTTCCTTTCAGCAGTGAATTTTATTATCCCTGGTATTGATGCAAATACACGTTTGTTGACATATATATTGGATGTGGGTATCGGTAGTGGATGAAATACAAAAACACGAGTACATACAGCACCAAATTGAGCAAATTTCTTCAAAAGTCTGTGAGAGTTAAGCCTGTAGCACGTCTGATAAATAAATGTAGTTAGGTTTAGTGTGACCTTTCATCATTGAAAACATAGCACCCACAATTGATTATTTTGGTTTGGAGCAATTCATTTAATTGTAGATGTATTTCAGACAAGTAATGTTAAGCTTATTCCTTACTAATGCACTTTTAATCTCAACGTTAAAGTTTTTGTTTGTCCCAAATAAATTGCATATGAAACCTAAAGTTTGTTTCTGTGTTTCTTAAGGGGAACATCATATTGAATAAATTAAACATAGATGCAACTCAAAATAAAAGTCTCAGACATCCACTAAATTGAATTAAAGTTTTTGGTCTTGGTAAGCAAGCTTTATATTTGGAGAGATAGAAAGTGTTATTCATCTATGCAGATTGCACCACAGTGTTCAGTCGCGAGTTTCTGACTTTCAGTCATGACTAAATTCAAAATTTGAATGACTTTGCAACTGAATAAGTTTTATTGTTCACTACCACACTGTTTGTTGGAAATAAACTTACCGGTTTATATTGAACAGTTGGTCAAAAAAAAAAAAAAAAAAAAAAAACCTTATCTCTGAATTAAACCACAAATGAAACTGTCATTTGACTAGAAGACTTCAATTTATCTTAGGGGAAATAAAAATTTTGTGTTGAAATTATCATTACGAATGCCTAATTTTGATATCACACTTGGATTTTTTTTTTTTTTTTTTTTTTGTAAATTCTGCCTTAGGATACCAACCAAGAAGTCATTCAAATAGTTTAGGAATAATGAAGGGAAGTTTGGAACTTCTTATGTTAAATTTGTTTGTAATCATTTAATAACAGATTGGAATGCAGGTAACTTTTTAAGCTTAACTTAAAAGCTGTTTGCCAGAATGAGCAGCAATTTAAAGTTTATAGAAATTAAATTTGTTAGAAAAAATTACTTTTAAAGAATTAGAAAATGTAATGTATGAATTTCTTAACATGTCTTTCTGAAAGCTTCAGATATGCAAATCCAAAATTAGAGCTTATTCCACCAAGTAGTTTTGATATGCTTTAAATCTTTAAAACATATATCCACATTGCAATCTGTTTTGCCACCATTACATATGAATTTAACTAAGGGATCCAACCCAGAGCTGCTGGTTAGAATAAAAGGAAAAACCATTTTTTTTAGTAATACTTTTTTAGATTGCCTACTAATACCAAGAAGCACTTTTATTTGAAAAGTATAAATTTCACATTCAATTAAAATTTTGAAATGTATTGAAAGTGATAGATACTTTCATTTTAGTTAGCCGAAGAAACTGAATTCTGAACATTTCAGTTGTTTAAGCACCTAGTACAATTACATATCTATTCAATTTTTATTTTATTGATATTTCGTTATGGTATAACAGACTGAAAAAAATGCTAAATTCTTTATATTATGTGCAAACAGATTTATATTTGTCTGCAAATGATATTTTTAAAAAAAAATTTCATTCTTGAAAATATTTTAAAAACCATACAAAATTAATAAATTGCGATAATTTTCAAACATTGTAAAGCAGTTTTAAACACTGCATTTGTAAGGACATTTTGGAAACACTTGGAATCTATGAAAAGATACACCAATCACTTGCTAGACGCTGCCAGTGGCACATTTTATCCCAGTGGTAGAGGAGGGGGGAAAGGCCGAAATGGTTTTAATCCATTTAGTTTAGGTCTAGAATGAATATGCTAAGTTTTCCCCCCTCATACTAGGTGAGCGTTAGAAAATATGTACAGATTTATAGCCAAAAAACATGTTTTTTTAGATACCATAATAATATCTCAAAACTCTGTCAAAAACATTGTCAATACAAATGTTGTAGAGCTTAAAATTCTGAGTAAAATGAGTACCTACACTTAATATTTTTGTTGAACATTAAGATCACAATTCTACTTTGAACTTTTAGACCCGTGGTCAGGGGGTTGAACTCTGAATTAATTACAAGAAAACTGGAAATTGTTTTAATCCCTTCAGTTTAGGTCTAAAATGAACGTACCGTATATACTCGCGTATAAGTCGACCCCCTAACTTTCGAATGCAAATTCTGGAAAAAAACAAAAACCCTCGTGTAAGTCGACCCCTTAATTTTTTACTTCAGTTTTGCACAAAATCAAACCAAAGATTTCCCTTGCAAATGCAAAAAAGTAGTAAGTAAGCAAAAACAAATCACTAAATTTTTTTTTACTTGATAAATTATTAGTATTTGTATATTTTATATATATATATTTTTTTTGTTCATACATATAAAAAGCCATAATTTTGTAGTTTTTGAAGTTGTTTTTTTTTTTTTAATTGACTCGCGTATAAGTCGACCCTCCAAATTTGCTTACCGAAATTGTCAGAAGTTCCTCGACTTATACCCGAGTATATATGGTATTATGTTGTCTTACTCGCACTTGAGTGAATGTTAGAAAATATGTACATATTTATTTTCGAAAAACACGTTTTTTTAATTACCTTAACAATATCTCAAAACAGCTAACTCTATAAAAAGCATTGTCAATACAAATGTTGTAGAGCTTAAAATTCTGAATAAAATGAGTACCATCACTAATATTTTTGTTCAACGTTAAGGTCGCAATTCTATTTAAAAAATTTTCACATCAAGAGTTTGAAGCCAGGAGACACCAAGTTAACATAACAATGTCTCAAAATTGTGGCCTTAATATTGAACAAAAATATTAAGTGTAGGTACTTATTTTACTCATAATTTTAGGCTCTACAACTTTTGTATTGACAATGTTTTTGATAGAGTTAGCTGTCTTGAGATACTGTTATGGTATGTAAAAAAAACATGTTTTTTGACTATAAATCTATTCATATTTTCTAACGCTCACCTAGTACGAGGGGGGAAACATAGCATATTCATTCTAAACCTAAACTGAGGGGATTAAAACAATTTCTAGCTTTCCCCTAATTAATTCCAAATTCAACCCCCTAACCACTGGGCTATTTGAGCACTTACTGTAATTGTTACGTCAATAAAACGCTGGTTTACATTTTCGCCATACATTCCTGTACAAAACATGTCTGTTTTAATCAGATTCACCATCCCTCTAAGTTTGTTCCATGATCGTAAAAACACCCTGTATACATATTTTTAATAAGGATTATTCAAAAATGTTAATTTGTGACATAGTAATTTAGAGACTTTCTCAATATTTTCTCATAATTCTTTAGATATTTTGAAAGCATTACTACCCCACAGTAAATATGTACATTGACTTTAATTCGTAAATATAATAGAGTTAAAAATCTTTCTCCAAATTTAAGTAATGAAGTTTGTTTTACGCATTTCAAAGATTTCGTAACTATCTTCTCTCCCATTGAAAAATTATTTTCATATTTCATCCTTTATTTATATACTTTTCTTGTCTGGTGTATAATTTTTATATCTGCTAAAAGATTTTTAAAAAACTGGAATACTTTTCAAAAAGTGTTCAATTCAAACATTTTTCTCCGGGCAGGGAAGGGGATCCTTATGAGCCCATACCCTGAATTCTTCGCAGCCTTCCAAGAGCATTTTAAAAAACTGCAGAAATTACTTTTCCTATATTAAGTATAAAAAGAATCTTTAAAATGTCAGAATAATAAGGAAGAATGATAACATCATGATATTTTGATAATTCATCATCACAATTTTGTTTAAAAGAGTGCATTAGCAGATGTAACTTAGAAAATCTCAGTTTTACGCATTTTATCAAATTTAATTTTTTTTTCTCTATTATCGAGTCCTACATAATTTTTTTCATCTCATATTGCTTATGAACTGGTTCATGCTTTCGTGGGATAGGCTGTGTTATCCATACAAATAATCGATTTAGATGGAATGTTTGGAATTGGTTTTTCTTTTAGCCATTTTTGAAAGTTATAATTCATCTGAACATGAGCCACTATTCAAAGCACTGCTAGCTTTGAATATAAATTGTACATTAGGCAAAAATCCAGATTTGGATCCAGCATGAACTGTTTTCAAGCAGTATGTTTTTTTTTTACTAATGAACTTTTCCATTCTGCCAACATTTAGAAAATGAAAGATTACTGTCTATCGATTGTTTCATCCAAATTTCTTTTTTGTCTGCTATATATTTTTTCATTTATCACAAAAACCAAAAGTGCTCAAACAGAATCACTTTGTTGATCAAGGCAATGTTTTCATCAAAAGCCTACCCAATGAAGAACTTTTAAGTTTCTTTAATAGGAAGCAGTGTTGTAACAAATGACGTTCTGTCTGAAGCATAGAATTCCCTAACAATCTTTCTTATTACACCACAAATCATCTAAAACCGTACTTCTTTCGGGCAAGTGTTTATAGCACTTTCCAGATATTAAAGTTTTTCTGGATTAGCCAAAGCTTCTTTCTTTATTCTCTTAGTAGTATTGAGGATGATATAAAAAAAAATCTCGCATTTTTCCCCTATATCCCAACTGTAAGTTTCACTGTTTACGTCTGCAACGATATGCAGATTTGTGGGAGTCTACTGTATAAAAATCAGTGTTTGAATGCAAGTTTCTTATACAAATCTACAATTTTTGACAGATTTGAATGAAACTTGACATGCATATGTTTTAAAAATAAGAATAAAATTGCTGGCTACTTTAAAAAGGTCTTAGGCTAATCTTTACTTCTTTTTAACCTTAAGCTACAATAATTTATATCTAAGCTTTTTTTTTTTTTTAATGCAGTTTTTTTTTTCTGTTCCCACCTCCCACATATGTGAAATATTTTTACAAAGACCATAAAAATTCACTCTGTGCCATTTTTTTCACATCCGAAACTGATGTCATTCTGAGCAAATAATGTGCATTTTTCATATTTAAAGTTTAAAATTTGTTAAAATGATGTTGAACCTTCTTTTGAATGTAATTGGAGTTATAAAGTTAGACATTTCAATTTGAAGAAAGATATTCATAGAAAAAAAATAACATCTTAAATAAAATATGATGTCACTTTCTATGAGATGATTTCAGTGGAGTATCAAACATTCTAAACTAACAGTTGTTATATTTTATTTTCCATTTTGTTTGTGTACTTCAGCTATGTACAGTCCTGGAAAAAAAAAAAAAGTAAACACCCCCTACTAACTCTTCAACAAATTATCGTAGAAGAAAGTTACTGGTACCGAACGATTGGAAATAAAGTCTACTTTTAAATGATGCATATAAAATTTGCTTAGGGGGCCATCTGCATATTAAAACGAACCATAACTTTGTTTTTTTCAATAGCAATATCCAATTCTGACAGCATAAATGAACTCTACATCCTTCAATTAGCCTAAAAACGAATTTTTATGCAATTCGTACCATAAGTTTCCGAGAAATTAATTATTTTAAAACGAGCGTATTTTAAGGGTTGTATCCAAATTGAAGTTCCGTACTGGATTGTTAACCGAGAGAGCCCCTTCCTTGATCAAGGCACCTTAAGCGCCACTCAAGGAGTCAATGAAGCGTGTTAGATTACAGTACAGCAGAATACATTTCAAAATGTCTACTCACTTTGATCATAGACGGCCCCTTAAACCATCATTTTGCCGTTTTTTAAGCATAATTTGAAAACTACTTGGAAGAAAAATGTGAAATTTTTGAATTTCCATAAAGCAGGACTTAATAAATCTAAATCCATCAAAAAAATTGTAGGTTGCAATTCATAATTTTTTCGAATATTAATTTCATAATTCATATAAGAAAATTATAAAAATTGCAAATTCAGCTTATTTATGTTTGGGTATATTAGTATTATTACTACAAAAAAAAATTAGCACATTAGGAGCATAATTTCGGGAGATATAAATAAAAATATCAAAATGTAATCTAACATTAGAAGCACTAAATTTTGAATGTTTATAATTCAAAAACTTATCATTCAAATGACTTGAAATTTGGTGTCTAGGCATAGTTTGAACCAAAGATTTGAAATATCTCGTTAAAATTGGGTATTGCCATTGAAAAAAATAAATTCGTTTTAATATGTAGATGATCCCCTAAGAAATTTTTATATACATCATTTAAAAGTAGACTTTATTTCCAATCGTTCGGTACCAGTAACTTTCTTCTACGATGATTTGTTGAGGAGTTAGTAGGGGGTATTTACTTTTTTTTTATTTTATTATTTTTTGTACATTATAGGGGGTATTTTTTGTACATTATAGCTAAGTGTTTTAGTACTTGAGATGCAGTGGTAACATTTTCTATGATTTATATTAAATACGAAATGAAACGTTTTTAGGAGTAATTTTTTTCTCTTTTTAAACGAAACTTTGTGGCTGAATATTATGACTGAAAAGCAGCTAGAGAAAGACGTTTTCATAATAATTACAGATTTAGTTTTTAAGAATGAAAATTAAGTTTACATTTAAAAATAATATTATGAAATAGAATTCCACTAAATGCTATGCCATTTGGTTTAATGTTTTGCATTTTTTTCCTGCATTACGAAGGTGATTGTACATTCTTCTGTTATACATGGCAAAGAAAACTTACATGCTCATTCATAAAGCTGGGGGATTTCCCTTTGATTGCGTCAAAGTCATCTTTCTTTTTTTCTGATTGTTTTTTAAATTATTTATGGACACAAATGCACTCTGTTACTGTGGTCGCCATATTATGGCATTTTTATTTATTTTACCCAGAATGCCCTTATGCTTAACATTGGCAAAGCCTAGTGGCTCTGCTATTAAGTACTACATATGCGTCATCCTTCCACACATCCTTCATCACCTAACGTGTTGCACTGTTTAAACTGAACAACAACAGCAGGGCAGATTAAAGATTCTTTTAAATGAAACTGTAAATAACTGATTATCTAAATTAGACAGTTTATCTTTAAAAGGCTGTTCTAAGTTAATATTATCCCACATGTCTGCATTTAAAAATTCAGGTTCAAATGTAAAGCTTGAAAAAGATTTTTTTTTTTCTCCACTTTAACAAAGTTGCTGTCAGAAGGAATAGATCTCTACCAAATGACACAGTCAATAACAGTTATAAAATTCAAAGTCTATCTGTTTGGACAGAAAATATAACCAACAATGATACTTTGAAAATAAATATTGGATACATTGTAATATGAATTATTGAGCTCTGTTTGCATGTAACACTTTTTAGTAACTATCATCAATACATGATGAAATTCTTAGAAAAGCATATCGCAATTTATACCAAATTTTACAGTGCTGATGGAAAAATTCCATTGTACAAGCAATCTAAGCCCATATATAACTCAACTACTTTTGTCAGTGACCTCCCACTATTCATACAACTAGTACTATCAATACAAAATCAATGTTAAATGCCACAACTTATGTAAGTCTAATTTGAAAACAGTTAAGTACAATAAACACACATATAATAGAAATCAAGATATTTTATTCTGCAAGTACAAACAGAGTGGTACGACTAGATCAGTCAAATTCAGACTAAAGATTAAGATGGTCAGCACAAATATTATTCTTCTGCAAATCTGAAATGCTGTGATTACAATATTTATATATATATATATAAATGCTTACTTAATGTGAAACAATGAAGATGACCTTACAAAATGCAGCACATAGAATCATACCCGCAAAGTGCATCATTGCAGATAATGCTTACCGCACATAAAATTAACTCATACAAACTACTCAACAATTTCAGCATTCTGAAATATTTGTGAAGTCATCAAACTGAGGGAATCTATGCTATCTTGATTATATCCTGTAACACAATAAGACATTGTAGTAAACTGTGTTTGACTCAGTGCATTTTAAAATGTATTTTTGTTTTCTGTTTAGAGAATTTTATAAAGACAAAAGCCATAGGAATTAAGTTGCATATTATTCTACTCCAGGACAGAAATATGAGAATTAAACAAAACTACTTTATTAAAAAGAAATATGAGATCAATAAATAAGTAAATAACATATGATTCAGCATTTCTGCAAAAATGCCACAGAGTTACTTTACAAATGGAGTATAAAGTCAGTGGTACAGGTGAAAAGGGATACTTTTCTTTTGCCTCCCAGAATTATTTTTTATTAACAAAATGATTTTATTTATCTAAAACGAAATACTAACTGGAAATTTTTCATTGAGAATCTTCAGACTTTAAACACCATTCAGTCATAAAATTATAAGAACAACATTTTTGTTACGTCTATTTTTGTTTGCCTGATACAAATTTATATTTATCTCAAAACAAATTTATTTAAATAAAAGAAAATGTATCATTTAAAAATAACAATACAAAATAAAGATCAGGGTATAAAACTAAGAATCTTTATTCAGTGATGTCACGGACGTGTTATAACATATAATTTACCCAGAAAATTGTGATAGGTCCTTAGTTGGCATAATTTTCTTTATGGGAGGAATAAAAATTCTTATAACTATACATAAGGATGGCATATTTTAATATTTAAAAATTGTTTTATTACTAAAAAGAGGACTCATTTTTAGAAAAATCTAGCAGAATCATTGTTTAAAATAAATAAATAAATAATCTTAACAAAATAAATGACACATAAAATTACATTCTTGCACAGTGTGTTCAAATAAAAAAATGCTGTATATACCGTGTATAAGCCGAGTATATGACTTTTCAGGGAAAAATCGTCCAAAATTGGAAACCGGTATATAAGGCGATATTAAGCAAAAGTGATGAAAAATTCAGCAAACGAAAACTTAGCATATTTTTTTTGCACAGCTGATAGGAAAGAATGCACTCTTCGAAATTATTGGTATCTCCTAGAGCTCTTTGGTAGATCCTACTTCTATTTTTCCACACTTGCAGTGCTGTAGTTGGGTGGGAACGCGTGGGATTGCCGTTCCTAGAAATATTTGATTTGTTACTGTAAAAAAGAAAAAAAAAATCGCGTATGAGCACAATTTGTTTATTTTCAAGAGAAACCATAATTTATGCTAGTTTTGAGAAGGTCCGTATATCCATAAGCCGTGTAGGACTTCCCTTAAAATTTTTTTTTGTCCTAAACCATATTGAAATCTTGGTAGTGATCAGAAAGAAAATTAGCAGACGAGTCAGCTTGTTGTAAATGGATTTATTTCTGTTATTTCAATTTATTTTGACTCATATTAGAAAATGTTACTATGCGAATGATTAAATATTGCTTTTAGGTGAATGCGATACAAATATACTAGAAAAACTAAAATATAATAATTATAACTGTTAATTGAAAAAAATCGGCTTTTGGCTAAATGTTTTAAATTGGATTTTGGCTTAGCAAAAATACGGTAGCATCAACATCTACTCTATGAAAGGTGAGTTCCCACAAATATTTTTTTTTTCCATTTACAGCACTGAACACTCGTATGTTTTTCTAAATGAGTCATTTAAAGACAGGCTCCAATCAAAATGGACTGAAGCTGTAAGAAATGGCAGTAATTTTTAAAAAGTTGACATCATTGCCATCTCTGAATGGATGAAAGAAGCTTGGTGCATGTTTTTTATATTCACCGTCCTTTTTATTTTAGAATATCAAATTTGGAAATTATCTTATACTCGTGTATAAGCTGACTCCCCCCACTTTCGAGACAAAAAAATTTCCAAAAATTCTTGGCTTATACACGGAAATATACAGTAGTTGCCAATAATTTCTTAATAGTTATACCTTATTTCATGCAGACAATAACTTGAATAAATTTCATCAATATTGAGCTGTAGTTTACAGAATTCTCATTATTTTGCAACGAAAAATTTTATGTGGCAATCAATATATTAATGTGTTTGGAATGAAAATAGCAAAAGGATTAAAAACAAATGAGGAATTAAATGATTTTTGGGAAAATGCTCTGAGAAGTAAGTAGTGGTTAAGAAGTTAGAAATATTAGGAGTGTAACTGCTACGTTAGTGCATAGCAACATCCATAAGAAATTTGACAGCAATTAGAAGTTTGTCAAAGAGATCAATCAATGAGAACTTTGGCTCAAAGCAGCACAACAAGGTATAATTAAAATTTTCTGAAAAAAAAAAAAGATAATATCTATTGCAGTGGTTGAAGATTAAAATTCCTTTTAAATAGAATTTTTTTTTTTTTTTTTTTTTGGGGGGGGGGGGGGGGGCAATTTTACACAAATTTTATTAAGTACAAAGATTAGTCTACATACAGGAAGTTTGCAACAGAATATAATATCTACCATTAAGGTTTTTGAATAAATATAAATAACAATTAATACACTCCTTATATACAAAAGTAAAAACTGCAAAAAAAAAAAAAAAAAAAGGGTACATTTTTCACTTTGCCCCTCCCCTTCCTCCATCTCTTCTAATTTTTTTAGAAAAAAAAAAATTTTAATGGGGGAGAAAGCAGAAATTTTGAGGGCATTTGGATGATTATTACTTATTTATGGTTACTAAAATGTAAAAAATAATGAAATTTAGAATTTTAAAGATTTTATGATTCATGTGTTGGAAGGGATAGATTAATACAGATGATTGATTACTTATTTATTATTACTACAGAATAACAAGTAGGGTAGAAAAAAACATGAGATAATTATAAATTTTTTTTAAAGATATGTGCTGGGAAGGGAAGAATTTAGATGATTTTTTTTTTTTTTTTCCTGAAATATGGAATATTCTCATCCTTGTATTTGAGCACACCAATTGTTAAAAGATTAGTTGTTGAAAATGAGTTAACTCATGAAAAACAATATTATTTCTTTACTTTTACAGGTTATGATTAATATACATATATATATTTGATATATACAATGTATATATTCTACAAAATTTAAATACAGTATCCCTAGTCACCATGATTTTAAAAAAAAAGAATAAAAAAAATTAACACTGACTATTAATATGAATCATCTATATATCTTTGTAAACAACATAGATAACATCTGATAACACTCAAACAAAAATATCACTCATTGTTCCAACATGCTTCTTAAATGTATTTTGCTGACAACAGTATATAAGAATAAGCTTTTGTATAATTAGTGATGCAGCTTTGTGGTGAGATGAAGGCACTAATTCCCAGGTTAATAAAATAGGGAACTATTTAAAGAAGACAAAGAAAAAAGCTACAAATCTTTGGATTGCAACAAAAAAAAGTACTTCCTCTTTATAGGGGCCTTGGCACTTTTTAAAATAGTACTGTTGCAGTTCGAGCTTAAGAAACCTAAATTTGTTGCCAAATGATATAAACAGCTATGAAAGCAAAACTGATAAACTATTATTCTCTTGACCAAACTAAGCTATAAATTGCTAATAGTGATAAAAATATACATAAAAAGGGCATAATACCTTCATGTGATCAACATGTGTTTCATCACACAAACGTCGACATTTTCAAGATCTTGATAGAAATATTTTTGCAAAAATTTTTAAAAACAAGAAATTGATAAATAATATCATGAGACTTCATGTATAATGAAAAACCAGTGCAAACATAAAATAAAATAAAAATGGATATTTGTAAGCGTGAATTAACTTCTACTATTGTTTCTAAACCTGCATAGCATTTCTTTCCAAATTTTAGGAAACTCAAGGGAGACTGAATCATTGCAAATATTCTCAGTGCATAAAAATATCTTTATTGATAAATTATTCTACTATTTTTAAAATCAATCTGTAAAGGTTCTTTGCTGCATATTCTGGCCAAAGCTGTAGATCTCTTGTTGTATTTGATGTCTGCTATATGTTTCTTTGATTCTAGTTTTAAGTTTTCTGCCTGTCATACCTATATAAAATAAACTGCATTGTTCTATCTTCTTTGGTGAAACTTATTTCATATATTCATGATAATTGGTTTGATTAAAATACCTTTCACCAAAGAAGATAGAAAAATGCAATTTTATATAAGTATGACATGCCGAAAACTTAAAACTAGAATCAAAGAACATATAGCAGACATCAAATACAACAAGAGATCTACAGCTTTGGCCAGATTATGCAGCAAAGAACCTTTACAGATTGATTTTTAAAATAGTATAATAATTTATTCATCAAGATTTTATTTTCCATCTATTATCTGGGAATCAATAGTGATATTTTTATGCACTGAGAATATTTGAATGATTCAGTCTCCCTTGAGTTTCCTAAAATTTGGAAACAATAGTAGAAATTAATTCACGCTCACAAATATCCATTTTTATTTTATGTTTGCACTGGTTTTTCATTATACATGAAGTCTCGTGATATTATTTATCAATTTCTTGTTTAAAAATTTTTTTTGAAAAATATTTCTATCAACAAGGATCTTGAAAATGTCACCGTTTGTGCAATGAAACATATGTTGATCTAAATAAAGGTATTATGGTTTTTTATATATATTTTTATCACTATTAGCAATTTTTAGCTTAGTTTGGTTGATTATAAGTGATTATCAAACATACTTTTACTATGCTTTTATTAAGAAGTTGCTTGGGATTGAATGTATTAGATAATTATTTCTATTTGTTTATAATAATAAATAAATTGTATAAATATTGTATGGAGCAGTGAATAGGCTGCCAGAAAGTACATGTGAAGATTTTTTTTTCCCCCTTGCCAAAGCACCTACGAAAGGAAAGTACTCAAAAAATTGAAATATGCAGCATATGAAATAAGAAATGCAACAACAAACTAAAAAAAAAAACTTTGACAAAAGTAGAAAGAAACAAAAAACTTTTTTATACATCTTTTTCTGTTTTTTATATAAATAATAGCAAAGCAAATAATACATCAAATAATAAACAATAAATATTTATAAAAACTACTTACATATAAAAAAAAAAATTGGAATAGCAAATAAGAATTTTAATAAGCTAAATAACAAAAATAAGCTTAAGAACAACATATGACAACAAAATATGCTATGCATTAAAAAAAGAACAAAGTATTCATTAGAATAGAATATCTATTTGCAAAAGAACATTCAATATGAAATGATGCAGAAAATATTATATTAAAAGGATGTGAAAAAAACATTTTCATTAATTCAAATGAGTATTTTCCACATTTAACAAATAAATGCTGGTATTATAAGTCCTATTTTTAATGTATGAGGGAGTAAGAACTGTCATGCCTTTGAAAAAATAAAAAATTATAAATAATTAACTGGAAAAGTGTAAGAGCATCCAGTTACAGATATTTGTAACAAAATGTAGACGTGTGTTATTCTGAAGTTTTGTTCAGATTGCATCATCTTGTACAAAAATTGCATTTGAAGGGAGTTTACTTTAATGATTGATATTCAAAGAAATTTTATGGTCAAAGGCAAAGCAAGGATACTCTAATACAGGAAATATAGCTAACATACATAATTGTCTGGTGGAATATAACATTAAATTAGTGATTAGAATGTATTCTAAAATATTTCTAAGTTCTTTATGTATACAAATAATAAAAAATAATGAAATATAACAGTTACAAAATCATCTATAACTGAAACAACTATAAAATATTTTAATGTTAACAACAAAATAAGGCACAAATATTGATTCTAGACTCTAATAAGGGACACTAATGTTTTTATGAGGAAAAAGCATTGCTTCTTGATATAAGTGAGTAAGGGAGGAAATAGACAGTTTGACTTCAATAAATCAGTACACATCATTATTTCATAACACAGAATGTAACTTATGTAAAATAAGCATGAAATATAAGCATGTATCTCATATATAAAATAAGAGAGAAAAAGATCATGGAAAAAACTGCAATATTTGGTTTAAGACTGACTCAGATCTTTCAAACTGGTGGAATAATAAAAAGATTTCACATTAGATTAAATTTCTAGGTTTTTTTTATAAATACAGCAGAACCCTATGTTACATCTCTTAAATCACAGCTGTCCATAGGTGCCATGATGCTCTCTGAAGGTTATCTTTGTGCCATTTCAAAAGTTTCCCATAATTCCCTTTTTTAAATAAAAAACAATTTTAAAAATACTGTACTTTTAAATTAATAAATTGACAGAGCCTTCATTGGCATTAAAGATTTTGGCTCTCTAACCTGCTTAAATTCATGGAGTAGAATCCACTCAAAAATTTAATACTAAACTTAATGTGATGTATATTTTTCCCCATGAAATTAATTTTACAGATGGTCTATTGTAGGATGAACACAGAGATATATGTGCATTGCAGACACTTTTACGTAAGGAAATATTGCTGTGTTTTTAATTATGCAAATAACAGAATTACTCATTGTTTGTCACCAACAGAGATTATGTTTACTGGAATGTTAGACAGGCTACAAGAAGGCAATTCAAAGCAAGACTGAAAACTTTACTGAGTATTGAGAATAACCAAATAGAAATAGGTTAGAAGATATTTGTTTTGAATTATGGCTAAAAATTAATCTCTTACAATAAAAGAAAAGTGATTAGAAAGTCTTGATAATGAAATTGCTATTATTTAAGTACATAAAATAGAATTTATTACCAATTAGAAATTGCTTCAAGAATGAAATCTGTCCTGAGAATGAAGGTCTTGCACCCGTATAGACAGGTTGTTGGTCTTACATAATACACTATCCCAATTCTTGTGTCATTTTTTGTCAGTTCCAGAGTTCTGCATCGGATTGGATAACCAGATTTTATCAAAAACCAACCTTCAGTTTGAGTTGACACCGTTTTTTTTTTCATTTCGGGTCTGGTTAACAGTAAATGTTTTGCGTTAAATTAGATTTTTACTTTTCCAGGTAGGGGTCAGGTTGACCTAATTTTTCAAAAGAAAGTCCTGACTACTTTTCAATGGGGGGGAAAAGAAAAAAAAAAAAAAAAAAAAAAAAAAACTATTTTTTTTTAAATTCTAATGTGTGTGCATTAATTTTTGCACACAAAAGATAATTGTATACTATTTTTCCATAATTGTAATAAAATTTTCTTACACTTTGGGTTCAAGATTATTTATTTATTTTTTTGTCAGATTGACTTTAAGCAGAAATTACAGGTTCAGACTGGGTACAACACGACCTGTACAGGACTCTAGTGCCAACAAATCTCCTATTTCAATAATCCTGCTGTTTTTATATTATGTTTGCTATTGCCAAACTTAATAGGATCTTTAAGTTTTACTGCTATAAACTGGAGTCACACTTTGAAAGATATTGACGATAAAAGTGGAAGAAAATGGAAAATATATTGGAAGCTCTGAATTTGTTTTCTTCAACTTTGAAAAGAATGAAACACTTGATGTTTTTCAAAATAGATTTTCGAATTCATACAATAAACTACAGACACAAGACAATTAAAAAGAGAATTTTATAATAGAAAAAGTAGATGGCAATCAATAAATTGGTATGAAGAAATAGAGGCAATGGTGAAGTGATAATGTGAGAAATTCAAAGCATATCAGAATCCGATTTGATGTAAGGCAGGATGAACATGATGAGAACAAAAACTAAGTGAAGAAAACACATCCTATAAAATGTTTTTCTAAGCAAACAAAATTAATGTATGTTTACACTTTAATTAAATGACAAATTTTATATAGTTTTTTCCCCCATAATTTTTTTCCCCATTTTCCTTTAAAAAAAAAGCAAAATTGAGAATTTTACTGTATTTAAAATATACTTGACCTCGTACTTTTAAAATCAATCTTGCACCATTAGATCATTAATTAGTTACATTATTATATTCATTATATAAAAATATTCCATATTTAAATACATTTCCTTATTAAATTAGCAATCTCACACATAGCAAATTAATAAATAAAAGAAATAATTAGGCATTTGGCATAATAATGAAATTGCCAGCAAATGCATTTTCATTAAAAATTTCTTGTGTGAACTTTTTTTACAATCTCCTGTTTAATTTCTTTTTTTCCCCCCCACAGTTAGAGCTGTAGTAAGAGACTTCAGGAATAACATGATACCCATATGCTAACAGTTAATAACTCCCAATACACATTGATATTAAGAAGTTTCATGCTTTTTATACAGATGTATTTCTAAAATATAAATGAATAGCAATAAAATTAAGGTAATGAGATCAAATTTGACTATGTGTACAAAAAATCTCATATATGTTGAAGTTTGAATTAGGCTGAATACTTTGAGATAAATTAGTTGCTTTACTTTCAACCAGATTCAAATAATAAATTTCCAAATAAATGCTATTACTGGCATTGCGAATTTGTATTTCTTGTCATGTTTTACACAGATTTCTATCAATTGATGCTTAATTGTTCTATCAGGATTTAAAAAAACTTACTACGGTGAAAATTTGGAGCTTACTTATAGCATAGCAACAATTTTTATACTATGTCACACTAAAACATTTTTAAAAAATTATTAATAATAACCTTTTTATTATTATTCTTTTATTTTATTTATTTATTCCTACTAATAAGGGCATTTAATTTCTCTAACCAAAGATGGCATAGTGTGCTGTCCCACTAAACACACACACAGAGAGAAAAAAAAAAAAAAAAAAAACGCCAACATTTGTATCTGGCTAAGAAAATTGTACCAAGTGTTATTTTTACATAGCAATTATTTACATTTTATTGAGTAACATAAACGTAAATACATTTATGAAAGTTTGATTTTTTTTTTTCTTTTCCTAACAGCCCATACAACGATCATCTCTTGAGTACACATTTAAACCAAATATTGCAGTTATATGTCCTTAACGGCACTATTTTCACAAAAATCATTTACATTTAATAAACACAACATCTTTTCATGTATTTATGACCAAAAAAAAAAAAAAAAAAAAAGAATTTTGAAAATTTTAGATTTAGTCAAAATATCTGGCACACACACACACACAGAAAAAAAAAAAGACGCCAACATTTGTATCTGGCTAAGAAAATTGTACCAAGTGTTATTTTTACATAGCAATTATTTACATTTTATTGAGTAACATAAACGTAAATACATTTATGAAAGTTTGATTTTTTTTTTTCCTTTTCCTAACCGCCCATACAACGATAATCTCTTGAGTACACATTTAAACCAAATATCGCAGTTATATGTCCTTAACGGCACTATTTTCACAAAAATAATTTACATTTAATAAACATAACATCTTTTCATGTATTTATGACAAAAAAAAAAAAAAAAAAAAAAAAAAAGAATTTTGAAATTTTTAGATTTAGTCAAAATATCTGGACAGCTTTAGAAAGACATTTGCAGCAATTACATTCACATGCACAGATACACATGCAATTAACAGAAAACAAACATCATGACTTAGTGCGCTAAAAAGAGAAAATTACAGTTTAACAAAAAGCATTCACAGCATCAATTTCAACACACTAACACATAAAACAGCTTTTTTACAATTTCATAACTTGTTTTGTACTTTTGCTGAAGGATGCCTTTTTATTACCTAATTCGAAACTTTATGTTATTTAATGAATAGAAACATGTGAGTAAAATTATTAAAAGACATTAAATTCTGGAAAAAAAAAAAAAAAAAAAAAAAAAAAAAATTAAACAATGTTTAAAACATATTTCAAGTAGAAACAGCACACAATTTAATTATACAAGTCATAGCATAATGAAACCAAAGTAAATAGATAGAATTGTCAATTGAGGATTTAAATGCATAAATATGTTTAAAATTTGAAAAGCCTGTACATTTTATTCTAATCTCTAACCAAGGGTTTTCACCTGTAATATTTTAGATGTATCACTGGAAAATAAGCATGGTATAAAGCTTTTCAGAAAATATATCAAAAAATAATTTTAACACCAATAATAATTGTATTTTTATGTATTTGCAAATGAACAGGCATAGACTCTATTATCCAATATCAAAAGGAAATTTATTATTTATATCTCATAATAAATGATTAAAATACTGTTAAATTATTTTCATACATTGTAATTTCTATTAATTAATACAAAGTAATGACAAATAATCATTTAAAATATATCAAAAAATACCAGAAGGATTTTTACCAACAAACAACCTTGCATATTCTAATTCTCCTTAATTAAAAAAATGGTTTGAAAACTCAGAAGAAATTTTAATTCAAGTTTTTTTTTTTTTTTTTTTTTTTCACATTAGAATTCAAAAACTTGCTGCAAACAAGCAAATCACAATTACAGATTTTAAAAACTGTAACCAAGATTTTTTTTTTTTTTCCCTCTTGAAATCATTTTATTTGTTAACAAAGAATAAAAAGTGTGTAATAACAGATTTTCTCCATAAATTTATCTTATTTTTATTTAAAATATTTTGTTTATAATAACATCTATGTATTTTATTTTATGAGATACCTATTTAGTTCAGTTTTAGTAATTTTAATTAGTTTAACGCTTGTATAGTTAGGAAATGCTAAGATAATGTCCTCCCAAGCATTCGGTGATTTCAATTTTGTGACTCATGACAATTGAGTAAGCGGGAATTTACTGTAAGTAATAACAATTATGCTTATTTCTCAGAAAAAAATTATTTATGGCGATACATATAGTTTTTTTTTTTTTAGGGGGGGGGGGGGGTGTCTGCTATTGAAAATTCAATTGCATCTAATCTAAATATTTTATAATTTAAAAGCTTCAAATGAAGCTGTTAAAGTCCTTCCTCCCCCAAGTATATATATATTTATTTATTTATATACAGACAGAGAAAGAAAAAAAGTTTTTTTTTGTCTAAAGGCACTGAAACATTTCATAAAATTTTATAACGCTTTGTCAATGATACTAAAACGGCTAAGATTTTCAGAATTTTTAAAGTTCATATCTGATTTAAAGTATTACAATTTTGAACAAAATGCACAATAAAAATATTCTTAGAAGAATAAAATAAGAGAGTATGTATAAGAATTTTTCTGAAACAGAAGAGATGCTGAAGAGGAGGTGGAGAAAATACGTTAAAAATAATTTCTTTAGTGAAAACTAACTGCTAAGACTTCATGCTCAATTTCTTTTCTTTTTTCTTTTTCCAATATAATATTTAGACTTCCCAAAACTCCTCTATCAGGCAAGTTTTATTAGTAGCAGCAATTAATATCATTACTCTCATTAATTTTCTCAGAAAAGTATTTTACTCTTAACCAACGACAACGGACAGGTTGTATTCTAAATGAATTAAATAACAATAAAGTTAGTTTAATAATTGATATTAAAAATAAATTATACAGAAACTAACAAATAATCTATTATTTTCCTTTTAATATAATAACACATTACAGTGACAAAAAAATTGATGTGTAGAAGCTTCCATAATTTTTAAATGCATCTTTCAAAAATCTTTCCATGATAGCCCTATGGTGAAAACCACTGGTTTAGAGAAACATAAACACAATTGTAATTTTTCATTAATAAAAAAATTTAGTTTTTAAATTTTACTCTGTATATACTTTATAACATATCAATTATCTATAATATTGCTCAGTGCAATAACATTCATTACTTTATTTTTTTTAAGGCAAGCTAAGAATCTTCATAAATATTATCTGCTATATGATCTAAGGTAACAATTTCAAACAAATCAATGGATTACTACATAAGTACTAGTAATAAATATACCTAAATTATCTTGGCTTAATCGAGCAAAATATGAATAATTGGCATTTAAATGTTTTTGGTATTGACTAAATCACAGTAGGGAGAAAATGCTAACTTATTTAGCAGCAACCCTATGCAATACAAATAAAGTTGTTGCTAAGGTGCAAGGGCACAGGTAACAAAGAGTTGCTGTCAAATTCAGCACCCGTTTGTCAATACCACAAACATATATGTACCAAAATAATTTAAGTAGCAAAATAATAATAATAATAATTAAAGATAAGTACAACTCATGAAAAAGAAAATCTCTACAAGTGAAGAATAAATGTTATAATAAAATATATCTTGTATAATATTTTAATAAATCATTTTTAAACTTCTACATATTTTACAACATAAATAATATTTAAAAGGAAAAAAGCCTATCAAGTTTCTAGATATACAAGCACTGGGAACAGCTAGAATTTTTTACCCTTTATTTTATATACAAGGATGGTCTGGCTAGGAAAAAAAAACAAAATAAACAGCATTCCATAAATTTTCAAAAATAAAAGAAAACATGCTGCCGAAATAATAAAGTAACAGCATAAAATATAAAATTAAATGAAGATAATGGATTTATTTTATAGTTTTAATTCAATGTCTATGGGAAAACAATTCCTTCAATTAAAAATAAATGTGTGTGTTTATGTTTTTAACATGATATACAATAGATTTTTCTTAGTTATTAAAATAGATGCATTAAACAGATTTAAAATATCTAATAAAAGTTGAAGATAAAACGTAGCAAAGTAAATGAAAAACTCATTGTCGCTACTCTAATTTTTTTATTTGTTACTACTAGGTTATATTTAATTGTAAAAGTAATATTTAAGCCTGCAAACTTTCATAAAGTTTTTAATGGAATAAAAATGCATTTCTACCCAAATGAAAAATGTAAGCAGTTTGAAAAACACAAAATTATAATAATGAAGTTATGTTTGAAGTTTTATTAGGCACCATTTCTGTGCTTTTCTTCAAGATGTAGTTTCTATCAGTCCACCCTTGTAAAACTGCCCTTAAATAATGGTCATCAATATCTTTAAAATCAGTGAATTTCAAAGAGTGAAACTTGAATAGAGAATATATTCATAATAATTGTTCCCATTTTGATGCTAGTACGAGTATTATTCACAGAAGGTTCTGTGAAATTCTTTGGAATAAAATTTAGGCTGTCTAAGCAACAGCGGAATGAACAAAGCAGAAAAGAATTATATATATCTTTTTTTGTTTCTCCATCTCAAAGTCAAGATGTCCTTTGGCTACTGTTATTACTTTGACTAGAAGAACCACCTTTGGCATTAACCTCATTTTCACTACTACTTTCATTACTCTCATCACTCTCGCTTCGTAAATCTTTAACCTAAAAATAGAAAAATTTAGTCTATTTATTTATTTTTTTTTTCAAAAATCAATATTATATTTAAATTTTTTTACACTAAATATAATTTCATTGTTAGAGGGGTGATTGTGAATTACTACAATGAACCATAGCCTCCCCAATAATTACATTCACATAAAATATTTTGAAAATACACTTTATAGTATTAGAAATATACTCAAACTCACTTAATAGGAGCACGGTTAAAACAAGCAATTTGCGCATACAGAATGGTCTACATTTAATTTACATTAAGAATTTCATGGTTTTTACAATCCTCGGAAAAAAAAAAGGAATAATAATTAAGACCTTAATCACAGTTAATATGTCAATTCATCCTATTTTGATTTTTTGTAAAAGTGCGAAAAAAATATGGGCTATCTTTCATATACAGTAATTGAAACTTTATAAAAATGAAGGAATAATTTAATCCACTTTAAGAAAGAATCTTCTGAACACTAGAAAATTTTAAAAGGTTGTTAAAGTGTTGTTACGCTGGTTTAAATGCCAACATGTTGCTAGTTTTCCTATTAATGAGCCTATTTTAAAAGCTCAAGCTGAAAAATTTGCAGAAAAATTATGTTACCCTGATTTCACATGCAAGGCTGTAATATATGAAATGCGAAACGGTGATTGTAAAAAATCACATTCTGTTAAGCTACACATAGCTCCATAAGTTATCATGAAGCTAATGATGCTTCAGATATTCTAATGAGTTTTGATCACATGCGAGCAAATGATGAAAATATACAAATGGTTCTCAATATTTTATACATGCTGATCAAATGATCAAAATTCACCCTTTTTTTTTTTTCAATCAATTTTAATGAAAAAATATCATGATTTGTGTTGTGTATTTTTCCTCTACAGTGTAGGCAAATAACATTAATAAAGGAAAAAATTTATGTTCTATGTTAACTAATTAAGTTAATTTTAGCTCTGAAATAATTAAAGCAATTAATTATAATTACAATTAGCCTAATCAAGTGCATGTTGTTTAAGATTTATGTTCTTTATGGGTGCTTATGAGTAATGGCAAATATGAGGAATTTTTAAATTTCCTTTTTCCTTATTAACCCTAATTCCCTATTAACCAAGTTCAACTGTATTTTTAAGTTACTTTTATACGACAGATAAACCTCTAAATAATAGCCTCCTCAGGAGCACAGAACAGAGATCTGCACGGGCTGGACCTTTCTTTTCTCTTGAAGGATCGGGCTGGGTCTAACTTATTTTTTCTGTACCGAGCCAGGACGGATTTCATGCATTCTAGTCTTCATAGGCAAAATTTTCAATCCCAGTTTTGACCCAGCCCATATTAAAATCATTGTCTCAGCATGGCCTGGTCCGTTCAAAGGAGGTCAGTAAAATTTGGCCTGGCCAAAAGTTTTTGAAAAAAAAAAAAAAAAAAAAATGCATAGATTTTTAAATTACCATTATTCTGCAATAAAACATTAAAATGTATTCTTTTTAAACAATAGTAAATTTCTAGACTCATTAAAATATGGCTAAATTAAAATATAATAAAATGCATGAAAAAGAACCTGCCTGTGACGGAATCTTGTCTTAAACTGAAAAAATGTGTTGATCCAGGCAAAATGAATGCGAGATACATGAGATAAAATATAATACATATATAAATTCTAAGAAGGGAACTTGTTTATAACGCATTTTTTCCTTTCCTATGTGATTCTGTCAATTGGAAATTTTATTGTATAGCATTTTTCTGATTTTTAAGTCTCCATTACATGGAATATGGATAGACAATATTAATGATAACTGAAACATTTACATACAACAAATAGAGATTCATTAAAAAAATTAACATCGCAGCCTATGACACTTTTATAAAAAGGAAGAAAATAAACAAGGTGGGTTTTTTTGTTTTAATTTTCTAAGTTTCAGAACTCCTATATGAGACAAATTTTTAACCAAATCGACGTAAAAATCAATGTTTTGTAGAAATTCACTCGGACCGAGCCAGGCTCGAGCCCAGATTAAATTTTTTTTTTCCTGGCCAGGTGGGTCTTGGGCCAAACTTTTAGATGTTATAACAGGCTGAGTCAATTTTTTCTATGGGCCGGAACAGGTTTGGGCTGAACTTTAAATTTTTATATCGGACCAAGCCGAATTTTTTTCCTATGGATTGGGTCGGGCACATGCCTGGAAATTTCGGCCCATGCAGACCTTTAGCACAGAATATGTCCTCTATTCAGAGGTAAAAATACGCAAACAATATATTTATTGGGGATTGAAAAATTGTTTGCTAAACAGAGTGTCACTTATGGAGGTTTTATTGTACTCTAATTTTAAAACTAGCTGTAAATAAATAATTAAAAAACAAATATTAATTACTGAGATTAAGGAGATGGGGCTGTTCCTTATTATTCAAGAAATTTAATTTGAACAATTTTTTTTTTATCATTATAGTATGAACATTTTTGGATAATTTTATTTTTTCCTATTTCCTTTGATTTCTTTAATAAAAATCACCTCTTTAAAATTAACAACACTTTTAAACCATTTATTTCTCTAACAAAAATGACACAATGCAGATTTTTGGTGTAATGATTAATGTAAATGTGTATATGCTAATCTATACAGGGGTGTAGAATATGCCCAATCTGACGATCTAGGATTGGGGGAAATTGTATCCATCTGGGGAAATTTTGCCGAAAAATACATTATTGAATTCAGTTTTGACAATGAATTATGTAATTCTCAGAAACAGAAAAATTTTCACTACACTGTATGGCGACCTCTACAAAATCGATCTCAGAATAATATGTACCGTATATACTTGCGCGTAAGTTGAGAAATTTCTGAAAAAAAAAAAAAAATTCTATACCTACGTTAACACTTAACACAAAATTTTATGTAAGCCTATGTATCATATCGTAAAATTTTGTGGAAATTTTCATATAGATTGGGGGAAATGTTGGGAGTAAAAACATTTTCTGCACCCATGAATCTATATATGGAAAATATATAACATTCAAATTTTAAATATATCATAGTTTCTTAAAAAATAAATAAACTGTAATACAGAAATTTCATTAGATATTTCCTTCAAAGTAGAAAATTTACACAACGTTCTAAATTATTTAATATTGTCTTTGTTTTAATTATTACACTGCGAAGTGCAGTTCATAAGTATCATGACGTATCCAAAAATATAAAAAATATGTGATATTTTGATATATATCTAATATTTTCAAAATAGTTAACTTACTGATGATTATAAATATGTACAGACTTAATATAAATTAGAAACTAAAACATATTACACTTAACATGAAAACTTTATAAAAGCATTATTCTACATGTATTTTTCTCCCCCCCCCCCCCCTCCCCCCAACCCCAACTTACAACAAAATTGAAGATCAACTAATTGAAAACAGAAACAGTTTGTGTTTTGCACTCATCAAAAGACAAAACATAGGATTCAGTATGAAGTATCATCATGAAAATTTTATGTTTTATACAACAAAATTTTAAAAACAAAATCACTTATTGAAAGTTTTGAATATAAATGCAAGCTTGTCGGCTTTTTCATTCCCTAGCCTGCTGTTCGGTTTAACCCTTTATATACTGAATTATGAATTCATGAAAATTTTAACTTCTAAAGCATTTTTTGTGAATTTTTGAAACTACATTAGAATATTTACATAATTTAATAAATTTTTGAAAGAATTTAGAAGGATTAATTAAATTTGAATTTATAGGGATTTTGTGCAATATTTATAAACCCACTCAAATCTTTTATTTTAAATATTCTTCTTAGTATTTTGTAGAATTAGGAAATGTACAAATATAATGTTCTTACAATAGAAATAATTCCGAACTGAAAAATCCCCCCCCCCCCTTTCCCCAAGAAAGCTGAAAAGATGCAAAGGCAAAAGAAATTATCCTTTTAAAAATATTTTTGTTTTATGTAATCAATAAAGCTTTTGGAACAAGATAAAGTAATGCATTTATAACTCATTCAAAACTGTATTACTACTAATAAATGTATTAAATGAATTTTATAACAAATTATTTTAATGGTACTTATAAGTACCATCAGTAGATAAAGGGTTAAACTGAGCTAAACCAAAACCAGAAAATAATCCAACGGTAAAGAGTATTGTTCAGTTGGTTGGATTGCTCTTAGAAATATGATAAAACTAATGAAAATGACTATATGAGGATCAAACAACCCCAAATCAGCAGTAGACCCCAAAACATCAACAAGCCCACCAAATGGAAGAACCCGAATAAGGCAAAAGGCACAATGTCAGGGGAGCAGCCAAGGCACCAGCACCAACCTGCCAATGTTTAGGATGATCTGCCATAAGACTTGTCCACAGGCACAGATTGTAACAGTTAATTATGATGACAGCAACCAACAACCACAATGCAAAACAGACACTGCCTTCTGGGAGAACTATGAGAAGGTGCGCAAATTTTCACTATGCAAGGAAAAAGTCTGTGTGGTCATAGAGCCCAAAGTACATTGTGACAACATTGGCACTGCCACAATTTCTTTCACTCGATTTTGCTCAGGAATCCATGTTTGAAACACACCTGCCCCTGATAATTTGCTATTCAGCATACCGAATAGTTTGATATTCGGCCAAACCGAATATTCAGTAACATGGTCGAATAGGCTGAATACCGAATAGATACCGAATATTCGGTGCATCCCTATTATAGACAATTTTCATGTCTGCCAAATTTGGAAGAAAAAAAAATAAAAGAGATTGTTCTTTGATTTTTCTAGGTAACATGTAGTTTAAAAAACATAAGATCAGATTTAACTTTTAATAAAAATTTTGGTTTAATTTATGGTTTTGCTTTGAAAAGTTATGAAATATTATATATACTTTTTAAATACTCGAGGAAAAAAAAAAGAGAGAAAATATTTTAATATTCTAGGGCGAAAGGCAAATAGTATCAAATTAAGAGAGCCTCTTTTGAAAAATGGGCAAGTCGAACTGTATAATGATCTATAACTGCTAATTTCATTGCAGATTAAATTTATAGAAAGTAGAGAAAGTGAAGGAAAGAGACTTAAGTATAATAGTCTGAAACTAACACTAGATACAACACTAATTAAAATAAACATACCCCAGGGTTCTTTGATGACATAGCACGTAATGCAATTTTAACAATCATCCAAGTCCATACAATATGTAGAACTTGTAGAGCACACAACAATGAATTGAAGACATAGTATGCAGGAAACATTGGTAAAATAAGAAGAGCTTCATACATAGTACTATATATTATCCTGAAAATAAAAATAATATTTATAGCAAATCCAGTTACAACAATACTGATAAATTTTAACAGAAATGCAAATGTTAATCTTTAAAAAGAAAACATTGTAAAATATGGCATACATAATATGTTACAGATAATTTTTGTTATTTTTATATTTAAATGGATACAAAAAGTTTTGTACAACACTTTAATGCAACTGATAAACTAGTATGCTGTGGCCATCACAGAACTTTCTGCTATATAAATCACGTCAATTAAATCATTTAAATTGTACAAGAAATTACATCAATTTAACACCAATTCATATCAAAGTTGTACTGTAACTCCGAGATATGTAAATTGGAACGAAAATTCAATAAGAAATATTCAAATCTAATCGAAATAAATTCAATTCACATTCCCCGAAATTACACTACGGCCATCATGCATAGTGGAAAACAAGTACGCGTTGTAATTAAATTAAACTAAATATGAAAAAGAAACTCTTTAAACGTAAATAAGGAAAATTCTATCTACTCACCCCATATTACTGATAATGACACAGTAAATAAAGATAAGCAAAATGATCAAACCATAGTTCACATCAAACATATTTATTTAATACTGTTACTATATCAATGCCGGATCCGGGAATAAATAAATATATTTTTAATTAAAATAATAAAATGTTATATTATAGCATAATGAAGTATAAATATATTGAAGAAAATTTATATTTTATCTTCTTCTACTGATTTAAATTTTATTTTTAGCAAGTCTATTTTAAACGCATTGGCTAATGTTCCTTTAAGTAAAACAGTTATTTTATAATAGAGTCTCTAAAGTAATGAGAGGAGCAGTGTGTATTATTGTCTTAACGGCCGGCGATAGATGAAAGTTCGTCACGAGCGAATATATGTAGTAGAATATTTGAAGCACATAATGTCTATGAAGGATTATCACGAAACTCGAAACACGAGATGAAGGTATTAAAGATCGATGAAACCTGAAATCCACGGCGTCATTATTTCAATTGAGAATTCCTTTATTGCAGGAGGCTAATCAATCATCAATAAACATCTGAAGCTGATTATCTCGAAAGGAAGCAACTAAAAGTCGAATGAAGGAGTTCGGCGATTATGAATTGTTCAGACATTTTCTTGCGACTTTTTCACTGTATGATTTAATCCAGAGATTTCGAAAGGAAAGACTGCTCAGAGATAGTTTTTGATAAATCTTTATAACTGAAATTTCTTCAAATATCACGTTATTAATTGGAAATGGCTATTTCTGACTGGAGATGCCCGCCGGGCCAAAGGCCCAGCGGCAAAAAAAAAATAAGAGTAGCTGATTCAAAAGTCGGTCTTGTATCTTCCGATAAAATTTTCAAACTGACTCTTTTTTGAAAAGCCTGCAGAAAATTGGAGTATGCTTTCAGCGAAGACAGCCAATAAGAATGCTCCAAAAGACGATCCATCTAATCCAAGAGGACGATCTATCGAAAGTGAACAGGGGAAAAATGTTTTTGCAGTGGAATCCTCATTGTGGAATGGCAACAGTCTTAAGAAGCGGAGGAAAGGAATGTTGGCGTCTTGGGAGTTCATGTGACGTAGAAAAGGAATTTCCGGCTTGTTCTGAGATAAGATACAAATACTGCTTAAAAGTTTGCTTCTTTTGGGGTACGAAGTGAATGAAAAGCAATAAAAATAAAGGAAAGTCTAGGAGTTATAATTTCGTTTCTCTGTTAAATTATTTTAGCAATTATTATGAAATTTTACCAGAGGAATGGGAAAAAATAATAGAATACAATAAATTTTAATTTCAAATTAAAATAATTAAGGATAATGATTTAGAATTTAATATTTAAAACTTTAGTAAAAATCGCTGCCAAATTGAAAGATCGTAAATTGAAGTAGTTTATTAAAATAAACAAAATATACAAATTTAAATTTATGTAGATTTTAAATGAGGAATGTTATGTAAAGCTTTTAAAACATAACAAAACTATAACTGAATTTAAAGTTTGATGAAAATTCGTGCATTAGTTCTTGAGATAGAGCTATAGCGGAAATGCTGAAAAATGTAGCATAGCAGTGCCACCTGTTGAGCGATTTACACCAAAACATAAACAGCACTCTAAATGATATCGAGGTATGCCTGAATCTGAAGTTTGATGAAAATTCGTGCATTAGTTATTGAGATAGAGCTATAGTGGAAAGTCTGAAAAATGCAGAAAACACCGCCACCTGTTGAGCGATTTACACCAAAATGTATAAAATGTCAACTCATGTCAAGGACTAACTGATTTTGAAGTTTGAGGAAAATTCGTGCATTAGTTCTTGAGATACAGCTATAGTGGAAATTCTGAAAAATGCAGCATAGCAGCACCACCTGTTGAGCGATTTGCACCAAAATCTATAAAATGTCAACTCATGTCAAGGACTAACTGATTTTGAAGTTTGAGGAAAATTCGTGCATTAGTTCTTGAGATACAGCTATAGTGGAAATTCTGAAAAATGCAGCATAGCAGCAGCACCTGTTGAGCGATTTGCACCAAAACATAAACAGCACTAATTCATATCAAGCTATACCTGAATATGAAGTTTGTTGAAAATCCAAGCATTAGTTCTTGAGACAGAGCTATTGCGGAAATCGTAACTAATGCAGTATAGCAGTGCCACTTGTTGAGCAATTTACACCAAAATGTATAAAACATCAATTTATGTCAAGGAATAAATGAATCTGAAGTTTGGGGAAAATCCGTGCATTAGTTCAGGAGATTGAGCTATTGCGGAAATCATGAAAAACACTGAATAACAGCGCCACCTGTTGAGCGATTTACACCAAAAACTAATCAGGACCAGTTTATATCAAGGTCTAACAGAATCTGAAGTTTTGTGAAATTCCGTGCATTAGTTCTTGATATAGTGCGCCCAAAAAATTTACATACATACAGACTCACAGACAGACATTTTCTAAAAACCATCAAATCATGTTCAGGACATTCTAAAACGTATAAATCCGTCGAAAACCGGAAGTCGAAAATTTTCATGAATCCAATACTTTCTTTTTGTAAAGATAGAAGAAAGTAAAAATATACAACAGCCAATTCAGGAAGTTTCAGTGATGTCACTAAGCTTTTGAAATCCTGGGTCCTTGGGACAGGGTTGTAAAAAACCCAGCCCGGGCAGGTAGCTGGGTAGGTACCCGGGCAGCTACCCACTACAACCCTTATGGCTGTAAAAAAACCAGGTTTTTTTATAAAAAAACCCAGCCCGGGTGGGTACCGGGGCAGCTACCCACTACAACCCTGCTTGGGACTGGTGCAGGTATTATGAACTGTCATATTGACCGCCGTCAAAGTGCCTATAAGACTATGTTGTTGAACAAGCTTTATTTCAATGGCCTCTCTAACTGCTTCATTTAAATGGTCCTGTATCTCAGGCATAAAAGTGAGAAATACGAAAAAAGGTGGAAAATTTTTTCCATCTATATACAACGTTGTTGCCAATCTCATATTTGTATACTTTAGACACGTTTTAACAGTTATTTATACAATAAAATAAAATATAAATGTACATATGATTCTTATTTTCCTTTTATAAACTAGAAAGTATTAAAAAAAAAAGTTAAACTAACAATAAATGTTTAGGTTCTTTGAATAAAAAAAGAAAATTGAAAGAAATTTGATAAAGGTATAAATCCAAATATAACTGATGAACTTATGTAAAGCACAGCGATTAAGATTTTCAAGATAAATATTATTTTGGATGATTTGCCTGTTTAAGATTTTTACCTTCTCTCAAAAGAAAGAAAATTCTCCATGCTAAATGTATGCACATCGATCTTTGCTCTAGAAATATATCTCCAAAAATTCAGCACTGAAATTACCCCAAAGTGTTGTATAAATAGGATAAATTATTCTATTCAAAAAAGAACCTTACAGAATCTCCCCTTTCCTTTGAAGACATTTTAAAGAACTTATGACTTTCAGATGCTTATATTATAAGCACACCTATGATTTGATAGCTCTTCAGCTCAGCAATTCAGAAGCAAACTCTCAGGATTTGAATAGACAAAATGTCTTCTTATTATTTCAAGACCCCCCCCCCCCCCCTTCCTATGTAATTCTAATATTTTCTTTGCATTTTTGTATCACTTCTAATATTTTCTTTGCATTTTTGTATCACTTCTAATATTTTCTTTGCATTTTCGTATCAATCTAAAGAAAGTCCAGTCAACTGGTGTCTCATAGATGAGACTACTGGAACCTTCGAAAGGGTACACCAATCACTTGGTAGACTCTATTAGGTACGTATCGATGTTAGTGGTGACACATTTGAGCACTTACTGTAATTGTTATGTCAATAAAACACTTATTTTCATTTCCTCCGCATTTATTGTTTTTTGTCCAAACTTTTCAATTTCGACGCCACTTTGCTATAACCAAAATTGCGTATGCTTTGCTTTCCCTTACAGTTTCGTCCATAAATTAGGGGACATCATGTATAAAATTAGTATTTAGATTTTGTTAATATTGCGCTACTGTTCATATTTATTTGTAACAATGGTTTAATTGTTGAAACAATATATTCAGTTTCACTTTATTTGACATTTCTAAAAATTCACACAGGCGAACACCTTTAAAACCGAATAAATTTTACACGCAATATTTCCGAATTAAATTCCGGAGCACGGCTGAAAATTAGTTTCCTAATAAATCAGCACATTTCCAAAAGAATGATATAAAGCTTATTCGGTTTTACAGGTGTTTGCCTGTGTGAATGTTTAGAAATGTAAAATAATGTGAAACTGAATATATTGTTTCAACAATTAAACCATTGTTAGAAAATCCTGGAAACTGATATACCGAATATAAAACACGCAATATTTCCGAATTAAATTCCGGTGCACGGCTGAAAATTAAGTTCCTAATAAATAAGCACATTTCCTAATGAATGACATAAAATTTATTCGGTTTTAAAGGTGTTCGCCTGTGTAAATTTTTAGAAATGTCACATAAAGTAAAACTGAATATATTGTTTCAACAATTAAACCATTGTTAAAAAAAACATGGAAACCTATATATCGAATACAAAACACGCAATATTTTCGAATTAAATTTCGGTGCACGGCTGAAAATTAGTAAATTGCTTTTAAAAAGGTGGAATTCCTCCTTTAGCAGGAACTCTTTCATGCCTGCTATCTGCTGCATATAACAGTTCCTGCTCCTACCTTTTTAAGTGGTTCCTTTACCTGATGACTTTCACTAATATACTTCTTTTAATTGCTAAAAGGTGTAAAATGAAAATTAAAAACAGTTTAAACAGTTTTATAATACTGTTTGCATGTTTCGACTCTGATGCGAGCCATTTTCAAAACAAATAATTTTTCCATACTTAACCACATTACTGGCAACAGGTATAGTGAAACAGTGCTTTTACCCCCGACTTATCTCAGGGCAAACGTTGAAGTGGTTAAATATAGGATGATAAGTATAGTAAAGTATAAACAAGTAGCTGATATAAAATATAATAGAAAAACTACAGCCCTGGAAAGATTATATTAAGAAGAAACCATCCAAATAAATTTCAATGAAAGTAAGATAACTTTTCCCTCTAAATACTATTCATCTGATATAAGAGAAACCATAGAGATTGTAACACATAAAAATTCAATATGTAACAACGTAACATTATTTTACTTAAACAAAATTGTGGTTCGAGTGACTGGTTATAAATATGAAAATAAACATCCTACATAAAAAGAAAAAATAACATGTATAATCTGAAAGAGTATGTGAAAAATTGATAGCATTTGATACCATCACATTATAGGCCACGCAATTTTAGAATATTCTAATTTGTTTTGAAAATGGCTTGGATTAGAGCAGAAACATGTAAATTGTCTAATAAAACTATTTTAACTGTTTTTAAGTTTCATTTTGCACCTTTTAGCAATTTAAAGAAGTATATTTATTACAAAGTGTCAATTTGTTATATATTTACCTACATTGATGTGAATAAGATGCTCATTTATGGAATATCAAGAGGTGATTTTTTCCTTCTGAATATCGACAAATGTTAACATGTCAATTAGAGGCTTAGTGCTTATAATTCAAAGGCTGATAAAGAACTTTCTGTTATTCATAAACTAGATTTAGAGTATAGATTCCCTTTTTACAGAATTGATGTAGAACTTTTTTATAAACTCTTATTATGATTTTGAACTTAGATTTTGTTGAATTCTATTACATTAAGATTTAATTGTAAACATAGCAACTAAGATTTGATTTTGAAATTGAGCAGCAAATTAAATAATGATATTTACATGTATCAACCCCAAAGATTTATTAATAAAAACTATTCTGACCATATATGTAAATTAAATAAAGATATCCAATGGTTTAAAACCATCTGGGAGAGAATGGCTCCTTGAAATCAATTCAGTTTTGGTATAATCGAAGTTAAAACTCTTACTCTTAACTTAGTGTAATTATGTGTAGGTATTTAATAAAAATTTGTTTTGTTCTACTTTATGTAGATGATATTGTTTTGTTCAAGAAAACCACTGACCTTAAAATCATTGAAAGACATTTAGGAGTAACTTTTGACGGGAAAAATAAAACCTTGTGTATACACTTAAGTATACACCAATCAAACTATATTTCAGAAATGTATAAAAAGGTTTAAAAAAAACTAAACTTGTGGCTGTACAATTCAGGAAGGATCGGGGCCTACAGTGCCCAACTCTGTTTATTTGACCCTGTAGCATAATGGTCAGCACACCTGTCTGCCACACTACAGGTAGCAAGTTCTGCTCCCGGCTGGGCAAGGTTCACTCAACCTTTCATCCCTTTGGGATCAATAAAATGTGTACCAAGCTTGCTTGGGAACTAAACACCGAGGGTCTCGCGTTGGGCTGACCACCCGGCCGGGGCACATACAGTATAGCACCCCGGGGCCCAGGGTCAAGTACAAAAAAGGTTAGTAAATTTAAAATACCAAATACATCACTCTCAACAGCAAAAGGAATCTTACTATCTAAAACAGGTCTAAAGAATGACGCTAAGTTAAAATGTCTACTTGGTATATTAAAAAACTAGAGTATCTTAAATGTATTGAATGCACTAAAAGTATTGAATGACTTATTTAAAAGTTTAAGGAAAAAGAGGTTTATACCTAAAATGTTCAGAAGTGTGTTTATACTTAAACATTTTTTGAAAACTACTACTATTTTAATATTTTTATTCACTTTCCCTTAGTAGTGTACTTGAAAAGGTCTATATACATGAATGCCTTTAAACTAAAAATTAAATTTTGATTTTCAGCTTTGTTAGATATTTCTTTCAGGTGAAGGTTACCTGTTTGAAAGAAAATTGCCTGCGATGCAGGTAATCTAAGTACTGGTTAAAGACCTTTTTTTATTATATTGCAATTGGGATTATAAATAGTGTATTTAATTCTTTAACTTTTTGAATATATAAAAGTTTACTTATAAAGAGGGTTATAAAGTGACTTCTCTTTTGAAAATAGAAAGTTTGCAGCTTAAAATTTAATTTACAGCAAATGTAAGATTTTTTCCTTTTCTATGATCATAACTATGACGTGGCATTGTCAGGCAAATACAAAAGTTTTTGAAGTTTAGATCACCCCGCCAACATCTTTTCCTGTGTTACCCGCAAAAACCTCCACATCCACACAATACTGGTTCTTTTACTTCCTTTTTTTTAATTACTTTGCATTTCATAGTTTAACTTTTAATTTAAGACTCTTAAATAACAATATCTAATTTACCCCTTTTTAGGAAAATATGAAAAAGCTGAGTAGACTGTTTATTACGCTGATGATACTTCTATTGTGTTTAACTCTTCTCTGGTTCTTGTTTAAGTTACCTACCCCTTGTTACCAGACAAGAAATTTTATTAAATAAAATAATTAATAGCCACATAGAAACAGGAAACATTTTAGCAAATAATTCTTCTAGTTCAAAGTTCCAATTATGTTTATTTGACTTGAAGGGGAAAAAAACAGGAAGTTGGCAGTTATGGTAAAAACACAGTATCAAGAACGTGATTGTAACATGGCAAGACTTCTTTTGTTCTTTCAATTAAAATATTTTATTAGTTCATAAAATAAGAATTATTTTGTTTCCAAGCAACCCCAAACAGATAACCTTTGTAATTCTGAGTTTGTGCAAGTTTTTATAAATTTGGGGTGGGGGGGATAAATATAAAATTTTTAATAATTACCTTATCTTAAATTTATTCCAAATTTTCTCACTGAATTTATATTTATAGAATTTATATTTATATATATATTATAGAATAATTTTGATATTGCGAGAGTAAAATTTTCTCTTCACAGTATTTCGATGGAATGCCTATTATTCTTTTTTTACACATTTCTGGAATTTATCAGAAGCTTGGTTCCTGCTGGTTCTTTTCTAAAGCCTTATCTCTCACTTCTGATTATTCTGCTGTCATTTAAAATTCAAGGCTTTGATTGGATAATATCCAATTGCAGTACACATTTGTAGACCTCTGCAAAGTTATTTAAAACCAACAGCATGACTTGGGAACACAACTTTCAACTTTGTCAGTGCTATCATCTGTTAAAATAGCTACGGCATCAGAAGAACAAATCCAGATTTTACAGAATTTTGCCATCAACATGATATTCATAAAATGTATGTTGATTAATTTGTGTGTGCTCCTTTTTAGTGAGATGAGTATGTCAATGAAGAAATTGTTCTCAAAGTGTTTGATTCTTTCTCAGAGAAGCAGGATTCTCAACATTTGACTTTACTGATTTTATTCACTCCTTTCTAAGCTGCAAGACTGCATTGTTACTAATTATGGTTGCTCATTTAATTGATTGCACCTCCTGTTTTTAGTTATACAATCTAAAGTGATATGACTGTAAATAAGTATATTTTTCCTGTCTAATGTCACTGAGTATGAGATTGTTTGGAATGTACCATCCTTAATTCATTGGCTGTATAATATTTTTTACTGCTGCTCATGGAAATAAAACAACTTTTGCAATCAACTAAATGCTGTACATTAGATCGGAGCAAAAAACAAAAATGTTTGCGCATCGAATCGTAATAGTGTGGAAAAGTTGCTACGCGCCAATACAAACACAGAGGAAAAATATTTTTGAAATCGAAAACTATCTTCTGTTCATGCATCGCGTTCAAAATTTTCGAATTTGAATACAAATTGAACAGATAAACGAAAAATCACCAAAGATGTGAACTTTTTTCCCGATCGAACTCATATTTTGTAAACAGCATATCCTTGAGGTGCAGAATGGAGAGTAAAATACCCCCCACACCCTCCTCTATTCCCTTCTAACTCCCTCAAGGGGGTGAAAATGGCAAATTTTCGTAGAATTAACCCAAATTACAGGAAGGGTAACTATTGATCAATCGACCTGATATTTTTTTATACATAAGGCAACCTTGAGGTTAAAAGTCGAAAAAAAATACCCCTCCCCCATCCATCCATTTTCCCACTTGGCTACGAGAGGTCAAAATTGTACAGCTCTTGGCCCGTCCTTCTAAAGACGACTCAGGACTCACCAGAGGAATAGGGCTGCACCGCCAGTCTCACCCACATCTTGCCAAGACAACCAACCAAAATGTGAGCATGGAGAATTATCCAGATGCACATACAGATTAAGGTACTGCGAATTATGATTTGGTGTCAAATTTTAGCATGGTAGCACGAGAAGCACGAGGGTGGCTCTTATGAAACCATCACGTTGCTCATGCTCATGAACTTTTGAGGAGGCCAGTATTACCAGCTTGACACTGCACTCACTACGGCTTGCGTATGACATGGTATGGGCCAGATTCAATGGAAGAATTCGCTTTCCAAAATTGGAAATCAAGTCTACAATTTCAGGTGAAGAAATGTTTACCAAAGATGTGGACAGGCAATCTTGGTTTCAGACCAACTTATGATATCATAAAAATCACTGGCATCAAAATTTATGGCTGGAACTAGAAAAATTGTGATGAATTTGCTTTTTGTGGGAGTGTCTTTCAATTTCAGTACCTGAAAAAGTCCGAGCTCTCGAACGTACTGCCTATCATCCACTACCATTGGAAGGAGGAGGTTTTCTGGATGGGCAACGAAAGCGACCTGGTTCCCCACTTCTTGGACTTTTGCAGGTAAGCTTCTGCATTTCTTGATGCTCTCAACAATATGTTTAGGTCTCTCAACTGTTGAAGATCTTGTCTTAATTTCAAACCACAGAGGTACGTATACTGGCATAATGTATGTGACAATGCTGATGAGATTTTCTTTTGGGGTTTCCAATGAAATATAAATACAGTATCAGTAACCTATTTGTTGTCATTAACCACCGAGAGTGATATATTTGTACTGGATCCTGATTCGGTGGGTCGGAGGAACAAAACCCAGCAGCAAATGGCAATGTTGAGCAGGTTGCAGGTATTTCTGATCTTTACTCGGGATTATGGATCTTTACTCGGGATCAATGAGTGGAATGTGGCATTCAATTCTCTTAAAAGCAACTACAGGCAAAGACTCGCAACCAGCTAGCTGTTTGCAAAAGTTCAAGACGTGGTGAAGAAGGTCATTCAAACAAATTTTCTTCCATGCCCATCCAGAAAACCTTCTCCTTTCAATGACAGTGGATGATAAGCAACGAGTTCAAGAGCTGGGACTTCGGCAGGTACTGAAATACAAAGACACTCCCACAAGGAACAAATCCATCAAAAATTTTCTAGTTCCGGCCATAAATTTTGACACCAATGATTATTATGACATCATAAATTGGTCTGAAACCAAAATTACATGTCCACCTCTTATGGTAAACATTTCTTCAGCTGACGTTGCAGACTTGATTTCCAACTGGGAAAAGCCAACTCTTCCTTTGAATTTGGCAGTCATACAATGTCATACACAAGTTGTAGAGGACAGTGTAAACTGGTAATACAGGCTTCCTCAAAAGTTCATGGACATGATCGACGTGATGGTTTCATAAAAGCCACCCTCGCTTCTCATGCTACCATGCTAAAACTTCACACTAAATCAGAATTCGCTGTACCTGAATCTGCATGTGGATCTGGATAAGTCTATACACCTACAATTTGGTTGATTGGTTCGGTAGTTTTGTGGGTGTGAGTCGCAGTACAGCCACCTTCCCGTGGTGAGTCCTGAATCGTCCTTTGAAGGAAGGGCAAAGAGTTGTACAATTTCGACCTCTCGTACCCCTCCGAGGAAAAGGACGGGGCTATTTTTTTCGACTTTTAGCCTCAAGGTTGCCTTATGTACAAAAAAATCAGGTCGATTGATCAATATTCACACCTCCTGTAATTTGGGTTAATTCTACGAAAACTGGCCATTTTCAACCCCTTGAGGGTGTTAGAAGGGGATAAAGGAGGGGTATGTGGTATTTTTTTCTCCAATGTACACCTCAAGACCATGCTATGTACAAAAACTTAGTTCAATCGGACAAAATGCACATCCATTACGATTTTTCTTATATGTGTTCAATTTTTGTTCAAATTTGAAATTTGAACGCAATGCACGAACAGAAGATATTTTCCGGTTTCAAATATATTTTTTCCCTCTGCTAGTATTAACGAGTAGCAATTTTTCCGCACTATTACGATTCGCAAACTTTTTTGTTTTTCGCTCCGGTCTACTGTACATTGCTTAAAATGGAATCTCACCATATACATCTTACATATATTTTTAATTACTATGAATTAGTTTAAAAAATAAAATGAATAGAATAAAAATAAATAAAAAAGATTTACAATTTCTGATATTTAATCCAAATCCTTGCCATCAAATATTATTCATCAAAAATGCATTCATTCCTTAGTTTGAAAATTCATTTTCCTAAATTTATTTCAAAATTTATATGTCAAACACCTAGTGCAAAAAATATTATATACCTAATCTTAAAGTATATACAGGCATCCCTCGACTTACGTGATAGTCGACTTACATAAATTTGCACTTAAGTAAGAAATTTTGAAAATTACATTTATGAACATACTAGCACATTTGATACACATTTGCATACATTAGATAATTGTTTTACAAATAAAATATGCAGATAAAAACCACAACAATAATATAGTTTTATATATTAGATATAGTTATATTTTTATTGGGATATACAATCAAATCTTTAACAAAACAAATCTGATTAGAATGAACCAAAAAAACTCTGTTTAATCGTTACAATTTTGTTAGCTGAATTCAAACCATAACGAAACCTAATTTTAAAGTTTCGGTGAAGAGGAACGAGTGTATTTTTTCATCCAGCTTCAGAGCTGTTCGTTTGATGTAGATTCAAAATTGATATAAATTAATTCATCAATGTTAAATTTATAAATCCCATATTCCACATGATACTTTTTACTTGAAAAGTGTTCTTTCAGTTTGTTTTTTTATTTTTTCATACTTTTATAGTTTATATCCAAGTAAATACTGCTGCATGCTACTTTATTTATAAAATAATACTGTGTAAATAATGTATATATTATATATATATATAATAACTATTGCAGTTTTGACGAAATTTTACATAAGGAATTTACAAATTCAACTTTTGTAAAATTCGACTTACGCAAAAGTTTACGGAATGCATTTCTTACGTAAGTCAGGAGATGCCAGTATAATAAATGTAATAACAATCAGTTTAAAAGAAGAGTAAATACATATTGTAAAAGCAATGCGCATACCTGTAAGGATACAAGCCAAGACGTGATATTATCCAAGCTATTGTAAAAACAGCAAAACAACAATCTGCTACTCGTTGACTTTCCACATACTTCGCCATTTTAGCAGCCTAAAAATAAATCAATATTATGGATGAATATCATCAATACATTTAGGTTTCTTGGTGCAAGTCAAAATTTACTATTAAAAACAAGTTGGAAATTGCTCGTCAAACGTGGCAAATGAGTTGCGTTCGTACTATAACTAGTTTTATAATTATTTTTTGCACCCCATATTGTACTGAATGTGTATTTATTTGCAATTCATAAGTGCATAGTCTGTAACATCATTAAAATGCACTTGCAATAATTTTTTCCCATTCCCCTTAATGTAACGGAAAACTTTTGACTGTCCCTGTAATTAAGCTATACATCCGATTTTCATGAAATTTGAAATGGCTTGACAAAATTTTGCAGCAATTATATATTTAAAATTTCAGCCCATTCGGAAAGCTGTAACATCATTAAAATGCACTTGCAATAATTTTTCCCATTGGCTTTAATGTAAAGAAAAACTTTTGACTGTCCCTGTAATTAAACTATACATCCGATTTTCATAAAATTTGAAATGGCTCGACAAAATGTCGCAATAATTATATGTTTAAAATTTGAGACCATTCGGAAAGCTTTAACATCATTAAAATGCACGTGCAATAATTTTTCCCATTGGCCGTAATGTAAAGAAAAACTTTTGACTGTCCCTGTAATTTAACTATACATCCGATTTTCATAAAATTTGAAATGGCTCGACAAAATTTTACAACAATCATATAGTTAAAATTTCAGACCATTCGGCTGGGTAGTTTTTGCTCTATTATATGCGGACGGACGGACTGACAGACGGACTGAACGACGACTATAGGTGCTACGTATTTATATAATTACGAACGCACCTAAAAAAGGGGGTGGTACTTCTTCAGTATCAGGGACTTGGCATTTTTTAAAAAGCTTACCCAATTCAGGTTTCAGAAGCTGAGATGTTGCCAAATAATATATGAAAACAAACCTGATGAACTTCTATGCTTGTTTATATACGTACACTGGTGGACAAAACTTAAGGACGTGTCACAAAATGCCAATTTTCATTCACGTGAATACTCAAAAGGAAGTAATATAATTCGAATAATTACTATCCCTGCAGGACAGCTAGTCCATATAAAATCTCATTCAGGTCACACATGGTCACAAGAGTCACAGTCACTACGGCGAAACAAAAAATAGGAAATTCTATACGTCTCTTTTCTGAGAATCAAATGACTACTATATGTGACTCCACTGACAGGTCACTGTAACTGCTGCTTTGTGGCGAGTCACCAGGTGACTTTACAATGTCGTTCCATTGAGACTCTCATGTGACTCTCATCTGGAGACTCAATTTCAAAGTCATTGTGAACGTTGCATTATGATAAATCACCAAATAATGTCACATTAAAGTCACATGGTAACTTTCTGTCACATGACTTTGTCAAATGGTGACAGAGACCCTACTCTGAAGCAGGGTTGGGTTTTTGACATGACAAGCGTCAAAAACTGGTTTAAACTGTCATAAACTGGTTTAAACTGTCGAAAACTGGTTTAAACTGTCGAAAACTGGTTTAAACCGTTGAAAATTGCCAAATACATGTAACACGCTAAAACATTTTAACAATAGATAAACATTAAATAAGTCAATGATTTATGTGATCTTTTATTGAAATTTAATAATTTAAAAAATATATTATTTGCAATAAAATATTTTTTTTTTTTTTTGGGGGGGGGGGGGGGGGGGGGGATTTTTCAACCAGAAGAAAATAATTTTGTACAATTAAATAATCCGGATCAATTTTACCCCGCAGCATGCTGCAGCACACCACGCATTTAGCACATTTATTTACACCCAAAAGATTTTTGAGTTTAGAGTGTATGAAGCGTAAGAAAATAGTCTGTCTCTTAATTGATGCTGAGCTAGTAGGACTTGATAGCAAAAGCATTGCTAGAGGAGCAAGTTTTGAAGCAGGCTCAAAAAGCTGTTGCATTTAGTGATACCTTTCCACCAAACAATGAAGTCCTCCCTATAGCACTGAAATAAGAAGATTGGAAAGGGGATTCTTTGGCTTCATACACAATCAGTATGGGTAAGCATACATAAACTCTCTTCGTAGCTCAAGCGCAAGCTGAATCAACTGATACAGCAGTCAACCCTTGCCCCTGATGGTTGGGATGCAAAGTATAAGCCAAACAATGGTATGGTTTCATGATTTGATCCCTTCTATTATGCACTTCTTCAATATGGGCTTACAGGAATTTTCTTTTAGATGACCGAGCCAATTTTGTTCAGTTTTAAAATCGAAAACATTTTTATATATTGAAAGAAAGCATGTTTTAAAAAGATTTTGACTTTAAGCTTTTTTTTTTTTTTTTAATTACTTCTCTTATTTTGTAAATGTTTAAAATTAATAATCCAATTTAAATTTTGAATGGAATGGTTATTGCCTAGGCTAGAATAACATTGATGCACATTATCTTCTTATATATACAAAAAAATCTACACTTTTCTAAGTTTTTTTTCCCCATAAAAAAAGCTAGCTAATGCTTTAAGCTCTCAAAAGTAAGCGAAATTAAAATGATTTTAAGTAAGAAAAAAAATGTACAGCTTAGGTGAGCTTAATGTCTACTTTTTAGAAAAACACAATTTTACAAAAAAAGAAAAAAAAAAAAAAAAAATTTAAAATTTTACCCTGTTAAAAAGTTGTACTTAACAATAATACTTTACTATGTACTAATTACCGATATACAGTAAGAGTGAATTTAAAATATTACATGTAATGTTGTCATGTGTGACATTTAATTTGAATTTTTACAGATCAATTTAGTATTTGAGGTTTTTGACATGACGGTTTAAACTATGGTTTAAACCGACATAAACTGACACATGTCAAAAACCTGCCAACCCTGTAATTATTACTAATACTATATACTAATTATACAATTACAGTAATAGTGAATTTTAAATATTACATCTAATGTGTGACATTTAATGTGAAATTTTACAGATCACTGTAAGTATTTGAGGTTTTTGACGAGGTTTTTGACAAGGGGTTTTTGACATGACGGTTTAAACTGTCAAAAACCTGCCAACCCTGCTCTGAAGTCACCACTGTGAAACTCGATGATGAGAGCGTGAGAATTCTTGTAAGAGTTTGTATATAAATTGAAAAATAATGAAATTGCATTAAGAAAAATTTCAAAAAATGAAAAGGGTAAAGTTAGATGTGTAGTTAAGGATGATAAAAAGTTAGAGAGTATTGAGATAAGGATTCTTGAAAACAGTCTGGTGTTGTATTCCGTAATGTTTCTGTTTGGTAAGGCAATGACAAAACTGTAAGATGAGATGTGGATATTTTAACTGCTGTTGAAATGTCAATATCCTCTCTTATTATGTTTTTATCTGAGATACAGACCCCATACCCTATTTATAAAGATTCAGCTAAAAAAAAACTTACTGAGGTTAGGAATCTGGAATCTGTTCCATCTTCTATAGATGATGAGATTTCAAGAAAAAATTGTCAAATTAAATGTAAGCAATGTTTTAATGAAGCATCCAAGTTAAATGAGGAATGAGAAGAAATGCGAAACAAAATTGAGTTGCTTTTAAAAATGACGACGAGATCTGGAGTAGAATAGAAATATTATGTTGTAAAATAACAAAATCTTCAGAGTGATTACAGAAGGAAGTTTATATTTGCAAAAACCTAAAATTTCGATGTAATCGGTAAAAACCTGAGTGTTTTCTTGTGGTTTCACCCCTCCAGCATGCAATTTTAGAGGTACCCACAAACCAAAAATATGTTCTTAAAGCTGAAATCTTCTTCTAATCAATGGTGAAATCAGTTTTAAAAAATATGAATTTTAACCCTTTCAAATATACCCACAAACGCACGTGACTTCGCACCTCACGGAGACGATATTTTTTCTATGCTAAAAGTAAAAAAACATCCCTATTTTAACACAATCTTTTTAGAGCATCTCAATATGCCAGATTTACATCACCTATTGAATTTTTTAAGCATTCGAATGGGTAGAAATATTTTTTTACAAAATGAAATGTTTGAAAATTTTGACAATATCAGTAAAAACCTGTGTGTTTCTATGGGATTTTGGCACTTTTGGTGCACAGATTCCAAAAATAAAATTACACAAAAGTAAAATATTAAATAGCATATACTTTCAATTCAATATTTTTTCATGATTTAAATGTAAAATCAACGAAATGGAGATCAATAAAGTCATACAAATTTGAGGTTCATTTAAGGGTCATTCATCACGGGCCTGGGTGAATCAGCTAGTAACTGAAATAAAATATAGATTCAAATATGACTTTAATGTCTTTTAATACATTACAACCAAAAATAAAACAATTTTTCTGCTAACCTAATATTTTTACCCCGCACAAAAAATATTAAATTTTTGCAGAACAATCCAGTTATTAAAACGATATTTAGTACTTGAGATAATGAATAACTTTATAATCAGTTCTTAATTTTTTATGTAATAAGAAAAAAAATCCATGTTAATCTTTAAAAAAAAAAAAAAAATTTTGTCACCATGGCAAAAAGTAAACATAACATAAAATACACAAAAGAAATATACAACCGAAGTTGCATTCACTGGGGCACACCCCTAGAAGCTGATAAAAACTCAACATGGATGTTTTTAAAAGACAGAATATGCTTTGGCAGAATGGGCCATTCTTCACAAATAACATTACCTTCCAATATTTTTGCTGTATTTATAGGTCAAAGTTGTGCATCTATGAGATGAAAAGATCACTCAGTCATCCAAGTCTGCTTCTGTTTTGCATATTCACAGAGCAAACTCATCATTTTTTGCTTTAAGAAGTGAAGGTTTCGTGAATTACCAATCCTGAAAAGTTTAATATTTGCATGACGTCTGCATTTCTTTTGACAAGCACATGATCTTTACTGAACTTCTCTTTAGTGTATTTATGCCTTTCCAAAATGAATGTTTTATCAAGCAATAATTGATTACTTTAAAGAGCAGCACAAATTTGAAAAAATTGAAGCTATTACAACCAATATATACTTTGGCAATTTGTGGAAGCCCATGCTGGTTTTCCAGCATTCTACATCAGTGTTGCCACTTGACTGATTTTTTTTAATTACATTTCTTGACTGCTACCATTTTTTTTAAATAGATTTGATTTTAAATAGATTTAAATAGAAACTTGATTTATTTAATGACAGATTTTATAATACAAAAATAAGGCAAATTATACTATATTTAAAAATTGGCAACAATCAAGAAATTGGAATTTTAAAAAAGCATAGGACTGGCAACACTGTGCTACATCCTTAAAGAGACATTTAATAAAACACGTTAAATATTGCAAAGTAAAATTTAAAAAAAGTGGTGTAGGTGTTTTAATCTTTAACCGTTTAAGTTTCGTTGTTTTCATTTCACATGCAATTTGCCCGTGAATCAATGTGATAGTGCCTTCCTTTTCACATGCAATTTGCCCGTGAATGTATCGGACACAACGATTAAGGGGTAAACATGATACTCATCAATACAATTGACAATCGAAAACAAAGCTATTGCTTACTCATGTTCACGTTCATGTAAACGATAGTTTTGTTTTTGATTCACAATTGTACTGATGAGGAACTTGTTTAAAGATCGAAATACCTACAGTAATTTTTTATTTAAATTTATTTTGTACACCTACTAATGTCTGATATTAAATCTCTTTTTCTTTTTTTAACTTCTGATTGAGACTAGTTTAGTTATATGAAATTCTTAATCGTCACTTCTCCAAAAACCTGCTTGTATACTATTCTACATTGATTTTCAAATCGGTCCAACCATCCATTTAATGGTTAAAATCTTTTGTTGAGAATCTTTGCTATACATGAAGACTTGTTTCACTATCGGCCATTAAGAGATATGCTCAAGCTCAAGTACTAGTCAAACAATATCCTATTCCAAAATCTTTATTGACTTTGTGAATGCTTTTTATTTATCACGTCTTTCAGAGTTACATTTTCTTTTAATGTCCAATTTATCTTACTCAGATAGTGCCTTCCTTTTGTTTCTATGACTATTTTATATAATAACAGAAAATTTGCTAAAACTCAACAACACAATAAGAAAAGACTTAATTTCACAAAACTAGTAGCACATGTAACTCACAGGTCAGGAATAAAACAGGAGCAGACAGACATCTGAAGATAATTACAAAGAAATAGAATTGAAAATGAATGTATATTTCCCTTTCTCTTCAAATGCATTTAAAAGCATACAGTAGAGACAATTTATTTACTTAAAGTATACAAAAGGAAAAAACAAGAATCAACAACATCCACCAAGCAAAATGAATAAGAATTAGTAACAACAAATGGTAAAAACTTGTCTATCATTCTCTACTTCAGTAAAAACATAAACAAATCCTGAGACAAAGAATATTCAGAATATGCAGGATCAAAGAAGTGCTGCTGTGTTGCTAATTTAGCAGGATATTTTTATTTAAATATGTACCGTTATTTCACATAAGTAATAACTGACAAAAAGATTAAACCTGTGGCTATACAATCAATGAAGGATCAGGATCTAAAGTGCCCATTCCTGTTTTCTTGACCCTGGGCCCCGAGGTTATATACAGCATACGTCCCAGCCAGGGGTCAGCCTAACGTGAGACTCTTGGTGCTTAGTTCCCAAGCTAGCTTGGTACTCATTTATCGATCCTGAAGGGATGAACGGATGAGTGAACCTTGTTCAGCCAGGAGTCGAACTTTCAGCCTGCAGAGTGGCAAAAAGATGTGCTGACCCCTATGCCACTGGGCTTCACCATAAGTAATATTTGCCTTAATTAATCTGTCATTAAATTTCTTGATTATTATTCAAAAATAGTGATACATACCTGAATAAAAAATTTCCACTAAATTGGAAATACTGAACTATAGGGATTGCATCTTGTTCTATGAATTTACATATGAAGGGAGATTTTTGTACTTCAAGAGACCGAAACTTTATCTTATAGTAAGCAGGTGCTGTTGCCAAATTAAAAAATGCTTTTGTTTTCAACATCTGTTCACAGCTTAGCAAAAAGTACCAAAAACTCACTTTCAAAAGTTTCAAGTAAATATACAGCAATAAACATATACCTTTTAATGGCACAAATTTGAATGAAGCAAAATCAAAGTATCAATCATCAATGATACAAGTTAACATGTTAATCATGGAAGACGATAGTATTCCAGTGACGCAGCCTTAAGCCTAAAATCGTATCGTATCGTAGAATTCGTAGATGGCGGAACTCATATACACAACTAACTCAACTTCAAAGAAAACCCAAAAAGCCGCCTTTTAATAACTCAGCAAATATAGCTTTTATTATTCTGATTTTTTTTAGAACAGTCTTATATCTGCAGTCTAATTCTATTCTGAAATTTTTACATTTCTACGTGCAGTATATTTTGAGATCTAAATAGTCATTTTTAAAGCGAAAGCGATGGCAGAAGTTCCTAAAGTCAAAATCTGGAAAACGGCTTGGGCGATTTTCTTTAAATTGATATGTAATATGAATCTGTTTTATGTGAAGGGAATAAGATAACAGCTGTTTCTGGGAAAACTCTAGTTTTCTTTTTATTTCACATTTTTTTCCCTCCAAAAATGACATGGGCGATCTTATTAAAATTAATATATAATATGAATCTATTCTAGATGAACCGAATAAGACCATATTTGTTTCCTGGAAGACTCTTATTAGTTATATAATAAGCATGAAAAATCGGACTATAATTTTCCGCCATTTATGGGAATTTCCCCGAAATTGTGCCTCTGTATTCGTGCGCATGATTTCTTCTGTTCAACTTTTAGGGGAATATTTCCGTACCTTCTGTAGCTTAGTCGGTTAAGTGCTGGTCTTGCAATGCATACGTTGTGAGGTCTGTCCTCTTTGAAGAAGTAAGCATTTATTTATTTTTTTTTAAATCCTTTTTAAGTCAGTTAATAAAGTAAATTTGATTTTATGTTTCTATAAGAATGTATCTGTTTATTTTGATTTTTTTCTTTAAGAGTTTCACATATCACTATTTCGTGACAATTTTTCAAAAAATAAAAATACTGTAAGATCTGTCTAAGGCGGACTCTGTGTAAGCCGGAAATCTGCCTACTATGGAAAGACTTTCAAGTCCCAGCAAATCCATTGAAAATAACATTAATATGTGCTCCGTAAGTCGGTATCTGCCTAACGCAGAAACGAAAAGGTTTTTAAAAACCGCTGAAAGCCAATTTTTACATATGATGGAAAAAAGAATATTTTAAAACCGAAAATTGTATTTGTTCAGTCTACAATGATTTCTTTTTATTTACAATTTTTAACACAAAGGAATTTCTGTTTTTCTACAGTACATAAATTTAAATTATGCGTATTTTTTCCATTACCCTTATAATAAAAAAAAGAAAAAAAAACAGGCCGTTATTCTACCATTACGTTTTTAGTAATAATAAAAATACATGCCGTTATTATAACTGTAAATGGAAGACTACGAGATTTTTAAAAAAATGTCATACATCCAAAATTTTAAAAAGTAAATTTTTAAAAATCATATATTTTTTTTAATTTTTAGGATAATTGAAAAAAAAATTAAAATTGTATAGTTTATTTATATGTATCCTATTTCAATCTGTTTCGCTGAGGAAAATACGAATCTTTATGTGTAAAAAACTGTAAATAAAAGGAAAATGTCGATTGAACAAATAAAAATGCATACATTATTCTCTTTTAATTTTCATTAAATTCATAAAATGGTAACTTCATACTTTAAACTCTCTCTATGTGTAAAAAAATAATAAATAAATGCTCAAGCTCATGTTTTTTTTTTTTTTTTTTTTTTTTTTTGTTACAAACTTAACATGTATTACTAATTAATATTTCACTTTAAAAAACGGTACTGAAGATTACAAACATAATCTAGTAAAATCAATCCCGTTTACATTTCTGAATTATTGAAATTAGTGTTTGGTGGTGTAGCCATCTGTCTTTCAAATGTAAAAATATTATTTCATATAACGCCTCTTAACTACAACTGCAATTTTAAACACTGGTAAATAGGCCCCAAAAAATTTAATTTGGGCCTCGAAAATTCAGATTAGTACCAAGCTTCAATATCTTTTATGAACAGCAATTATATTTAAGAGATTTAGTCATTTATCGTTACTTTATCATGATATCAACGAGATTACATTTTGGCAAGGTCTTGGCGATTTAATGTTACCAGTTCACTTTGGCAACTTTTTTCTTAGAGTTTAATTTCATTTGATGCTGTGGAAGATTGATGTTTTCCTGTGCTATTTGATTTCTTTATGGAATGTATGTATATTCGAACTGTTGCTCAATGAAAATGGATACTCAATTATTAAGCAAAAAATTGTAGGTTAGAATTTGATTTAGATAGATTTATTTAGTTTTATTAGTGAGCAATTATTGTATTTTAAATAAAAAGGTTTAAAGAGTAATATTTCTTGATATTCTTCTTAAAAATAGGGGGCTCGGCCCCCCACGAGCTATGCTCGCCAACCCCCGTTCAGACACTGCATCGTCTAAAAGCACGCTAATTTGATTGGCTTTAAAAAGATTTTAAAAGATTGAATTATAATTTAAAAAACAGTGGCGATCTCCCTATAAATGGGTTTCTATTCATTTCTCTTTGATTGGGGAATTTTAAGGAAAAATCAGGTGCTGTTAAAAGATACAATGGCTGTTTTCGTCTTTGATTAAATAAAATCATTAAACATTTCAAAATAAGCTAATATAAAATGAATTAAGTAAACAGAGTCTTTGTGTCCTGGTATTTTTTTTAACAAAGCGAAAAGAAAGTTCTTTCTGGCGTAATTTTCACCAAACTTCTCTTTCTCTTTTTTATTCACATGAAAGTACTTTTGTTACAAATGAAATATTATTTCCGCTGTCCCAGCAAAAATAGTGGAAAAGATCATCTCGAAATATCAAATAAATCTCTCACGCAATTTTTAACTGTTTTGCAATATTATTTTTTGTTCATTTTACATAATAAGTGTAATGTGACGTAATTTCTCCTATTTAAGACTTCTAACGCATGCTAATGAATTTATTATTTTACAATATCGTTTCTCTGTTAAACTTCACGTGTAAATATAGTTCTTATGAAGTAATTTTCAATAAGTTCCTGTTTTTTATATGCAATTATTTAATTTTAATTTGAAAGTATCTTTTCTGTTTATTATAGACACGTGTAAATAAATTTTTAATTTGAAGCAAACATTATTGTTTCCGTTGTTTATACAGTTGGCAACAGGTTAAATTAGCACAATTTTCTAAAATAAGTAAAAAATATCTCTCGAAATGCTGAAAATTTGAATTTAAAATAGAAATAAAACCTTGAAAAATGAGTCAAATTAAAAAAATAAATCAATTCTGCACACCGGGAAATTATAACGTATAAAATTATCTAAAAATTATTAAATTCCGACGTATAGTTTTTGCTCCTATAAAACTTTTTTAGTGAAACGATTTTGTCCAGCTTTAGCATTAAATATCTCTTAAAATAATTCTTTGATTTGAAAACTGTCTGCATCAGCGTGTTTATCAAACATTTCTGTATAATACTACCGATTTTCATATTTTTGCATGCATTATTTTTCTTAATATTAACAAAGAAAGACCTCCGGTCGCAAAAAATTTAAAACCGGTGGCGGCAGCGGTAGTTACTTTTTTTTAGAATAGAGAGAAAGTAAACTTTTTACGTAGTAAAATTTAACAAAGCTTTCTATCTATGAAACAAACCATAAAAAAAATTCCCATTTTGTATATAGGTATGCTTTTTTAAGAGAGAAGGGGGGGGGGGGGGGGGGGAATTAAAGGTGAATGGAAATCACGATTATGAGTTCATACCATTGGTCTTTAAATTTTTTAATTTTTATCTTTTTATTATTAACCTAAAAAAGCAGTGGTATAAACACTAAAAACCCTTAACGGGTTAAAAGTTCATGACGCAGCACTTTATCTTATTGCTATAAGAATTTTAAATATGGAACTTAAAAATAATGATATCAAATTTTAAGTGATGCTATGCTATTAATTAATGTATATATACATACATTTATATTATTTATTTCATCATTTTATTTTTGTTTTACTTATAATTGCATGTGTAATAATTATGTTAAATTTAAAAGGATGTATAAAAATTTATTCTTTGATGCTTTATCAACCACATCTTTCATAAATTCAAAATATGAGTTTTAAAAGATATGATATCAAAATTTAAGTGATGCCTTGATGTAGCTTTAAACAATTTGTTTTAAAATTCAATTTCAATTGTTTTCGGTTTGGCTAAATATATTTACAAATGTAACCAAAACTTTTAATTTACCAATACACTGTTAAAAATATCACTTTCACTGAACCTACACAATGCACTGTAATGTACTGATATGAAAAATTTTATTTATCTTTTGTGCCACCCTATCCAAAATCAAAAGTAAAATTTATGTAAATGAGTTTTGTGCGTCATTGTATCCAAACTAAACAAAATGTATGCAAATGGATAATATGACGCACAAAAATCATTTACATAAATTTTACTTTTGATATTGGATAGCGTGGCACAAAAGATAATGTATGTATATATACATTAATTAATAGCATAGCGTCACTTAAAATTTGATATCATTATTTTTAAGTTCCATATTTTAAATTCTTATAGCAATAAGATAAAGTGCTGCGTCACAAACTTTTAACCCGTTAAGGGTATTTTGTGTTGATATAAATAAGAAAAACACTTTTTTCCATATCAATTTGCATAAAAAATTACAGTAGACAGAAAAAAAAATTGCGACATAGCCAAACAATAAACAACATTGAAAATTTATAAGACCAAAAGGCTGGTTGGTAGTGTTTATGATGGCCAATTATCAGCACGAGGGATATAGGCCCAAAGGGGAGGGGGCAGTGCCCTCCGTGGGGGTCTTTCTAAAGGAACCTAACCCGTATTTACGCTTGGAAAACCAAGGTTCAAAGAAAACCATAAAAACTCCGAACGATTAGGCCGACGGGTACTATCAAATCCAGCACTTCCCGTCTACCAGCTTTGACAGCAGAACCTCTCGGCCACTCATGTATAACACAAAAGGCTGCTTTCGTCTGTTTTAAAAGAAGGAAGGAAGGTTCAAATTCAAAATAATTTTAAATAATAATACAGATTATGACTGTAAATTGAAAAAATATATACTAACAAAATACATACTTCTAAAGGAACATCAGCAAAATCATGGATTACGAGCACTAAGCTACCAACACGAAATAAATTTGATGTCCAAGAGAAAGTTAAGAGTGCTATAGTTACAATATGATGGACAAACATTTGAAGGAAATCCTAAAAAAGAATGAAAATCTTCAAACTTAATAAAATGAAACTTGTATTTTTAATACAAATGTTGTAGGTTAATAATGAAATTGTTTTAAATTTAAATAAAAAAATTAACAATTGTAAATAAAAAATTATCTATAAACAAATCATTTTATTTACCTTTCTTTTAGTATCCATGAATTGAGAAAAGGTTAAGGACCAATAAAATCCCAGTTCTAACATATAATACCACCATACATCATCAGTAATACTCTAAAAGAAAAATTACAAATTACAAAATATATAATAAAAATAAATTAATTAAAACTGAACATCTATAACTCGATTTACAATAAATAATACTACTATAAATTATACAATATTTTGTCTTGCAACTAGATTTAAAAACAATTCTTAACATTATGCATATACAGTGAAACCTGCATATAATGATAAACCTGTATATAACGATATTTCATTTTGGCTCTAGCAGAAATCCTATTAATTTAAAGTATACTGAACCTGTCCATAACAATAAATGGGCTAAGATAAAACTTGTACATAATGATAATTTTGCACTTTTTGTAAAGGTCACTTTCTATTTCTCAATTGCTTTTAACTGCCTGTTGAAATAACCCCAACTCCTAAATCCTCTGAATAAGGTATAGAATAGAAAGACCATCATAGTGCGTTTATGGCTGTTTCATTGATTAGGCAAGTAGATTGGTAGCTCAGAGCTGCAATTGTTACTGATAAGATTAGCAATGCAACATCCTTGTGCTCAGCTCTCAAGTAGGAGTTGCTGGACATTGAAAACAGGAAGAGGAACAAAGAACCTAACACCTTTGATGTCATACCCTCCTCTTTTCGAACAAAAAGTTAGTAAACTAACTGCGGTGGTTGAGATTTTTTTCAGCTAGTGTGATTACAGCCTTAGAGTGAAAAGAGCAAAAGATGACTACAGAGTGGATCCCATCGTTATTTGGAGAAAAACTTGAGGCAACCATCAGGTCCTTTTTGGTGCTTTAAAATTTGTCTCTTTTGGCAGTGTAGTCACTTCCTTGGCAACTTTCTTTCTAATGTCATTCTCTTAAAGCAAAAGTGTCAGTCCATTCTAAAGAAACGGCGATGCAATAAAGTTTCAGGGAGAATCTGAAGGGAAATTCAGGTGATTTTGGTAGGAGAAAAACCAGTTTGGTACACTTCCTCTACCCACCATCACATAATGGTGGGCAGTGATCCTTGCTTCAAGAAAAAGTTATTGGTTCTGAGCCTACTTATATGAGAAGTCTGTGATTACACCTTAGACCAGGAATTCATTAGATGATGGATCTCCAGTGTTCGACCGGGGGAAACTTGAAACAAACTGGATTCAGCTTTCTTCGTCAAAAGGGAGTCTTTTTTAGCAGTGATCCAACTTGGCAACTTTCTGTTTCATTAAGATTAAGGCTGGATTATTTATCAATATATCAACAGACATTGATATTTTTTAAATGTCGCAATAGCAATATCTAAAACTGATATATATAAAAAGAAACCCAATGATTTCAGCTCACTGGAATTTTAAACACGAGCCTCGAAAAAACAACAAACAGCACTGAATATCTCATAACCCAATAAAATAATGTTTTGCGCACACCAACAGAGTCCCGAAAAACATAGCCCAATATTCCATTACAATGTTTTCACCCTCCATCCTCATCCAAAACAGAAAATCTACCTCAATTATCTTTCTTTCTGCTAATTATATCCATTATAAATATCCCAATTATTGCAATACATTCCTTCGCTGAAAACTTCAAGTTCGTTCGACTGTCTGGCTGTACTAAATAACAGTTATCGCCCTTTCTTCTCTTAGCGTTGTCATTGGTCAGCATATATTGTGATAACTGCAGATATTGATATATCATGAATAATCACATGAGCTCTGGTTATTCTCGAGTTCTAGTTGATACAGAAAAAATAGCTGGCTATCAAAGTTCATAGCTTAACAGCTGGCATGCTCAGCTTGCGAGCAACCAATCAGACTCTGCTAATGATAAACTTTGCCTTTTGTTTCTCGACAAGCTGGGGGAAAAGACAAGGATGAAGCGCTCATTCACTGTGATGATTGGTTGTTTTTAAAAAAGGTTCCCACTCAGTAACGTGTACTATGTTATTGAATACAATGCTTATTCATAGTATTGTATATTCTTTCTTCTTTGTGGTTTGTCGTATTTTCGTTAGAGTGAAGTTTTCTCAAATGAATGTAACACATCATGTCTTGATATTTCAGCTTAAAAGGAATATTTATCAAAAAACTAAATTTAAATTAGTATAGACTATTAAGAAATGGGATTTGAATATTTATATATTTTTTAAAAGGTTTCAATGTTGTTTTCTTGTATTAAATAGGTAAGAAGATATAAATAAAGTTACTTTTTTCGATTAAGAATGCATTGATTCCTTAGAGAAAGATTGAAAAACAACATTTCTGTTGCATCTATCATCCACTGAAACCTATTTAATTACAAGTACATTAGCATGACATGTGGCATTAATTTTTAGTTTTTCCTCTGCTGTTACTTATTTTAATTATATTAAAATCATCAATGTCCTAATTTTAAGAATATTTTAATTTGTTTTTTAATACATTCTCAGTTATATGTGAAGTAATTAAATAGTTAAAATGTTATGAATAAATAATGCATGAAGTAGGAAGAAAAGGAAACATACTATTTTTAAAGAAAAATACTATGCAACAAATGGTATAAGTGCAAACAGATATCAAACAGTGGTTTCTTTTTCTAAAATATTTCTATTTACATAAATATATATACATACTTTAATGATGCTGTGTGAACATATACGCAGACCTGCCAACCTTTGAGAATGAGAAATCGTAGCACACGAAATTTAAATTAATCTGGAGTTTGGTTGGTTGGTTTTACATGTTTCGCAGCCCTTTTTTGACATTTGTAAAAGGAATAAGGTTTCATTCTTTCAACTCCATATAGTAATTTTTTTCCTCTGAAAATTTTTATATGATTTTCAGAGTTTCTTCTAGTTTCTCAGCTTTTTTTTGACAGTTGTAAAAGGAATCTTGTTCCAATTTTTTAGCCCATTGCAGTAAATTTTGACGAAATTTGCGATTTTTCCTCGCGATCATTTCAAGATATTCACAATTTTCCCCCCACAATCATAATTCTCACATTTCTGCGACATTTTGACAAAGTTTGCAATATTTTCCCCTCGATAGTTTATTGAAATTCGTGATTTTTTGATGAAATACGCAATTTCTTTCCGAACTCTTAACGAAATTAGCGATTTTATTCAGCGACCAATTGAAGATAATCACTATTTGTTTCTGAGATCTTTGACAAAATAGCCGATATTTTTACACGATCATTTGAAAAAAATCTCAATTTTTTCTGTGATTGATTCTTGAATTAATTTGGGGAAATTCCATAAAAGAAAAAAAAAATTGCAGACTTCCAAGAAATTTCAAAATATACTCGCAGAAGAATCATTTTGTAGCATCATACAGTGATGGAACAGCATGGACCTCATTTTGGAGCAGCAAAAAGCCTTTTTGGAGCGGCAAAAATGCTCATTTTGGAGCGACAAAAATGCTCATTTTGGAGCAGAAAATAACTATTTTGGAGCAGCAAATAACTATTTTGGAGTAGCAAAAATGATCATTTTGGAGCAAAAAATAACTATTTTGGAGCAAAAAATAACTATTTTGGAGCATCAAACTGTCATTTTGGTATTCTTTGACGAAATTCATGTTTTTTCTGCAATTTTTTGATGAAGTTTATGTTTTTTCTGCGTTTCTTTGACGGAATTCGCGTTTTGCCGCGACTCTTTCACAAAATTCGCGTTTTTTTTGCAGTCCTTTGACAAAATTCGAGTATTTTCACGTGTTATTCAGGCCCTTAGTTGAAATCAGTGTGTTTTTTGCTATCTTTTGACGAAATTAGCATGTTTTTCAAAATCTTTTGACGAAATTTGCAGTTTTTTGTGACCTTTTGATGAAATTTGTGTTTTTTCTGTGGTCTTTTAACGAAATTTTTGTTTTTTCCTAATTTTTTTGAGCCCGTTTTGTTCGTTTTTTGATGAAATTAGCGATCCTTTAACAAAATTCACTTTTTTTTTTTCGATCCTTTGACAAAACTCGCGTGTTTTTGGTGATATTTTGACAAAATTCGCATGTTTTTTGCGACTTTTTGATGAAATTTGCAGGGTTTTTTTTTGCGATATTTTAATGAAAGTAGCATTACTGTTTTTACAATCTTTTGACGGTGTTTTGTTCTTTTTTTGACGAAGTTAGCTATCCTTTGCCAAAATTCACGTTTTTTTTCGTGATCCTTTGACGAAATTCGCATATTTTTCGCAATCTTTTGACGAAATTCGCATTTTATTTGTGATCTTTTGACGAAATTTGCGTTTTATTCGCGATCTTTTGATGAAATTTGCGTTTTATTCGCTATCTTTTGATGAAATTTGCGGGGGTTTTCGCAATATTTTAACAAAAATAGCGTTTTTTCACGATCTTTTGATTTTTTTTTTTTCGTTTTTTAACGAAATTAGTGATCTTTTGACAAAATTCACGTGTTTTTTTTTTTTCGTGATACTTTGACAAAATTCGCGTGTTTTTAGCGATCTTTTTACGAAATTCACGGGTTTTTTTGCGACCTTTTGATGAAATTTGCGGTTTTTTTTGCGATATTTTAACGAAAGCAGCGTTTTTTCACGATCTTTTGACCTTGTTTTGACAATGTTAGTGCTCCATTGTCAAAAATCAAGATTTTTTCGCGATCCTTTGACGAAATTTGCGTGTTATTTGCGATCTTTTGACAAAAATCTCGTGTTTTTCGCAATCTTTTGCCAAAATTTGTGACCTTTTGATGAAATTTGCGTTTTTTTTCACTATCTTTTAAATAAATTAGTGTTTTTTCACGATTTTTTTACCGTGTTTTGTTTGTTTTTGGATGAAATTAGAGATTCTTTGACATTTTTTGTTTTTCTCGCGATCCTTTAACGAAATTCGTGATCTTTTGACGAAATTCACATGTTTTTCACGATCTTTTGGCAAAATTCGCATGTTTTCGCGATCTTCTGATGAAATCTGCGTTTTATTCGCGATCTTTAAACGAAATCACGTTTTTCCACGATCTTTTGACCGCGTTCTGTTCGTTTTTTGACAAAATTAGCGATTTTTTGTTAAAATTCACGTTTTTTTTCCGTGAACATTTGAGAAACATCGCGTGTTTTTCGCTTTCTTTTGACCTGATTCGCATGTTTATCGCAATATTTTGACGAAATTCGAGTGGAAAATGATCGATTTGGCTCAAGAATTATTATCGAATTGGCGCAGTTGGGTGCAATTTTGGTGAAAAATGATCATTTTGGCGCAGAAATGCGCAGCATTATCGATTTGGCGCAATTGGAGCAGCTGTTCCATCACTGCATCATAGTTTATAGGTCCAAATCGTAGCAAGTACGATTTTTTTGTAGCAGTTGGCAGGTCTGCATATAGGTATAAAACATTGATTTGTTGATTTCTACATCTGTTTCCACTTAAATTGCTGCTAATATACCATTTTTTTTTTCGAAATTAGCAATATTTCTATTCTTACAGTTTAAGGTAGTTATTGCGATATATCACCAATATCAATATTAACTCGTTGATATATTGAGATATTAAATTTCTGATATCATCTAACCCTTATAAAGATTGTGGTGGGAGCAGGATGTGAGAAATTCAATGACAGTTTGAAGGGGAAAAAATGGTTTGGTGTACTGTCCCCCCACGATCACATGCTGATGGGAAGGGTGGTTGTTTCAAGAAAAGGTTACCAGTTCTTGGTCCACTTATAAGAAGTCAATGGATTACGCTTTACTCTGTAAATTGTGAGAAGCAGATTGCTTTTCAGTACTTTTTAATTCAACTTTGAAGTGGCATCGCGTAAACTAAAACAAGAATATCAGATTTCTTTTCTGTTAAAAACATGTGAATCTGTCAAATAGTTAAACATGTATGCTGTTTACAGCCAAAAACTCCTATTATTGTAAGATATGTACTGTTCACTTGTTATGTATCATATTTATAACACTTGCACATTAAAACCTGTCTATAATGATAAATTGCGTACAACAATATTTTTTTTCATTCCCTAGAATATCATTATAGACAGGTTTCACTGTATATGTATATAAATACATATAGCATAATACATATAAAATAAATTGCAAAAGTGTTCAAAGCTAGTCGGATGCACCAATCCCAAAACTTTCTTCTATCTCATACATGTTAATACTACTAAATTCACTATCACAGTGCCAAAATTTAATGACAATCTATGCCCATCATGAGCATTCCAAAGGTGTAGGTTCATTGAAATACTTGACATTTAAAAAAGTGATATAAGCAATCGCATTTTTCAGACAAATCATTGATATTTGGCACCCATCCTCCAACCAAAATTCCTAACCCAAAGGTTATAAAAGCAACACCTGTAGAGTAGTATACACCCAAGCCTAATAAGGATCTATTTATGTGAAAGTGTAACAGAATATGAAGTTTGATTAAATTCCGTGCATTAATTTTTTAGATATAGCTATCACGAAAAATGCAGCATAGCAGCACCACCTGTTATATAATATACATGGAAACCTAATCAGCACCAACTTATGCCAAAGTCTAACATAATATCGCTCACCCGCAGGAAAAGTGACACATCTTACAAAAATTTGTTTTGCATTTTATCCCACTAATAGGTCTGACACGGGTATGTCTTCCTACACAAACATTTTCATAGGTTTCTATGCGGAAAATCACTTTATTATGCTGTATGTCCATTTGTGACCACAGAAGAGGGGTGGATTGTGTGGAGAGGTAAAATTACCCGACCCTCCAAACCTCATCCTACATCTTTATTTTTAAGGGTTTTATGCTTTTATGCATGTTTTCGTTCCTACATACCAAGCTAAGTGCTATAATTTCATGTTACAGTAAAATCATGAAAAGTTTCTTCTGCCTCTCCTGTGAAATTTACTTTTGTCGAGATGTGTCACTTTTCTTGCGGGTGAGTTATATGAAGTTTGATGAAATTCACTGCATTAGTTCTTGAGATATGACTATTGCTAAAATCATGTAAATCCTGAAAAATACAGCAGCACCTCCTGTTGGTCAATTTACACCAAAAAACAATTAGCACCAATTTATATGTAGGGCAAACTGAATCTAAAGTTTTATTAAATTTTGTGTCACTAGTTCTTGAGATAGAGCACCCACAAAATTTGTGTCACAGACAGACAGACAGAGATTTTTAAAAAAATAGGAGAATCATGTTCAGCATCTTCTAAAACATATAAATCCATCAAAAACCAGAAGTTGAAATTTTTCATGAATCCACTTCTTGTAAAGATAGAAGAAATAAAGTAGGAATTAAGACTATGTAGGTAAAATAGTCCTGCCATTAATTTTCCAAAAGTTGCATTTATTAAAATTTTTTATATGAACCTTAGGCTCTATCAGTTACATTTAGGAAAATTTTTTTGGCATGCTCTGACAAATAGAACAGTAAAAATTCCATTTGTATATGAGCAAAACTTAACAAGTTAAAAACATTCAAATGTCCATTTTTAGTGCCGGAGAACTTTGAAATTCTAACTCAGTAAGTAATCTACTCAGTAAAAAATCTACAACAGGCTAAATTTCATTGTTAAAATTTTATATGAATGAAAACATTTACAGTCTACTTGGTTTATTAATTTAGTAACCATACTGCTAATACTTTTTTTTATGCTTGTTGCAACATAAATTATGATTTCTAAAAGCAAATGAATTCATTTTTATTTTTAAGGGGTTAATTGTATGACCATGGTTCCTACTGGTTTTGTGACGAATAGTTTTTAGAACATGTATTAACCTACATTCCATTACTGTCGACATTAACTAATAAAACAAGTGTACTGTAGATGCTTTCTAAAGTTGAGAAAAAAAAATTCTAACTTGATTTATCTCTAGGCAGTGTTTATTAAAAAAACCTAAGTTAACTAGATTCAGGATGGTATGTTAGTGGATTAAATAATAATAATAATAATACAATATATATACAAAAGAGTTCTAAAAAAAAAAAAAAAATGCAAATAATAAGTTACAGAAACAAAAAGCCTTTTAATTGTTCAATAACAAGATTAAAAATGTGAAAGGGGGAAAAATATTTTTTTGTAACTCTTGCATTTGGTAATTTCAATCTTTCATTTTGTTGCCATTTAGCACAATGACGATTGACGGTGTGAACAATATGATACTGCTATACTTTGATATCTTAGTAGATCAAACACGGGTTTCAGACGATAATATGACTTATAAAATGTATTGTTAACTTGTGGACATTCTTAAAAACTATACTTTTAATAACAATTATAGTAGTTAAAAACTTAATGCTTAAAAAATAAATTTAAAAAAGTTTTCTAAAAAAGTCAATTATTTTGCAAAGAAAATTTCTTCTTTTTAAAAAATATATTCATCTGTGCAAGAGAGAGAGTGCATGTGTAGTAATGTTTTACATTTCCGTACAGTCCATAGAAATGAAAATGGGGAGAGGGGGGAAGCAGATACACCCCCGCCTCTATTAGAAAATCATAACAATGTGCCATTAGATTCAAAATAATGTTTTCTTTTGGAATATGAATGGAGTTTTTGAATTATAGATCATCTGCATATTAAACAATGTACAAACTTTTATTTTTAAAATAGTAATACCAACTTTTGCCATTTTATTTAAGTTCCTTCGATCAAATCACCTTGGAAAAATACATAGCTTATGCATTTTCTTTTTTCTTGGATCTCCATAGATTTATGAAAGAAAATTAGTTAGGGGTTTATCTATAAACTGCCAAAAACCGGAAAATTTAAAACTAATGCATGGAATAAGCTGTAAAAGCACACAGCCATATTTTTGATAGCATTTTTTTATATGTAAAAATTAATGTAGGTCATATTTGATATTTTTTAATATAAATTTATTAACAATTTTATAATATAATTTCATAAAATAAATTAATTTAATATACAAAAATGAAAATTTGTCTGTCTGTAATTCTATACAAATCCACAGTTTGGATGATAGAATTGTGAAATGTTACGTACATGTGCCGAGGCAACTAAAGTAATTTGGAGTTGAAATAGTTTATAGTTAATTTTTAATTAATAAAAAAACACCAATTTAACAGCAAATTTCTATGAAATTTAAACATTTTTCGTTATAGCAATTGCTAACAATTAAAAATCCACAATAAATTTCTTACCACAATTACTTTTCTATTGCAAGATTTCCAGGTGAAAAATGAAATAAATAGTTTGACGAATTTTAAATAAAGTATGTAATATTTTAAAAAATATATGCTCTAATCAATTAATAGTTTAATATTAATTAATTTACAATAATACAATAAAAAATCAATTTAGAAATTCTAAAAGAAGAAAGTTTATATTTCAATTTTTTTTCTTTCCTGTTTCCCTATCTTGAAACAGAAACAGAAAAAGAGCAAAAATTATATATTTTTTAATAAATTCACTTGCTTGTGTTTTCTACAAAGTGTTAAAGGAAAAAAAAAACGGTACTTTTTGGTTAGCCGGGCGCCACTGTTATGTATACATGTATATCTCTATATACATTTATATATACATATGTATACACATACATATATGTGGATATACAATAAACTCTGCCTAAGGCGGAATCGATTGGGACCGAGAAAATTTTCCATAGTAGACAATATAAAACCTTAGACAAATTTAACTCTAGGTCTATGGATTCATAGGGACTTGAAAATCTTTCCGAGTCAGACAGATTTCCGTCTTACACAGAGTCAGTCTTACAGAGAGTTTACTGTATATGTATATATACAATATATGTATACATAACACTGGCGCCCGGCTAACTGAAAAGTACCAAAAAACATAATTTTTTCACAATTGAGTTCGCTGTTCATGCCAAATTCATGTATTTTTTTCGGGAAAAAAAAAAAAAAAAAAAAAAAACATAAATTACATTCAAATAATTAGGCGTTAATAGATAAATATTGAATGTTCATAAACTTTTTTTTTTTTTTTTTTAAATATTACTATTATACTTATTTTATTCTTTTAACTAATAAACAGAAATGTGCATGAATTGTGGTAATTTGAACTTTAAAAATCATTTTATCAGCGAAATTTTCCTTTAGTTCAAAATGTGCCATTAACCTAAAAAAGGTAGAGAAACTTTCGATTTATACTACTTACAGCTAGACTATTGGGATTTACTTGATATATATACCACATTTAAAATCAGATAATACATTACACAGGGATGAGATTGGCCAAAACGCAAAAAAGCTGAAAACTGCGTGAACGTTTGAAGAATAATAGTTATGAATTTCAAGCGCAACAAATTTAATTGCTATTAATATATATAATTTACATACAATTTAGCTTGGTGTAAATCAAAAAGAAATTATTAACGCGAATTAGGCAGAAATTATTTACTTACTCTAATGAAAAGTTTATTTTACCAAGATACAGAACATTAATGATCTTTTGACGAAAATTGCCGTTTTTTTCGTGATCTTTTGACGAAAATTGCCGTTTTTCGCGATCTTTTGACGGAAATTGTGGTTTAAAGAGATCTTTTGACAAAAACTGCCTTTTTTTTGTGATCTTTTGACGAAAATTGCCGTTTTTTTCATGATCTTTTGACAAAAATTGGTGTTTTTTCGCGATCTTTTTGCTGCCCCCCCCCCCCCCCCCCCGTGATGAAATTGCCGTTTTTTTCCAGATCATTTGTCGAAATTCGCGATACATTTTATGTCCGAATTTTCAGATTTATGAATGATTTTTATTTTATTTTCGGAAAAGACTGCCGTAATTCTTCGGACTTTTCGGAACAGAATCATCCCTGGTTCAGGGATCGCGATGAAATAGGATAACCATCGTGCATGATAAATGACTTCTCGACTCGTAGTTGGTGTTGAAATATAGGCATATTTTGATGCGGATTAAAATAATTTTATGATTCTTTTTTTATTTAAACGAATAAAAAACGGATGTCTGCACGAAATAAATTCTTGAAAAATGAGAAATTAAAAATCGAAAAAAAATGGCAAAAAAGAGAAAATTTGAAAAAAATCAGAAAATCGGGAAGAAAAAAAACAGAAATTGAAAAATGACAAAAAAGCAGAAAACCGCGGATCCGCGGAAGAATCTCATGCCTGATTACAACAACATAATCAACAAACAACAACAATAAAAAAGATTTATAAGACTTTTTACTTACATGATGGGGATATTCATACCAGCAGTAATTGGTACTCCACAACCAGGGTTTCTAGAAAAATGTGAATAAATTATTTTTAGCTTTCTCCAATGAAAAATAAATTAATATATTTGAAACTAAAATGTGATTTCTTTAATCAGAGTAAACAAACGAAACTGGCTCATATAGGCAACAATTGTGATCAATATTGGAAACAATTTGTTATGAAATAAAGATAGAGCTAAACCCTGTAGCAGAATCAGTGCAGCACGGCATCGGTGTTGCAGATTTTTTTTATATACCTTGCAGATCAATCTAACAGCTTATAAAAATTCTGCTCTAAGAAAATTAACTAAAATTAATAAATGTCTCTAAATTTATTGTACTTTTTCTTATATTTTCTTTGTAAATGCAAGCTTTACTTATTTTATGGGCAACTAGGGTCAGGTGGGGTGGAATTGGTATAAAAATCCAAGTTTTTGAAATGATTATGAAATCATTCCTAATTGGAAAGGAATTTATAGAAAGCAATGATTCAGTGTTTACGTTGCATTTATAGACATCACATTTTCATTGTAATTGTTTTTCAAAAGATTATTTCTTAATGCTACAAAAAAGTTTTTCTGATGACTGTTTTTATACCAATTTCACCCCATAGGGTGGGGTGGAATGCGTAACCAAGTTTAAATCGCATTCAAAGCAATCAATAACCCAAATTTCAGTATATTATATATTTTATTACATCAAATTATTTATTGACAATAATACTGGCCAATTTTTTTCTCATTAAAAACGTAATGTCCCTGATTATTAAGTTTTGTTTGTTTAAGCTTTCTGAAAGTTGTTTACTGTCGATTTTTACCTTGTCATCTTTGTTGGGAAAGGTATAGAAGTTTCCTATTGATGATTTATGCAAGAATTTTACAATGTAAGTAAGAGGATATGATGTTTCAGCCACTTGGACATTAAAATATTTTTTAGATTATTTTTCCTAAGTGTTTTTTTCCTAAGCCTAATCATATACCCATTTCACCCCACTTTACATTTTTAATTATAACTTTTAAGAAATAAAGAATTTTTCTTACATGTTTGTTTCAGTCAATAAAGGACACTGCTATGTACAAACTATGCAGTAAAGAAAATTATTTCTGCAATAAAATAAAAAAATACAATAAAGTTAGTGTAGCAATAAGTGACGTTGACATTCACTATGTGCCTTTCAAAACTGATTCTAAATGGGCTAAATGTTGCCAATATTTTTTTTTCTATACTTAAAATGGAAGTTGAATGGTTAACAAATTATATACACGATTTACAAATATTTTTTGTACATAGTATGATTTTAATTCAGACACAAAACAGTATTACCCATTCCACCCCACCTGACCCTATAATTTTTTGTGGTAGTAAGTTGGTCCAGTATTCTTGGGCCACAGATAAATTTTGATTTGCTGCAGATTAACACAGAAAATTCTGCTAATGGGGAGCTGAACTGAACATGATGACACTAAAAATGTATACAAGTATTTTGTTTGACTCTTGTGGCGGTGAAGATGTTTTTACCAAGTAAAATAAAAATACCATGATAAGCAAAAGATATAGTAAACAGAAGAACAAAAATCATGCAACAGGCATAGATTATGAAACACTTTCCAACACTAACAGGATATTATTAAGAAATTGTATTTTTTTTTTTCTTACAGGGTGGCTATTAAATACTGTAACACTCCAAAAAATACGAATTAATTTTAATCGTTTGGTAAAACAATTTATTTTTCTATTTTAACGTTCGGCAATCTTCTATCAGTGCAGACGAATTTTGTTATAAAGCAAATATTTAAAATTATTTTAAAGAGGGAAGTCAAAAGAATGATGATTAAACAACTCTTTGATCACAGATTTTCCGCTGGTGAAAACTTTAAGCAATTAAAATGCCTTGATTTTATTGGAACATTTATATATAGAATTATAAATCGATTATTGGATAATAATAGCTATGTAAAGATCGATCTAGGTCTGGAAGTCCATGCTCAGTTCGCACAATACAGCGCATCAAAAGAATTCATGAAAAGGTGTGAAGAAATCCACAACGTTCTGCAAATAAAATGGCTGCAGAAGAGAACGCGAGTCGCAGAACTATGCAAGTTATTATAAATGAATATCTGAGTTATGTCCCTTATCGCAAAAGAAAAATTCAAGGTTTGACTGTTGCACAAAGAATAAAAACATTACAAAGAAGAAAGAAATTGATGAAGCGGCATGGTAGGAAAAGTGTTGACAGAATAATGTTTTCTGATGGGAAGCTATTTTGCACTAAACAGTGTTATAATGCTAAAAATAATGTTGTATATTCAGCAACCCTCGAGGATATACCTGAAACCTTTCGAACTGTTAAACGCTTTCATAACAAGACTTCTGTTATGGTTTGGGCTGCAGTGTCAAACAATGGAAATTTGCCTTTGAAGTTCATCGATAAAGGGATAAAAATCAATCTGAATATTACAAACAGGATATATTGGCAACACATTTATTGCCACTAGCTGAAAGGTTGTATCCCAAAAAGAATTGGACATTTCAGCAAGTTTCTACACCTTCGTACCAAGCTAAATCAACACGGGCTTGGTTCCCTGTCAATTATCCAAATTTTATCATGCAAGAAGATTGGCCACCTTCTTCAGCGAATCTAAATCCTTTAGATTATTGCGTCTGGGGGATTTTAGAGACTAAAGTAAATAGCAACAAACACAGAAGTTTGGACTCTTACAAAGCTTCCATATTGCATGAATCATACCGATTACCTCTTAAAATGATTCGTGCTGCAGACTGACAATGGCATAAGAGATTACCTTTGGTAATCGATAAAGATGGAGATCAATTCAGGTAAAAAATTTTCCCGGTAAACTTTCATCTCTGATGTTCATCATATTAGTGTAGGTATCATTTTCTATTTTATATTTGTAAAATAAAATGACTGAGTATTTGTAATAGTATTTAGTAGCCACCCTGTAACATGAAATGAGATATCTAAATAAGAAACTTAAAAAAATAAAAAGTAACTCAGCAAAAATCCACTTTCAGTAATTGCTGACCATATCTGGTTGTCATTGTGTACAAAGTCTTTCGTGTAGCCTTATATGCAATCTATAGAATTTATACACACTACTTAATACACTCAAAACTAGATCACATTAAAAATGCATTATAAAAATGAGGAGGATAATGCAATTCCAAAAATTATTGATGTTAGCCAGTCCTTTAACTGAATTCTTTTTGTGTGTCTTTGTAAATGAACAATAATTGCTATGTACTCTATAATCTATAGATAACATTAGTGCAGTATAGCGATTTTGTTATGTTTGAAGTATCATAGCATCGTTAAAATGCACTACAAACAATGTTTCGACACAGATAATGTAATTTTCTAATTTTGTGCATCCCTGTAAATGAACTATAGAAGATATTCTATACATCTGAGAAAGCATGTTCTAGTCAATTTCAATTATGTATATCAACCTCATTATGTCTGAAACAGCATAACATCAATAAAAAGCACCACATACGATCCCCCCCCCCCCCCTCTCATCAGTTGCAATAGAATTGTCCATGTAAAAAAAGTATAAATGCTACATGCTTCATTTTCGATGCTGAACATTCTATAATAAATCTCAATAACATACAAAAATTTCATGGCAATCCACATATATTTACGAGCATTAGAGCTAAGAGCACAGACAGACAGCAAACAAACAAACCAAAGTCATAAACACTTTTCAACTATGTTGAAAAGTATTAAAAAATGGAGAAATGTTTATAATTAATTAAAAAAAGGATGGGGGGAGCAATTCAAATTCAAACCAATTACAGTCATTATTATTAAAACTTTTTTTACACTAAAATAACTAACCTTTTTCTGAAAAAAAAAAAAAAAAAAAAAAAAAAAAAAAAAAAATCAGATTAAATAAAATAAAAATCAATACCAAAAGTAACTAGAATGCAATAAATATTCTCCAAAATAAGCCAATTTAGTGACTGCCTCAATAGAAAAAACTCCTAAAATATTTAAAAAATAGAGAAGAAAGAACTGGAAAATGGAGAAATGTTTATAATTAATTTTTAAAAAAAAGGGGGGGGGGGGGTGAGCAATTCAAATTCAAACCAATTACAGCCATTATTATTAAAACTTTTTTTACACTAAAATATCTAACCTTTTTCTGAAAAAAAAAAAAAAAAAAAAAATCAGATTAAATAAAATAAAAATCAATACCAAAAGTAACTAGAATGCAATAAATATTCTCCAAAATAAGCCAATCTAGTGACTGCCTTAATAGAAAAAACTCCTAAAATATTTAAAAAATAGAGAAGGAAGAACTTACATCCCATAACGTGTAAAAGCCATAACTAAAAGCACAGAGATAAAATGTGAACCTCCAGCTAAAAATAAATAAGTATATAAATTTAAATATTACATCAAGAAGTATACGAACATAATTCATAAATTCTTTTCTTTTTTAACTTAAAAAAAATACCAGACTAACAAACATTAAATCTCTCAAAAATCACGGCTTCTAACAACAAAATTAAAACATTAGGAATAAAAATTTAAAAAAAAAATAGTCATTTATAATACGAGGCATTAAAATTAAATGACCATATCACAAACAAATTTGCTTTTTATTCACAAATATTTTTTTGTCATAATAAAAAAAGCAAAAACAATTTTTTTTTTCATTAAAATAATATCAGCGGGGAAGACCAAGCTGTATGCTCAGTTAAAATGAGCTTTGTGTTAAACCCAATATTACAATAAATTCTCACTGTATTATTTCTGTAAAGCATTTTATTTTATAACAGTATTATTTACAGAAATAATCAATACTAAAAGTATGTACATATTTATAAATTTTACATTACTTACACATTTACAATGAAAGAGCATCCTTCCAAACTACATTTTTAGTTGGACTGATTGGTTGAATCATGTATCTTGGCTCCTACTGGGAATTTGTAGGAAATTCTTTCAAATTCTGAAAGCCAATTTTTTCATAAAATTTCACCAAATTTGTCACCAAGCCTGTATTTTGGCATTGGTCATCCTGAAAGTCTATTTTTCCACCAATACATTGCCAAATTTGACGAAATGTTGCAAACTTTGTGTCTTTGTTGTCTGCCAACTGTTCAACAACTTAATATCTATTTGAACCTTCATTCCCACTGAAATGCATTGACTCATGCTGATCCCAAAATGACCCACTAATCGAATTTTCTCCAACATGTTTGCATGACACTCATTTAATTTAAAATGTATATTTTAAATACATTTAACTACATTAGCTCATTTCATTCAAAAGAAAAAAATCTAATAAGATTAATTAATAATAATAACATTAGACATATATATGATAATAATAATATTACAGACAAAAAACATTTGAATATCAAAGCATTGTTCCTAATTTACACACACAAAAGTATAAGCTGCTATTGGTGGGAGCAAGATAATCTTCCAGCTAATGGGAGAGTATATATATCTTTTTTTTATATATATATTTCTGTAGAGTTTAAAAACATAGCTTAGGATAAACTCAAGCTGCTAGTTGAACTCAATAATGCTTGAAACACAAAACTTTTAAATATTTCTACATAACAATTTACAAATCAGTCAGATCAGCTTGCTAGCTTTCTCTCTACATGTACATATAGTATATATGAATTTGATGGAAGTTTTCTTCCAGGGAAAATTTGAAGGAGGGGGTATAAAATTAAGAGGGAGGTGATAAATAAATTTAAGGGGGCTGGGAAGTATGTATTATTGAATATAGGGGATATAAACATTGCTTTGCATTTTGTGCTGGATTAAAATATATATATTAATTTATGGCTTTCAAATTTCTTAAAAACTAGCAGACCCACCCGGCATTGCCCGGGGTTTGTAAATAATAACCTTAAACAAAACTTAAGTTTGCATGATTTTATATCTTTGGAAATTCTTTTAAATGAACCTTATTTCGGAGGCTCCATTGCCTTCCGCAGTGTCTAATGTGTTCCCATCAAACTTCTTTCTGAACGAACCTGTAATCTAGATCCTCACTACCTATGGCAGCATTTACCGGAAGCGCCCGCACGTGCCGGAGACAATCGAAAACCAAGTTGAGTGAGTCAAACCTCGTAGGAATCAAGCCCACAGAAACCAAAAAAAAAAAAGAATGCGCCATTAATGTTAGAAAATGTGGTAACTAAAATCTAAGATAAAATTTCATAATACAGAAAGTAGCTCAATTGTAATCTAAGTTGACAGAAGCAAATCCTGTTGAAATTGGGCCCTTAAACCCGAGGAAATAATGTGCCACCAAGCGGTGGAAGATGCCTCCTCACCTTGTAAATTTCATGAATCACTGTTAGCATTAACACAATATTTAATAAACGGATGAAATTCCTTATCCCTTTAAAGTAACGCGATTTTTAATTTACGGCTGTAGTGAGTAGACGTAAGTTAATGCTGAAAAAGGAGATTAATGTTCGAAAAAGGTGGTAGCTGAGGTATAAAGAAAGACCGGGCACTGGGGGCCAGGGTCTTAACTGGAATGCAGTTGGGTATAAGAAAATTTTTTATGGGTTTTAAAGTAGCTGGAAGACGATAAAACTATGTTAAAGAAAATTGCAATAGAATAGGATAGTTTTTAAAGAAGCTGCAACAAAGGCCTCATGAAGACGATTACTATTTAAAATTGGTGGTAGCTGAAGTCTGCAAATTTTTTTGTCGTTCATGTAGTAGCTAGAGAACTTAAGAAGTTGTTAGGAAAAAAAAGTTCGTGAATCGGACCATTTTTAAGGGAGCTATAACAGTGGACCGAAAAGGGCCCAACTGTTAGTTGAGAGCAGGGCCCTAACATGAAAACATGTTTCAATGTTTTAGTACTTAGCGTTTTAGATCTTCAGTTAGTCAAAATTAATCATAGGGTATGAAATAATCATTAGAATAATATTTTAAAGAAATGCGGAAAAATGGGGTAAATGCTTAAAAAGAGCTCCAATAAAAATATGAGGGTGTTGGTCTAGGGGTAAGAGTCCAAGACTCAATTTTAAAATCATGCAATGAGAAGGTGAGAAAATTAGGGTGTAAAAAATGCATAGCACACAAAAAATTCAAGGGGCCCCGGATCAGGCCCTACAGGACCCTAAGCTGCCCCAGGATTTTAACTGGAGGATAACTAAATGGAAAAACGGTTCCAAAAATGAAGATCGGATTAAGAGGGGCAATTTATTAATAATTTATGGTGCAAAAGCTTCAAGGGGCCTCGCACCGGGCCTCAAGGGGGAAGGGACTTAAGTGGCATGTAGTGTGGTATAAATACACTTTTTAGTAGTTTTTAATGTAATCTGAGTACGCTAGAACTATGGTAAAGAAAATTGCAAGGAATTCGGATCATTTTTAAAGATGATGCACCAAGGGCCCTAAGAAGACGATTTATGTTCGAAATTGGTGGGACTTGAACCCTGAAATACTTTTTTTTTGCCGTTCATGTAATAGCTAGAGAACCTAAGATGTTGTTAGAAAAAAAAGTTAGTGAATCGGACTACTTTTAAGGGAGTTATAATAGGGGGCCCAAAAGGAGCCAACTGATAGTTGAGAAAATGCTCTAACATGAAAACAACGTTTTAGATCTTCGATTAGTTGAGATTAAGCATAGGGTACAAATTATTCATTAGTATATAATTTAAAAGAAATGTGCAAAAAATGGCGGAAATGCTTAAAAAAGGGCCGTAGGGGCCCAATAAATATATGTGAGTGTTGGTCTAAGGAGAAGAGTTCAAGATTCAACTTTAAAACTACGCATTGCAAAGGTGAGAAAATTAGGGTGTGAAAAACGCATGGCAAACAAAAAATTTAAGGGGCCCTGGACCGGGCCCTACAGGACCCTAGACGGGCCCATGGTCTTAACTGGAGTGTAGATACGTGAGTATAACTAAATGGATAAAGTATCCCAAAAATGAAGATCCGATAAAAAGGAAGCAATTTATTAACAATTTAGTGTATTTAAAATTCAAGGGCTCTGTACTGGGCCCCTTGCAAGGGTGCCAGGGTCTTAAGTGAAATGTGAAAATGGGGCAGAAACTCAAAATGAGAATTCACCCCAAAAACGAAGAAGATCGGATAGAAAAGAGGCATGTTATTAACAATTTAGTGTTCTAAAACTTCAAGGGGCCCTGTACTGAGCCCCTTCACATGGTGCCAGGGTCTTAACTGAAATGTTGAAATGGAGCAGAAACTAAAAGGAAATTTCATCCCGAAAACGACTAAGAACGGATAGAAAAGAAGCATGTTATTAGCAATTTAGTGCACTAAAACTTCAAGGGCCCTGTACCGGGCACCTGGACAGAGTGCCAGAGTCTTTACTGAAATGCTGAAATGAGGTAGAAACTAAAAGGAGAATTCACCCCAAAAACGAAGGAGATTGGATAGAAAAGAAGCAGGTTATTAGCAATTTAGTGCACTAAAACTTCAAGGGGCCTGCACCGTGCCCCTGGACAGAGTGCCAGGGTCTTACCTGAAATGTAGAAATGGGGCAGAAACTGAAAGGAGAATTCACACCAAAAACGAAGAAGATCGGATAAAAAAGCGGCATGTTATTAACAATTTAGTGCACTAAAACTTCAAGGGGCCCTGTACTGGGCCCCTTCACACGGTGTCAGGGTCTTAACTGAAATGTAGAAATGGGGCAGAAACTAAAAGGAGATTTCACCCCAAAAATGACTAAGATCGGATAGAAAAGAAGCATGTTATTAGCAATTTAGTGCACTAAAACTTCAAGAGACCTGTACCGGGCCCCTGGACAGAGTGCCAGAGTCTTTACTGAAATGAGGTAGAAACTAAAAGGAGAATTCACCCCAAAAACGAAGGAGATCGGATAGAAAAGAAGCAGGTTATTAGCAATTTAGTGCACTAAAACTTCAAGGGGCCTGTACCGGGCCCCTGGATAGAGTGCCAGGGTCTTAACTGAAATGTAGAAACGGGGCAGAAACTGAAAGGAGAATTCACACCAAAAACGAAGAAGATCGGATAAAAAAGAGGCATGTTATTAGCAATTTAGAGCACTAAAACTTCAAGGGGCCCTGTACTGGTCTCCTTGCAAGGGTGTCAGGGTCTTAACGGAAATGTAGAAATGGGGCAGAAACTCAAAATGAGAATTCACCCCAAAAACGAAGAAGATCGGATAGAAAAGAGGCATGTTATTAACAATTTAGTGCACTGAAACTTCAAGGGGCCCTGTACTGGGCCCCTTGCAAGGATGCCAGGGTCTTAACTGAAATGTAGAAATGGGGTAGAAACTGAAAGGAGAATTTATTCCAAAAACGAAGAAGACCAGATAGAAAAGAGGCATTTTATTAATATCTTAGTGCACTAAAACTTCAAGGGGCCCTGTACTGGATCCCTTGCAAGGGTACCAGGGCCTTAACTGAAATGCAAAAATGGGGCAGAAACTCAAAAGGTGAATTCACTCCAAAAACGAAGAAGAACGGATAGAAAAGAGGCATGTTATTAACGTTTTAGTGCATGAAAACTGAAAGGGGCCCAGGGGTCCCGGCCCTTAAAAAATTAAAAATCTGAGCCTCAGGTGGATCAGATCCTGTCTTGGACTAATCACACCTAAAATTTCAGACTTCTATGTGCGGTAGTTTTCGCTAGCTATCGCACACAGACAGACACACACACAGAGCGATTTGTTCTTTTATTAGGATAGATGATGTTGGAGTAGTATTTTGGAAAATGTAGCTCTCAGTTTGCAAAATATCAAGTCAATTTGAATCTAAGTTTAGAACAAATCCTACTAACTATGAGAAATTCTAATTGCACCTATTAAGTAAAGCTTTCTTGGATTTTCTAAGAATAGAATATAAAGAAGTTTTTGCTGAAAAACATTCAGGTTACAATAAATTAAAATTATTATTTTTACAACATAGATTATGAAAATGAACCTTTTTACATTGAAAAAGTGCTCAAAATTTTCACTTGTCTAAAGATGATCAAATTTAAACCGTTAATATTACATAGACATTTAATGAACAGGTCTGCTTAAAGAGAACCGACGCCTTTATTATTGTAATTAACACTGTTTATAAATGCTTAAAAAAAAAATAACTGCAATAATTTTTGGAGAAATTAAAATTTGTGCCTTCATTTTAAATTAAAATGTCTTTTTGAGAAAAAAAAATTGATTAATTTCAATGCTCTGCTTTTATTTAAAGTTTTCGATTGATTCTAATGTTAGAAAGGTAAATAAAACAAAAAGTTATGTTGATCAATTACCACAACCGTAGGACAAGACCACTAAAAAACAAATTATTTTAATGATATTTAATTTCTAAACAAAATAAATATGCCATATGAATTACATGGAAAAGCAACAAATTCACACCAAAAATTAAACCTATACCTTTGCTAGTTTTTTTAAATATTGATGCTTGTAGTTTTTGACCAGGAATTAACCCAGACTTTAAATATTAAAACAATTTTCCTACATTAAAAAGGAAAGGATAAACTTATAACAAACATTTTATTCATTTGTAGAAATATAAGATTACTAATAGTCATCTATTGCAGCAATATCATTTTGATTTTTTCCAGAGTATTATTTTTTCTTTTTTTTAGTTTCTTCTCCTCAAAGTCTTTTCAGTTATATTTTATACTTCCTCTTCCTTTTAACAGACAATGTCTTTTCTTGATCTTTCTTTGTTTCATTGATTTGGCTTATCTTGATCTAGCATCTTTTACACATTATCATGTGTTTGTAAATTTCAATGTCATTAATGACTAGTTGTGACAATTCACAGACATAAACAATTCTAGTCTTCTGGCAATGAGAATTTCTTATTTATACATTTTGTTCTAAACCAGTCTTTATAAATAGAAAACCTCATTCTGAATGACCATGAGCTAAAACCATGATTATTTTATTAAAGTTATAACTTCAGATACATTTTGGTCAGCTAATACCAAAGTTAGCCAAAAGTTATCAATCCATTGAGTTCAAAGGGTCACAATGACTGTTTCACAAAATGCACCAGCACAAGACCTAGCATATCTTATTTTTTTCACTGCAACCAAAATTGAAAAAAAAAAAAAAGGGGGGGGGGGGGGTGAATGTAGAGATTGACCTCAACTATCCAGTGCAAAAAATAATATATACAGTGAAACTTCTTTTAAAGGACACCTCTATTCAAGGCCAATATTTTTAGGAACGAAAAATTTTCCCATAGACATAATGCTAAATTTACTCCTATTAGGGGCCGCATTTACCCATCATAAAGGCCATTTTATTTCACATGCACCTTAAACACATGTGCCTAAACAGGTGTATTTAATTCCTGAACCAAAACATAAGAGTTCAGCAATCAACTTCACTTGCAATAAAGAAGGCAGGGGCAGATGGGGAGGCTTTAACAACACAATGAAGGACCACAAACTTTTTCACAAGTGAGACAAACAATTGTTCCTCACACTTTGTCTGACTTTTCAACCTGTAGGGGTTGGGTTGGAGGGGAATCGTGACCATTTGTTGTGGGAACACAAAGGATAATAGGTTATCTAGAAAAACTGATTCCACATTTACTAAAACGGTGAATGGATATTGAAGCACAATTTTTACAGTAGAAATTTTCCCAGGCTTATGTAAAATTTAAAATTATGGCACTTAAATCAAGCCAAAGAGTAGATTTGGATTTGAATGACAAAATCAAAGTTCTTAATTGTCATGATCAAGGAACATCTGCAAGAAAATTGGATTCACAGTTTAATTGTAGCAAGAATAAAATAAACAATATTGTTAAAAACAAAGAGAACTTACTGAAAGAATATGCAGATTTTAATAATTGCGGTATAAAGAGAAAGATAAATAAAAAAATTGGTCACCCCTATTTAAGGGCCAATTTTCAATGGAATGGCAGGTGGCCCTTACAGTATAGGTGAAAACTGGGAAATTGAGTTAGTAGCCAGTAGACTCAGTTTCATTAATGGCCACTTTTTAAAGTTAGTGGCCACTATAATGTTTCAAACTTTGACATCTAGATAAACTATACTCGCTGTATATATACATATTTTTCTATAAAAAGCTATAAATCAGCGTTTTATACCAGCCAACTATTCATGATAAGACTAGGGAAGCAGTTAAAATTCAAGAAAATTACTTTAAAACCACAAAATCTGTTATATTAATTTTTTAGAATATATTTTTTGATTATTTGTATATGTTTATAAACACAATTATCAACCAAATTACTATTAGTTTCTTTATATAAAAAATAACTAAATCAAAATTCCAACAGCTAAGTGTCTACAATAAAAAAAATCAAATAAAATACAATAAAATGTTATTTAGATTTTATTTAATAAGTAAATGTACTATTAACATACTACACAAATTACATACAGTTGAAATCTAAGTTGGTGAGTGTATTCCGCAGGATTAAACAATATCTCTTGAAGAAAAATAATCTAACTGGTGAGAATGTGACAGGAGTCGAAATATTGAAGATACTGCAATGCTCTTAAAATCTGCGTCCATCCAGTGAAAAAAAAAAAAGGAATAAATTATTTGAAATGATGTGGAATCAAAGCTGATGAATATATTTTGCAGAATTCTTGAAAAAAAAATAGAAATTTCTTGTAAAAAATAAGTGAGGAGCTAGCATGACGAAAAGTTGAAATATTGAAAATACAGCTAAATCGTTTGAAATCTGCTTGCATCCAGCAGGAAAAAGAATTAACCAGTTTGCTACTTAGGTGTAATCAAAGTAGAGATGCATATTTCCATGAAAAATGCTGTATTTCCGTTGGCGATCGTTAACAAAATTTATAATCGCCACTTCGCGAGTGGCGACTAAAGTGGCGATCGATGGCCGATTTTTTAATCGCCACTTTTACAACTTTAATCGCCACGTGGCGAGTGGCGACCGCTAATTTTCACCTATACCTTACAGAGAGGTTTCACTGTATATTTTTTTAAAATATCAAAATGCAAACAATAGGTTTAACATTAGCTCGCAAGTGTCTTTGCATGAAAGGATGGGAGCCTTAAAAGATCTTTATTTATATTTCAATTGATTGTGTTGATGTTAAGTAAAATAAGCATTTCAAATTTTCGATTTTTTTCGGTCTGATATATTCCACTTTGTACCTTGTTTTTTAACCCTAAATTTCTTGACTTATACGCGAGTATATACTATAGTATACACATGCTCTAAAAGAATACTTACGCACTCTCTGTGAATTTGCTTAATGTAGATGGCTTCCCACTTAATAATCGGCGACGAATCCATCTTTCTACTCTTCTTTCACTCCAATCTAATTGCTTTGCTAATCCTTGAACCTAAAATAATTCAGAAATTGTGTGAAAAGTTTAAAATAACAATTAATTATTCATTGACAAAAATAAAAAATAGTGTTATGTAAAAAAATACATATAAATAACAGCTTTTAAACACATCATTGGTGAGAGAGATATTAATACTATTTTACACTCATACCTGCCAACTTTCCAGTTTTCTTCAAGTTAAATAAACCAGAAATTTTATTAAATAAAAGAAGGTCATTAATAACAAGAGAAACAAGAAATATTTCATTAAATATTATTTCTGGTTCAAATTATGTTTATTTTCACTCGGGTAAAAAAAAAAAAAAAAAAAAAAAAAAAAAAAGACAAAAGTAGTAACTTTGTAAACGGGTGGTGAAATTATTTCATGCACCAGAAATTTTACACTGAGGAAAACAGGTTATTGCCATTAAATTAATTTCTACTTGTACTAAAAGTGTGACAAAAATTATTTGCCAACTGCCGTGACTGATTGAATTTATTGCGATTGTGATCTTTTGACTTTCTCAGCTCTTAATAAAAAAACTATTGCATATAAAAATATAAAAAAGTGGTAATCTTATAGATAAATATACATGCTGAAGCAGACACTTTTTAAATCAAAGAATTACTTTAAGCACTATTTAATGTTGAAATCGGTTAAAAGAGTTTTATAGGATCAAAAACTATACATATAAACTGAACCATCTTTTTTAGGCACATAAGTAAAAGTCCAATCACTTTTTTAATTTTTCTTTTTTTTTGTTCAAAATTTCCTCATTTTAATAACAATTTATTTCATGTTTTGAAAAAGTCATATTTTTACCTATTGTTGCCAAACTTTGAAAAAGTACAAATAATATTTCCTTTCAATTGAAAAATTACATTTACATATGAATATTAAAGATTAAGAAAACTTTAAAATAATAAAAATTATTACATACGAAAAGCATTCATTTGATGGTAAAAATTAAGTAATTAACATTTAAACAGCCAAAATTATAATTATTTCTAAACACGTTACATGTGAATATTAAAAGAGAAAAAAACTTTAAAATAATTAACATATCACATGCGAAAAACATTACATGGGGGAAAATTTTATTATATTTAAGACATCACATTTAAAATGACTTACTTATAGTACCTACAAGGAAATTTTTCTTTTACAGTTCATTCAAAATTAAGAGATTAGTTAAATAAACATAAGGGTTGTCAATTTATGCCACAGAGTATAAATGTGTATATTTTTTCGCTTATTTAGCAATTTTATAAATACAAATCAGGAAATATTTGTTTAAAAAAAAAATATTTGTTGACAAAATTTTAATGTTTAAAAAATCCCTGCCAGCTCGGGCCTACTGGCGGAGATTCGAAGTTAAGTACTAAATTCACCAACAAAAGTTAAATCAAGATCAAAGATAAACCCAGTTCCTTCGCTAAGAATGAGCTCTAGGGAACTAAACATTTTGTGAAAATTCTAATATACACAAATACACACACGCATGTATATGGAATAGGTTTAAAAATGACTAAATCAAATTCAGACAACCTCAAAGTGTTCAAATATGTTAATATTTCCATACTCGGGTTTTTATCATGTTTTAATACGTTTTTTCAAACTCACATGACGTTACATATTCACCTGCTGTGGTGCATTATATTTTCAATGTGACGCAATATTTTTTTTTTTTTTTTAATTCGTCAAACTATTTATTTCATTTTGAATTTTCATGAGGAAATCTTGCTCTAGAAAACTTATGACGTAATATTCAATTTGTTTTCAATTCGTCAAACTATTTATTTCATTTTGAATTTTCATGCAGAAATCTTGCTCTAGAAAACTTATGACGTAATATTCAATTTGTTTTCAATTCGTCAAACTGTTTATCTAATTTAATTTTTCACGTGAAACCATTACATTAGAAAAGCAATTGTTGTGGTGAGAATTTTATTGCTTTTTTTTAATTGTTGGCAACAGCTATAACGAAAAATATTTATTTTTTCCTGCCATTGTTGTGTAAAAGCTGGTTTTATCAGAATCATGTTAAGACGGTATTCAAAATTTTTAACCTTCGCAATTCCCATTCCCTTGGACCGATTTTGCTCATTTTCAATCCCCGCCGAGAAATTAGCCATCTTAAAGTTGTTGGCGAGTTTGAAGACGTTCCGTGCATAATTGCGACTTTTATCGTGCGGACAAAATTTAGTACATACATACATATATATATATATATATATAAACTTTTTAGGTGGGGGTGGTTTTGGGTTCCTGGGGTCATGTAATGAAAAGTTATGAAGGAATTTTTTAAAAGTCGCACTATGGTAACGACTGCAATAGGTAGTATTTCTTACGAAATCTACCTAATTTAACTCAGCAAAATAATAATTACATTTAATTGATACTATACATTTATTTTGATAAACTGCATTCTCTTTTATGCAAACAAGCAATCATTGTTTTGTAAATTATCAATATTTGACTGGCACTGACTGTAATGAAAGCATAACAAAATCTGCCAATTCGAACATGTTTTTATCTACTTGTTTTCTCTCTTTCACATTTATGAATATAGACATTATAAAATGTCCGCAAGGCATGGTATTTTTTACTGAAATAACTTTTCACTGTCAAGCTGATTTTCCAGTGTATGATAGATCTTGCTTAATCAATCATGAAATAAGGAGTCAGCTGTCAAGATACTGTTGAATGCAGTTTAGATAACCGAAAAATCCCTCCTGTTCAAAGGGAAATTAATGGCAATCCAATTACAAAACACTGCCTTGAGAATACCATTCAATCTTTCATAATCTTTTTTTAAACAGAGCAAATTAGCATGTTTTTAAATCCTGTGGGGTGGGTCTGGACATGGGTTGGCAAGTGTAGCTTATAAGGGCAGAGGCCTCCTAGTGATAAATAAAGTAACATTAATTTTGAATGCTTCAAATGAATTTCAAAATTATTAATAATTTTGAATGATTTTATTAATCATAAATAAATAGAAACAGTAAGGTACAGGAATGATTTTGTATAAGAGATTGCTGGGTGTCTAGAGATGCACTTGTCTGATTTTCAAAAGAACAGGATGCTGTGCCCGTAAATAATGCTAAAGAGAACAATACTTTCGATACTAAATCACTATCAAAACTAAATACAGAAAAGAATAAATAAATAAATTACACATCTCAAAATTGTAATTTAAAATAATGCTTTAAATTATTGAAAAGTTGAGATTTTTTTTTAAAATCAATAAAAGACATTTTCTTTCATATAGAAAAAGTATTAAAAGATATCCATAATTTGTAGACTTCTCCTCAATGTCCCAAAAATGCAATTAAAATAACCACTATCGTATTTCCATTTTGCAATGTAGTTCTAAGCAAAATTCACTTTGATTTCAATTAAAGAATTTGTAAGTAATTTTCTATAGCCGTTATTAATTTATTGAAATTATGTTGCATGCTAAAGCTACAGTGAGCAGAAAAAGTATTTGCACACAGACGATTTTTTGTATAAGTAACCATAGAAAGCAATTTTGATACTATTCTCTTAATTATTCATTTATTTAAATAAGAAGAAAATAAAAATAACTACCCATTTTCCTTAAACAGTAATATTACACATTTTAAAAAATAAATTAATATTTTCTCATACCTAAAAAGTATTTGCACAAGAAGCATTGACTGTTAAAAAAGGCATTAAATGTGAACATTATGCAAATGTTTAGCATATCAGTCCCGCAGTACATTAGCCCCGCACTTTAAAGTCACGTAATATATTAACTGGAGCAGGGATTCTGGGGAGTTTTTGTTCTAATGACGCCGAAAACGTGTGAACTGTCTGTTGCTACCCGTGAGAAGATTATATTTCTTCACAATTCTGGATTAAGTTACCAAGGAACAGGTAAAAAATTAAATTTAAACTTTTCTAGTGTTCATTATGTAATTAAGAAAAAAGAAACTGGTTCGACAATAAATAAGCCGCGAACTGGGCGTCCAAGAAAACTAAATACCAGGCAAAGGAGAGCCATCATAAAAGAATCTTCAAAAAACCCTTCTCTAAGTGCTCGAGAATTGGCTGTTGATGTCGCTTTAACGTCGGGAATGTTATGGGTTTTTTTTCTCTGAGCAGTTAAATTTCCACCTAGACTGAATCCTGTATATAAAATCATAACAATAACTTCTAGCTGAATTACAGAATTACTGTAAAAGAAAACTTTAACCCTAAGATATCAATACCACACTTAAAGAATTTTAAAACTGCAACAAAATACTAAAGCAATACAGGGTTCTCAATTTATCTGCTCAGATCAACCCCAACAATTGTCATAGAGTCAGAATATTCATGCATGACCAGAGAAAATCACTTAAAAAGAGATGAATATAATTAATTAAATGAAATTTAAACATACCGCAAGACAAATTACTTAAAGGAATATGAATGAACTGAAAAGGTAGATTAATTTAAGAATTTTGAATAAGTTAAAAGTCAAGAGCTGAGATATGAAAACAGGCTTCAAAGTCATACATAAAGAGAATCTAACTCTATGTGCTGTGATCGTAATGTGGCTAAATTCATTAAATTGTAAAGGTGTGTAAAATTGAAAATTTTAGTTAACTTAAGCTGTTTACCTTCATTACAATAAAAAACTAGAAGAAACACTGTTCATATTCTCTATATTCTTCAATTTATTAATGATTACTTTTAAATCTTTATTTTTAAATTAATATATGATTAATTTTAGAGAAACAGACCATTTCTACTTCTTCTTGGGTTAATTTGAACTGAAACATTTATTCTCATTATTTCTGTTTTTTAAAGTATATTTACTTATTTAAACCTAGTGAAGTTACTTTATTGAAGAATACTTTTAGCAGTGCGAAAATAGATACAAGTCAAGAGAATAAGATTAAAATTAAATTTAATTCTTCATAGGGAGTTTAAACTCTTATACATACAGGTGTTTCAAAACTTATTTCTCAAGTTATCACAATTAACAAATGATATTGTAAATATTCTAACATTAATAGGACAGATTTTTATCATGTTGACATTTTCTGGCTTCAATTATATAGATTGCAACTTTTAAAACAAAGATAATCAATCATTACGTTATAATGGAACAAGAGAAAAAAAAACTTAACATACCCAATGTAATCCATAGTAGGTTTCAGACATGGTACACCACAAATTATTCTATTTTCTTTTAACATAGTTATCTTAAACACAATTTTTTAGATGACTTTTCTTTGACGACCATATCTTAACTGGCAGTGTTTTTTTTGTTTACTGTAGTAGAAAAAACTCCTTATCTTGAAAATAGTTTCAGGGGGTGGGCTACACCCCACACACTTCCTTCGGTACGCAGCTTTACGCGATGAGTTAGGAAATCGTTTTGGAATTTGAAGTCAGCAGCCAATATCGCTCTCCGTGGAAGTAGCTGGAATTGTTTTGCTTCAACTTTAAACAAGCAGGCATCCTCCGTGATATATTTCTAGGATAACTTGATGTTTAGCAAAAAAAGGAGCGGAACGCTAACGTCTTGCTTCGCATGCTCACGGTTTATCTTGGATCTCTATTTCACAGAATCTGATATCAGGGCATTTTTTTACTTGTCCGATGCTCGGTCAGCAGCCAGGTATATCCAGCTTACCAGTACAGTCGAAAGATGCACCTTCTAAAGCCGCGCTCGCTTACCGTTCATTTTAAAAAAAGCGAAAAGCGCTTACAATTCAATTCATACTCTTTACTCGCAAGAGTTGACCTTCTCTGTCTTCGGTCTCAAAAGCGAATCCTTAATAAAAATTGTTTCAGGCCTCGACAAAAGAGGGGGGGGTTTCCCGGGCCCCTTTGGCCCCTCCAAATTTTATGTTGTTTCACATCTTACTGCACTCAGGACCCCTCTAAAAAAAAAAACGCTACACGACCAACAAACCACGCGCTCGCTTCTCGCGTCCCCTCAATTCTTCCCGCGTTACTTCCCAGGAAGCAATAAAGGGTGGAGGCGAAAACTGTTTTCATTGGTCAATTTCCCTACCTAATGCCAAGAACATCTCGTTGCTATGTCCCTCTAACCACGGGGAGATCACGTGAACTCAAATCTCAGAAGCCCAGGCAATACTTGCACCTGCTTAAAAAATTGTTTTTCGTAAACAAAGTCATAAAACTGCATTGTAAAAGGGGCTGGTATGCTATGAGAAAAGTAGCATTCCCACACAATAATCCTGTGTTTAAAATGTAAACGTGTGTGGTCCCAATTATTTCTGAACACAGCTGACCATCTACCCCACGTTTGCTATTAAAAGAGAGAAAAGGGAGAATTTTTTTTTTTTTTTTTTTTTTTTTTTTGTGAGAGAGTATCCCAAAAGAAAAGGTTTTATTTACAGAAAAATAGAGGAATGTTTTTGAATAACAACATTTACATGTTGTAACATAATTTAAGTACGAGAAATTAATAAAAGAAAGGGTGCTTAATTTATTAAATTACTTTTATTTATTTATTTATTTTTATTAATTTTAGAAAACACAACTGACTTTAAACTGAACTCTTAAAAATAAAGAAAGTGTACAATGAAAAATTTTGACTAGAACTAAGCTATTAATGATATACAAAAAAATGGGGGGAGGGGGCGCGTGCTGTGTACAAATAATATATTTTAAAATGAAAATTTCTTAAAAATAAGTAAATTACGCCTAACAGGAACAATAGCTACACCACAATCAATTAGAACTATTCTTCATGATGCAAATATTCGAGGAAGAGCCCCTCGAAAAAAACCATTTATTAGTGAAACAAATAGGGCGAAAAGACTTGAATTTGCAAAAGCTTATGCCAGCAAACCACTAGAGTTTTGGAAAACTTATTTTTTCCGATGAAAGCAAGTTCAATACTTTTGGCTCAGATGGTAAGAAAATTGTATGGCGAAAGCCAAATACTTTTCTTCAAATTAAAAACTTGAAACCAACTAAAACATGGCGGTGGTCATGTAATGATTTGGGGATGCATGTCTTTTAACGGAGTTGGCGAAATGACCTTTATTGAAGGCAATATGAATGCTAAACAATATATTAATATATTGCGAGATCATTTATCTAATAGTGCTCTGAAATTAGGAATTCCTAATTCATATTATTTCCAACAGGATAACGATCCGAAATACACTGCATACATTACAAGGTTATGGTTGCTTTATAATGTAAAAAATCAATTGAAAACGCCACCACAATCACCAGACCTCAATCCGATTGAAAATTTATGGCATATTTTGGATGTGAAAATAAGGAAAAAGAAAATTTCTAACAAATCAGAACTCAAGCAAGCTCTTAGGGAAGAATAGCTACAAATCAGCAGTGAAACATGTTACAAATTAATAGAATCAATGCCCAGACGATTACAAGCTGTAATTGAAGCAAAGGGCATGCATACTAAATATTAGTACTGTTTTTAACTTATAAATAATTCCTCTAGTTCTATTTTTATTGCTAGTGGGCAAATATTTTTTTGGCAGTACAAATGCTACTTTTTTATGTTTTCATATTTTAAATATAATTATTAAGTCAGATATTAAATATGTTTATTTGTTTTGCAAAAGTGTTGGTATTTTTAATTCTTAGTTGCATTTTATTTATTTATACATATGCTACAACAAATTTACCTGGTGTGCAAATACTTTTTCTGCTCACTGTAGGTAAATAAAAACTCAAATGTTCAATATTTTCAACCTAGATAAATAAGATATTATTTATACTATATAGAATTCATATTCTTGATTTTTTTTAAGGGGAGGGGGGGGGGGGGAAGGTTGCTTTATCTTTTAAGTTTTTTGAATGCTTTTGTGGGTTAAGCCAAAAAAGTACATAATTTTATTTTACTGATAACAACTTTGCTTATATTATTATTTTAAGGGCAGTTCCTTAACAGTTATTAAGGTCAAAACCTAAAATATTGAATTTTTGATTTTTTAATATTTTAAATCTACCATTTCTCCTCTTTCTACTGATATATTACTTTTGTTTCTACGGCAACCAGAAGTTAGAAAATTTTTAGTAATTCTGTTTGTTTATCTACTTTACTACTAGTGCGTTTATTTACTTTAAACTTGATTTTCTCAAAATGTTGTTTTTTTTAACTTCGATGTACCTTTTTGAAAAAACTATTATACATTATGCTTTGAAATTTTACTTGTACATTCTATACATATTCCTGTTTAATCTGAGGTGAATTGTTTAAACTCATAAAAAGAACTTTTTTTATTATTATCATTATCTTTGAAAAAATTGCATGTTTTTTGAAATTTGAATGTGGTTTCTACTTCAGATTTTAAAAAATATATATCTAAGCTTTATTTAATTATAAATTTAATTTCAGATTATTAAGAATTGTTTATTTTATGCATAAAAATTTTTTCAAGTTCTTAAATCTTAAGTAGTTTATGAGAAAAGGTACATTAATTTAACATGGCAGGTAGGGTCAGGTGGGGTAAAATGGGTATAAAATTCACTATTTTTAAATGTTCAGTTAAAATTTTCTCATAAATGTTAAACAATTAAAACTTTTTTTGGTATTTTCTTTACATTGCATATTCTTGGAATGGAAATACACAATTTTTATTTTTCAGGCTACAAAAGTATGTCTATAACAAAACATTTAATAGATGTATGTTTGGTACACCCATTTTACCCCACGCAGGTGAAAATGGGTATAGTGTGGGGTAAAATGGGTACATAAAAGTTTAACAATTAATACTGTATAAATAGATTTACCAGAGATTATATAATGAAGTAATATGGAAAACAATGTTATATAAGTCTTTAAAAAATGTTTTTTTTAATATGGAATTTAAGTTAACTAGGGGATCGTACCCGGGGTTCCCGGGTTACAGAATATAGGTGAAAACATTTTTTTTAAATTGAAAATTAATATTTTTTTTATGCAATAAATTTTTTAGATTTCCCACTTACATTAAAAAGGCATTTTTCATATGAAAAATACGAATTATACAATCAAATAAATTTTAGAAAATTATCAAAAACGATATTTTCTTATTAGCCGCATGCTAAGAGTTATTTGACCAAGATTCTGCTACTTACGGCATCCTTTTATATTCTGATAATTTCAAAGCTTATACATATCTGTTAAATTTGTGTGTTATTTACATTATTTTATTTATTTATTCATAGGGAAGTTTTTTTTAAATGGATATTAGCAGAAAAAAAATGATGAGCTCTTTATTTTGTTTTAAGGGCAAACGGATTAATCTTTCATAATCGAGCTCCGCGCGATGTAGATAAATTAAAAAATATTTCATGCTTTAAAATGGTTTTTAAAATCGTAGACAATCAGAAAACTGAGATGAACTTTGCAAACAAATTCCATTTGAAAAAAAAAAATCCTATTTGGTGATCTAAAAATTTAAATTGTACGATTACAAATATGTTAGATTTGTGTGTTTTTTTATAATTTTATTCTTCTATTTGTTTATAAAAGTATTAATTTCGTTAATTTGTTTTTCACAAATACGTTAGATTGGTGTTTTATAATGTTATTCTTTTATTTGTTTATAAAGGAAGTATTAATTTCGTTATGCAAAAATAGTCAGAAACAAATGCTGAATTTGTTACTTTATGTGCAAAATGTTTATTGTTATTATGTATTGAAACCGGCACGTGATAAGATAAACTTAAAAAAAAATCATGCTTAAAAATTATTTTAAAATACATAATACATCAGTCAATTAATATACAATTTTTACACAAATTGCATTTGAAAGTAAATTTATTTCCCTATGCGACGAAAATTTAAACTGCACGATGGTCAGAAGATTAAAAAATTGCAGTAGCGAAAAGTTGATTGTGAAGTGTTGCCATTCGCAAAATGACGTCAGCGTTACGCTTGTTCTTTATATATAGATACGTAATCAGTAAAATATTATAAAGATCAGTTATTCGGATGTGGTTATCAATTGAGGTTCTTATGCTTGGTATTCTGGAATGAAAAACAGCAACTTTTCTCACTTTGAAAACTCACTTTTTCAAAATTTGCATACGCACTTCTCATATCCATATTCATAATTTTTTTTTAAAATTGTATTTTGTTTGATCATTTTAAATCCTTTTAACTCACAACTTGAAGTCACGATTGTCAGCAACACCTTTTATTGGGACAGACGCACTCTTTACTTGAGATTCTAATCTCAATTTCAGAGAGTTAAAATTTCCGTAATTTATGTTTTTTAGACACATAAGTATTAAAATGTTTAGTTTTATCTAAGAAAATGATCGTTTTCTTTTAAATATGACTTCGTTTTCACTTAAATAAGAATTTCGCCTAGTGTCTGGAACTTAGTATCAGTACATTTTTATCAACAATTTTGAATTTTTATCAGAAAATGGCATGAATAAAGATAAAAATACCTCATTATTTCTCTCTTGTCTGCAATAATGAAAGCTATCTAATTTTCACCATTTTGAAGAAATTTCATAAAATGCTTTTAAAATTAAGATATAAAAGTGGGGATATAAAAAAAACAGATAGTGCGATCACATCCACAAATGAACAGCTTTCAATAATAAAAAAAATATATTAGTAAAATTGGTTCAGCAGAAAGATCAGGGCAGATGACTAAAAAGCACACTTCTGTTTTAAATACATAGATTATTATAAAGGTATGAAAGATTTTAAACCTCGAATTATTTGTTTGCTTGTCTAACTCGGCGAAGCAAATCCATCCAGGCGAGAATCATCAATTTCTGTAATATAAATTGCTATTATTTGCATGTCACCTCTCTTTTATAAAGACACTTTAAATTTTTGTAAAACATTGCGTTTTACAGTGTGTGATTATTTCGATTACATTATTTTCAAAAGTGAAGCATTTTCGCCCTGAAGAATTTCAAAGCAGCTGGGCTGTGAAAATAACGCACTTCTACAAAACATAATTCAGTTTTAAGAATTAAAATACACGCTTTTTTATAAAATGACTTTCATTTGCATCCGCTAAAGTAATCCACTTTTACAATCCACTCTTAAACAGAAAGTATGCATACAACGTCATTATCGCGGAAGAGACAATATTCTTGACATAGGCCGTATTTTAATTTCAACTTTTTTTTTTCAGGTTTTATGAGAAAATGGCAACAAAAAGATACAGTAATCTCCTATTTTTGACTATTTTCCGTTTACTTTCAATAGAAATGGGGTACTTTTGTTGCCACGATTAGAAAAATGGTATTAAAAACTACAAAATAATTAATATCTAAAAAATTAATTGAGATACAGCTTTCAAACAAATTGCATTTATAAAAGCATTTTTTTTTCTCATACGACGGTGTAAAAATTTAAAATGTGCGATGTTTAGAAGTTAAAAAATTTGCAGTAGAAAAAATTGCAAAAGCGAAATTTTATTTCAAATTTCAAAGTGTTGCCATTCGCAAAATGACGTATGCGTTACGCACAGATATGTTTGTCCTTTATAATATAGATAGATAAATGAGAAGTTTTACTATGAATCAAGCTTAGGTGTAAATGAAAACATTTTCTGGCTACACTTTTTTCAACTCGTATTCTCACACTTTTACATTTTAAGTGTTAAAAGTCTATTTATCACAAGCATAATGGCCCAGATTATGTAAAAGTTGATTCATTTAATGTTTCTATTATCTGCTTTCTTTTTACAATATAATCTATGAGAATGTCCATTGTTACTTGGAGCAAAGTTTCAGAAAAACTTCCAATTATTTAGTTATAAAATATAATGTGGATAAAATTGAAATAACCAGTTAAATACCTACCATCATGTCCCACTCCCATTAAATATGTATAATAAATAAAAATTTTGTTAAAAATTAGGTAGACTCTCATAAAATATATCTAATTTGTAATAAAATTCTGATTTATTATACAGACAAGTAAAATGTTTTTTCTTTCAAATTAATTTAGCAAAATATATTTACAAAGAAAATGTTACTAATTTTCTGATAGCCGACTTATTTTAAAATTTAAACTATGTAATACTGACGTAAATACATGTAATACTACATAATCTGCTTTGTTAAATATTGATTCATTAAAATCTTGAAAATGGAATCGAAAAAAAAATTAGCTTTATACAGGATCCTTATGCCATATCATCCTTAGATTCTTCTATGTTTTGGCATACCCCAGCCAGGATAATTTTAACAATACCATGCTAAACATTGACTTGAAAAATCGGCAGACAAAATCTTCATTTGGTGCCCGGGGCACATGCCCTTTCTACCCCCCCCCCTTAGTTTCGGCCCTGTATGTGCATTATATAAACATTTTACAGTATTTTTAAAACCAATTCTATTCTAATTCCAGTAAAATAAAGAATTTTATTCAGAAAAGTTCTATATAACACCTTAAAAATACTACAAACGTCAAGCCTAACACTATACCCATTTTACCCCATTTATAAGATTTAAGATAAAACAATAAAAACAAAAGACATTTTCTTGTTTGTAATTTGGAAAAGTATTAGAAGTGCTCAATGAACAAAATGAGATCAAATAAATGAGTTTATATCAGATATTATGAGGTGCAGGAAGAAGTTTATTCAGACCATATGTGGGATGAAATTGTCCTCAAACGGTTTTACTGTTGCCACTCAAATGGAAAAAACTATAAAAACAAAAATAAAGTAGGAGAAGAAAGCTTAAACTTCAAGCAATCATAAATAATTTTGAAAACTATAAATATCTTTAAAAAGTTTTAAAAAATTAAACAATATTTTTTGACTACCCATTTTACCCCACCTGACCCTATAGGGATTCTGACAACCCTTAAGGAAGGAAGAGGGAGTAACAATAGCTCATCATCAAGATTTTGGCTAAAATGCTGTTGAAGCCAAAATTTGCTGAACCAAACCGTGGAGGGAATTTCATATCAAACTTATTTTTATCTGGCAAATAAATTATGTGTCATATATGTTAGCTTACAATTAATTTAAGATTTCATGGGGTAATTAATTAGGATACTAATACAGTCCTTGTAGCAGAATTTTTTTTAAGCTTTCTGCAAAAAGTCACATTAACGGCAAAAATTGTCTGCAACATGAAATGTTTTAAAAATAGAAATTAATGCAAATTTATACGTAACACAATTAGAAAAAAGACACTGACAAACTAATATATCATAAACCAGGTATTAAATGTTTTTTTATATATAATAGTCTTATCTTTTTTTTAAATGCATGTAAAAAAAGGACAAAAACCTAAAATTAATGAACCAGCATTAGAGGAATATTTAGCATATTTATAGTAATTTATAATAAATAGATTGTTCCAATTTTCTTTCTCTTACAATTTGTCGATTGAACGTGAGGTTAAATTGCTGCAATTTGTAGCAATGAAAAATAGATTTGAAAACTATAATTAGATCAATTTATTGCGTCGGAGGGGGGGGCGTAGAAAGGCATTGTACACATATGCTTAATTATTATAAATAATTAAAATCTAAATAAATATGTATACACACATATCTAATTTTTCTTTTTGCCTAGAATTTGAGGATAAGCCCATTCTTATTATGGCAATTTTATCTCTTTTAACCAAGTTAATTTAAAGCCAATTTATGAAAAACGTATGCCAGGGATGCAGAAAATGTTTCTACTCGCAACATTTCCCCCAATCCACATGAAAATTTCCCCAAAATCTTACGGTATGTTATACGTAAATGCTGTATTAACGTAGGTATAGAAAATTTATTTTTACAATATATCTCAACTTATGCAAGAGTATCTGATGGAAGGGGTGATTCTGAGGGGGGAAAAAATCAGAAATTAGCAGCAAATTTTCTGAAAGGTTACAGCAGCAGAGTGGGGGAAAGGGGGAAATCCACTCCCAGCACTATGTTTTTTTCACAACCCTTTGCCGAAATTCGTGTTTTTTCGCGATCTTTTGACGAAATTTGCGATTATTTTGCCTTCCTTTTCACGAGTTTTGTAGTTATTTCGCCTTCCTTTTGACGAATTTCGCGGTATTTTGCCCTCTTTTGATGGAATTTGCAGTTGTTTTGCCATCTTTTGATGAAATTCGCGGTTGTTTTGCGATCATTTGACGAAATTTGCGGCGCTTTGCGATCGTTTGACGTAATTTGAGGTTTTTTGTGATAGTTTGACGAAATTTGCGGGGGTTTTGCGATCTTTTAACGAATTTTGCGGTTGTTTTGCCCCTTTTGACGAAATTCGCGGTTGTTTCGCGATTTTTTAATGAATTTGTGTTCATTTCACGATCTTTTGACGAAATTTGTGTTCATTTCACGATTTTTTGACGAAATTTGCATTGATTTCGCGATCTTTTGATGAAATTTGCGTTGATTTCGCGATCTTTTGATGAAATTTGTGAGTATTCATGGTTGCTTTGCTGTCTTTCAACGAAATTTGAGGTTGTTTCGCGATCTTTTGATGAAATTCACCGTAGTTTTGCGATCTTTCGACGAAATTTGCGGTTGTATCATGACCTTTTGGCGAAATTTGCGGTTGTTTCACGATATTTTGTGAAAATTTGCGGTTGTTTCGCGGTATTTTGATGAAATTTACGGGTTTTTTGCAATTTTTTGGCGAAATGTGGGTTTATTTCGCGATCTTTTGATGAAACTTGCTGCTCTTTCGCCGAGATTTGCGTTTTTTTGCAATCTTTAGACGAAACATGCAGTTCTTTCGCGATCTTTTAACGAAATTTGCAGTTATTTTATGATCTTTTAACGAAATTTGCTGTTCTTTCGCGGTCTTTTGACGAAATTTGTGGTTATTTTGCGATCTTTTGATGAAAAGCGCATTTTTTCCGTAATTCTTTGACAAAATTCGCGGTATTTTTATGTCCGAATTTTCAGATTGATGACCTTTTCTTTAATTTTCGGCAAATTCGGAACAGAATCACCCCTGATATACGGTACATATTATTCCGAGATCGATTTTGTGAAGATCGCCATACGGATCTTTTTATTTGTAGTGAAATTTTTCTATCTCAGGGAATTATGGAATTTGTTGTTAAAATTGAAATCAATTGTATATGTTTCTGCAAAATTTCCCCAGGTGGTTAAAATTTTCCCCGATCCTAGATCGCCGGATCGGACATAATCTGCACCCCTGACATATGCTAGTTTTTAAAACATAATTACATAACTAAATAAGGAGTTGCTTAGCAGCATAACAAATATAGTCTTCTAGAAACTTCTACTCGAATTTTACTAACTTTACCCCAGGGTTGTTTGGTTTAAACCAAATGGTTTTTTAAAAAAACCATTTGGTTTAAACCACGGTTTTAATATGGTTTTTTCTCTTTTTCCCTAATGTTTTCCTTTATTTTACACATTATTGAAAAATGCAAAATCCAAGTTATGCAGAAGCTACAAGCAAAGCTTTAGAAAAATGATGAATTAATAAATATGTAAAAGCGACAAACATTTTTAATCAAACTTTTCTTATAAGCTTTAAATCTCCATAGCATACTAACTAATTTTTCTAAAATTAGCTGTGAAGAAAAAAACGAGTAGTTAGTTATTTTTCTTCTTTTTTTTTTAAGCCTTTTATTTTTAAAAATAGCCAAAATGGCAGATTTGAGATAAAAATACACTTTTACTACTTAGATTGCTTGATTAGTTAAGATTTACTAAGAATTGCATAGGCCTCAATGATGACATAATCATCAGTAATTCTCTCTATTGGTTACTTTTTGTTCTGTATGCTAATGAATGATTGGCTATGAGTTTTCTTTGCTGTGTCATGGCTGTTGGGTTTAGTAAGCTTTTGTTTTTCTTGCATTCCTACATTGGGATTGAGGTTCTGCATTATGATTTTATTCTGTTACCAGCATGATTGGCACAGTTTAAATCAATTGGTTAACCAACTGGTTTTTTAGAAAAGATCTAATATAATATTTTCTCATTTTTGTAATTTAAGTGTTTCAAATTATTGTATATAAATAATTTCTACTTTTAACAATCTTATTCCAGCAGTCACCGTGAGACATAGTGAGTCTAGGTTATATTTGTATGCATGTAAAATGCAAATTGCATGTGTTGATGAACATATCTGAGGCTCTAAAGATAAAATTTAAAACATGTGAATGTAGCAAAGGTAAGATAGATTAAAAATATTCAATATTTTGAATAAAATATTTTCCTTTGAGAAAACGCAGATTATTTACAATTAATAACATAAAATGACCTTTAAGATTTCAGTCAAGCTGCAAAAGAAAATTTTCTTGATTGGGGAGATTATTTTTTAAGGTTCTCAAATGCTCTACTCAACAAGTGCAAAATGCTTTGACACATTTACAAATTCATTTTTTAACGGAAAGATATAAAATTAGAAGGCCTGACTGGAAGCGATTTGGAATCAAACTGTGTTTTCCATTTTTGATAAATAAATTACCTATTGAGTTATAAGCAATTTTGATCATGTGACAAAGATGTTTTTAACCTTCCTTGAGTAGTTATTTTTCTTTCACATGGAAATTCAGTTCAAAACGCCAACTTTGATACTATTTTCTGAAAGATCTATTGCGTTTGCAAAAAATTGAAGCACAGTTCCATTAAATAGTTTCTGAACAACAGCATCTGCTCGTTTCATGCATTTCCAAACAAAAATAAATTAAAACTTATGTCATAAAGTTGCCCTTTCGTATTTGAGAACAGCCTTAAGAATAAAAAAATCCCTGCCGGCCAGGCCTACAGGCAGAGGTAGATTTCGAAGTTAAGTATACTAATTTCACCAACAAAAACTAAATCATTATTAGATATAAATCCACTTTAACAGTTTTATCCGTCTGCTTTTGACGAGTTTTTATTTCCTTTTTATAAAATAGATGGTTTTATCAGAATCATGTTAAGGCGATATTAAAAAAATATTTTTCCATACTCAACAACTCGAAATTTTCTGGCACATTTTCAGATTAATTTTTAATAAAAAAAATATATATATGAAACATGCTGACGTGATTTTTGAAAAGATTTATAAGCGACCTGTGTTTTTATTTTTCTTTCAATTAATTAAAACTTGATTAATAAACAATTATTTTCTCAGTAGGGCAATATATTTCGTTTCTAACACAATCGGTTCGGGAAATTCCGTTCAAAATGCCCACTTTGACATCATTTATTGAGATATATTCTACCTCTATCAAAAAATCGATCATTACTGTACATTCTATAGTTTCTGAATAAGAGAATCTAGCAATTGGATGCGTTTGAGAGCAAAAATGGATTTAAAAATGAGTAAGAAAATAGACAGTTTGGATTTGAATACACCCTTACTTAGATGATTTCTTTTTTCAACCGCTATGTATTTTTAATTTGTTTTTTCTGTAAGAATTGGGCCTATCCAAAACTTGTCTATCTAGATGTTGTAGACAATATTAAGAAGATATATGATAAATTTATGTTGATTTTATATCTTTTGAATTGACAGAGTTATGAATTTTTTACTTCTTCAATCCCTCTTTTTGTTTTCGTTTTTAATTTTTTTTGCGGTACGAATTGGTCCTATCAAAAACTTGTGAATAGAAAAGTTGTAGATAATATTAAGGAGATTTATAATAAAATTAATTGGAATTGATATCTTGAGAATTGACGAAGTAAGGCATTTTTTTCTCCCAAAAACCCCATTTTTTGCACCCCTTGAGCCTATTTTAAATTTTATCAAAAATCTGTGATGCATGAGTTTTTGGCGCTATTTTTAGAAGTAATAAAAACTTTAAACTGGTTTGATATGTACAAAAATTAAGAAGTTATGGGGTTTTTTCGGTTTTCACAAAACCCCTCCCTATTTCCATCCCCTTTGTCCGATTTTGCCCATTAACGAACTTGACCGAGATTTTATGTCCCTTGATTTTATGTATCAGTTTGGAAGAGATTTGTGCAGAATTGCGGAAGTTATCGTGTCCAGAAGAAAGTGATAACACAATTGCTTCGGGAAATTCCGTTCAAAATGCCCACTTTGACATAATTTTTTGAAATATATTCTGCCTCTATCAAAAAATCTATCATTGCGGTACATTATATAGTTTCTGAATAAACAAATCTACCAATTAAATGCGTTTGAGAGCAAAAATGAATTTAAAAATGAGTCAGAAAATAAGCAGTTTGGATTTGAGTGCATCCTTAATGCAATGATTTTTCCAACACAATCCGCTTCGGGAAATTCGGTTCAAAATGCCCACTTTAACAGCATTTTTAAAAATATATTCTGCCTCTATCAAAACATTGACCCTTACGGTACATTATATAGTTTCTGAGTAAGAAAACGTACCAATTGGAAGCTTTTGAGAGCAAAAATGAATTGTAAAATGAGTCAGAAAATACGCAGTTTGGATTTGAATACACCCTTACTTAGATGATTTTTTTCCTCAACCGCTATGTATTTTTAATTTGTTTTTGCTGTAAGAATTGGTCCTATCCAAAACTTGTCTATATAGATGTTGTAGACAATATTAAGAAGATATATGATAAATTCATGGGGATTTTATATCTTTTGAATTGACGGAGTTATGGATTTTTTACTTCTTCAAACCCCCTTTTTGTTTTCGTTTTTAATTTTTTTTTGCGGTACGAATTGGTCCTATCAAAAACTTGTGAATATAAAAGTTGTAGATAATATTATGGAGATTTATAATAAAATTAATTGGAATTGATATCTTGAGAATTGACGAAGTTATGAATTTTTTTCTCCCAAAAACCCTATTTTTTGCGCCCCTTGAGCCCATTTTTAACTTTATCAAAAATCTGTGATACATAAAATTTTGGCCCTATTTTTAGAAGTAATAAAAACTTTAAACTGATTTGATATGTACAAAAATTAAGAAGTTATGGGGGGTTTTCTGTTTTCACAAAACCCCTCCCTATTTCCATCCCCTTGGTCCGATTTTGCCCATTAACGAACTTGACCGAGATTTTATGCCCTTTGATTTTATGTATCAGTTTGGAAGAGATTGGTGCAGAATTACGAAAGTTATCGTGTCCAGAAGAAAGTGATATATATATATAGATAGATAGATAGATAGATATATAAAGTTTTTTACTGAGGGTGGTTTTGGGTTCTAGGAGTCATGATCGGTGTAGATCTGCAAAAATTTTTCAGAAATTCCAACATAGGAACGATCCCAATAGGTAGTATTTCATACGAAATCTACCTAAAAGAAACTCAAGATATGAAGTCAAATAAGAGGAAACTGAAAAATTGGGTGCTAGCGAAGCATCTGTTTACTTTTAACTAACATATGCAATAAGATATATTTAAATCGCCTATTGCATAATTGAATCCACTATTTAGATCTGACAAAAAAATGGGTAAAAATCAAGGTAAGGTTCGCGTAAGACATAACAGAAAAAGTCTCATAAAAATGCCTAAAAATATATATTATTCATTTTTAGTTTAAATATTTAAAAGTAATCTAATTATATCTATCGTATTATAAAATAGCTTAGAAAAAAATCCTGTGTATTAAGTCTGATGGCTGTTTAAATGTTTTAGTGGATGACAACTTTTATAAATCTACTTTTTATTTTAAGATCAATGTTTTCAGTAGTCTAAAAAGCTGGTAAATAGGTATTTCTGTTCATTTTACTGTCACTTTTTTCTTAACGTGATAGTTTCTGAGGAGAAGTGTCAAATGACAATACACAATACTTCTTGAAACGTGTAAAGACTCTACTGCTAAATTCAAATCATTCCAGGAATTCTTTATAAAAAGCTTTACTTTTAATAAAAGATAATTGTTCATGTAGTGTTCTAACAGAAAAATCAGATATCTCAGATTGGAAATATTTCAAAGAAATTATTTTGAATAGCCATGGGAAAGTATATTATATTTATGAAACTACACCATATATTTATTTATAGTACTAGTAATCAAAAGATTGTTTATTATTAAGGTTTTCAAGGTATCAATGTTTCACTATGTAGAGCATTTTATTCATGGAACAGAAGACATAGCTTTTACTAAAAATGTTTAAACTTTAAATGATTTCAATTTTTTACATAATTGATTGTAATTATTTAATTTAAAATTATTTTTAAATGAAGTTATATTACTTATATATCCAACAATGCTTATTTTTATCAATAAATATGCATGTGTATGTAATAGGAAAATATATTTTAAAAAAACCCGGTTTTTTGGTTTTTTACTAACCCTGATCAGACGCTAGCTTTTTATACATGATTTATTTTTATAATTCATTCGCACCACTGTATTTTAAAAATAAGTTTTTTAGTATATTTCTCTTGCACATGTTGTTAAATTATAACTAAAAGTAGTTCTTAAAAAAAAAAAAAAAAGTTGTGCGTAACAAATGCAGGTCTCAATATCACGTGGGACGGGAAATAGGAACGATAAGGGTAATTACTTTTTAATTGATATGAAAATAACAATTCTAAAAAGTAATGTTTCTATCAGCTACATTTAGCGGCTTGAGGATGAAAGTTTTCTGCAAGGTGCCGCTCCCTTTCTGTGACAATGTCGCTGCGCTTCTGCCACGGGGTTACTAAAAGTTAAATCATGTGAAGAAAAATCAAATTATTTTTTAATTGTAAAAATCGTGAAAAATCAAATTGTTGTTTTAATTGTAAAAATCATACATTACATATTACACATTTAAAAAGACAAATGAAGTCACTATAAAAAAGAGGGGAGAAACTTTATAATCAATATATTGTCTTTCAAATATTTTTGTTGAAAACAAAAGAAACTGAATAAGGCATAATGCAAATTTTCATTTAGAACTAAAGCTCAATAGATCTTTTAGCTTATTTATAACATATTTATCTAAAATCTAAAATAAAAGATTTCAGTAACTTGTAATAAACATTCTTTGTGGTACTACAAGCTTTCTTTTGTATTGATGTTTTATTATTATCTTCTTCCAAATTCAATATGGCTTCAGATTTACAGATTGACTCATAATTCTTTAGATTACATATTTAGAGATTATCCTCCAACAATCATTTTCATACTGACAGAAAACCTTTATGTACCGAGTTAAAATAAGACAAAAAGAGAAAAAGAAAAAAAAAAAAAATGCCATCACTGAAACTACTTTTGCTGAGTAATGCCCATTTTCTGAGATATTGACACATCTGTTTTTTTTTTTTTTTTTTTTGGTTTTTTCTTCTGGATAAGATGTTAGTCATACTTTTATGATGTGTCAAACATCATAATCTGACTATGAGGTAATGAATCTTTAAAAATCAGATTCATAAATAAGGCATAAGTAAAGATGCAGCAGACAAAAAAGACTTTACTATAGTTCAAAATAAATAAATATACAGTAAAACTTCCATAATAGACACTTTGAATAATGGACACTTTTTTTAAACTCCAACACATATTATTTGCATGCTTTTTACCTATGAACAACAGGGCAAATTCTGCGGTCTTGAGGTGTCTGTTATTTAGAGGTTTTATTGTATAAACAAATACAGAATTAAAGTAAAACAGAAAAGTAGAAAGCGATAATATTTTAAAAAGTTGCCAGCTTTATTAATATTAATCAACCGAATATGATTTACTAATATTATTAATTTACAAAAATTACTGAATAAGTAAAATAGCTTTTACTTTATTTATTTTAATGTTACCTGTTTGTAACCAATTTTTCCATTTTCACAAAAAGCCTTTTCTAAGACTTTATTTTCTGTAACATCATAATTTACTTTTCTTACAGGCTTGGGCTTTAATCCTAAGTAAATTCCTATAGGCGAGAATATGTACCTAGAAAAAAAGAAAAAGTACCTACATAAGAAAGTAAAATTTAAATGCTACAGTCAAGTTGTGTTTATATCACAAGATTGTATATATAAACGATATGTACTTGTTATAATAAACTAGCACATGTCAAGATTTGACAGTAGTAAAGAACTTTACATTTTTTCATTAGAAAAACTTTTGAATTTTTAATTAGTTGCTCTTGCTTTTAAATTAATTAAATATTGAAAACTTGATGAATTTCTATATATTGTATTGCTCATAAACAATTCCTAAAGAAATAGATGGAGCTTTCTATCCAACCTACTCAATTAACGAAGTGAAAAAATTTTAAGCTTGTAATTTAAAACCTATGCTGCTTGTTTTTCAGCAGGAATTCAACTAAAAATAATAATTTAATGGTTAGGACATTTGCTTTTACTTACTATAATCTCACACAAAAATAATAACAATAATAAAAATAATATCTAGTACTTTCTAAAAATTGTTTAATTACATTTTTTTTTTAACTTACCTGTATCTATTTACAAGAAGAGCTAGTAATAATTCAATTTAAGCAAATCAAAACTTGAATCCCTTTTATTTACTTGTACATTATAATTTTAATACCCAAAATTATTTTTTATTACAATTTTTAAACATTTCTTGTATAGTTGTTTGCTTCAGAACTTTCATTTTCTATTGATGAAGTTTCTTTTGAATTCTGTAAACAGTCGTTATTTGCTGTTGGTCTATACAACTCAAAGCAAATGCAAAATGATAATGAAATGAGTGTTGCCAACCTTACATGAAATATAAAATAAATTAATTCACTACTTTCTATAGTGGCCAATAGATGGTGCCATTACTAAGACCTTTGTGGGCTTGTTTACTCCTCACATCAATCTCTATTGTTTTACATTTTGTTGTATGTAGTTTTCTGTGAAATAAAAGCGTTTTATTTGCATAATATCCAGTGTCATTACTATTTTCTCATAAATTTAAATGTTAAAAATAATTTTATTTTCATTTGGAATAAAAATTGTAAAGAATACTTCTTAACTGGGAATTTCATTGTTTAAGTTTTGAAATGCAAGCGGATTTCAGAAGATTGTGGATTTTAGAGACTCTACTGTAGGGGAGACTTGATCCCTAGGTCTAAAACCAGAGAAAAAAAATGGAACTAAGTCTCTGAAACTGGAAACATTAATAAAGTGATTCCTTATCAACAGATCTAGCAACATAATTTCATTCAGCCATTTTTATTTTTGTTGTAAGAAAAGAATCTCTGTTTTCTTACAATCAAACTTATTTTTGCGTAGGTAGTTTGTGTTTCATATTTTTTGCTAAATATAACTAAATTACTTAATTTTATTGATATAATATACTAACATTCCTTACTGCTTAAATGTTGCTATTTAAATCCAATACAGTTTCTTTATTTTTGATTTAGCAATTTTTTTTCCCCAAACATGCACATTAGGGACACATCCCTGTTGTATGGGGAGAATTGATTCTGGGGATCAAGTGTCCCCAAACCAAAGTTAAGCTAAATTAATGCTAAATTTTATTAACCCGCTAGGATGAAGGTACAGATTTTTCAGGTTTTCAGTTAACGTTATCTCAAGTTAAAGCATATCTGATGCAAAAAATTTCAAAACAGATTCAAAAGAGCTTTTCAAAGAAGAAATTGTGAATGACGGTTGAACAATAAAGATGAAATTTTGGTAAATCATGTTACAGGTGAAAAAATTATTTCTTCAATAATGAACCCAGCGAAACTGAGTGTGACTGTGAGAAAAAAAAGTTTGAAGAAGGTTTTGTTGGAACAGATGTCATAAGTTCCTCCCGGCCGCCATCTTGGAACTCTTCTTGGTGTGAAAACCCCTTTTCCGCCAAGTAGTAAATGCCGCCAAGCACCGGTTTATACGCATGTTTGGGTTAACGGAAATAAAATGTAAATAATAAACAAAATTCGCTAAACTGGCAATCAGTAATCCTTGTATGAGCGCTTCACGCACATTTACCAAAAAAAAAAAAAAAAAAAAAAAAAACCTGCCGAATTCAGCATTTCTCGCGGGATAGCATTCTCAAAATTCAGCAGTTCTTGTTTTGTACCAATCTCAAAACGTAAAAAACTCTTAAAGCAGCAAAATATACATAAAAAACGAAGCTCCCTAAAGTGGCAATCAGCAATAGTTGTATGAGCATTTCGCGCTCATTTACCGAAAAAAAAAAACATCGCCAAATTCAGCATTTCTCGCGGGATAGCATTCTCAAAATTCAGCAGTTCTTGTTTTGTACCAATCTCAAAACGTAAAAAACTCTTAAAGCAGCAAAATATACATAAAAAACGAAGCTCCCTAAAGTGGCAATCAGCAATAGTTGTATGAGCATTTCGCGCTCATTTACCAAAAAAAAAACATCGCCGAATTCAGCATTTTTCGCGGTATAGCATTCTCAAAATTCAGGAGTTCTCGTTTTGTAGCAATCTAAAAATGTAAAAAACTCTTAAAGCAACAAAATATACATAAAATTATGAACATACCTTAACAGACATCTGTTTCTTGAAGCCTCCAGCACAAAATATATCTCATAACACCGCCGTCATTTTCCAAAATAGGCTTAATACGCACTGACACGCTATAAACAAACCTCCCTTTCGTGTCAAAATTTCCTCATATTTCTTAATTACTTCAGCAAGAGTGTTTAAACGGACTACAGAAACTATAGTCAATGAAATACATTCAATAAATTTAACATAAAAATAAAAAGACAACGATAGAACACGATATCAAAATACATGCACAAAATTCTAAGCTTCTCAGGGGTTGCCAGAACACGACACGTCACACGGGGTTTCCATATCGAGTTTGTCATATACATAAACACCGCCAACAAAAAATCACCAAACAATTCAAAACAACAACGGCTGAGGGAAGATACGGCATCTATGCCGTTTTGTTTTTGGTGAAATTTCTTTATAGTTCTTGGAGTAGCAGAGTTGTATAAACCAATAGGAAATAATGGCTGTTTACAAAATTCAAAAGAAACTTCATCAAGATAAAATGAAAGTTCTCAAACAAAGGGCAGTTACAAAAAATGTTTAAAAGTAATAAAAATAATTTGGGGTATTAAAATGATAATGTACAGGTAAATAAAAGGGATTCATTTTTAATTTGCTTAAATGAAATTCTTACAAGCTCTTCTTGTAAATGAATACAGGTAAGTTGAAAAAATAAATCATTTAAACCAGAATCTGCAAAACTCTAAAAATCTGCAAAATTCTAAAATCCGCACAGGCTCTGGTCCCAAGTTGTACGGATTTTTGAGACTCTACTGTACATAGTTACATAGAATAAATCAGTTTCAACTGGCATCACAAACATCACAAGCCGAGAGGAACAATTAAGAAAAATAATGTCCAAGATTTTTTTTTTTCTGTTTTCATTAATATATTGTAAAATTTATTGTTTATAGTTATTGATGGTTGACACTTCACTTGGATGAAACTTTTCTGAATTTCTTGTATTTTTTAGGGTTCCGTACTTTTAAAAGGTAAAAACGGAACCATTATAAGATCATTCATGCATCTGTCTGTTCATCTCTCACAGCCTTCTTTCTCATAAATTATGGAACATGAGAAATTCAAATTTGGCAGAAGTAATAAAGGCTACTGACTCAAGTATTTATAGATAACCATTCACAAATATATTTAGGGAAAATGTAGGGGAGCTAATTAAGTTACTTGAATTTTTTTTTTTAATATCATGTGGGGCATTGTATGAAAGCTCTCATAACGCCAAACTCAGAAATACATGTTTTAATTTTAGGTATTATATTTTCAAATATCGTCAGAAATGTAATGTAAAAATATGTTCATCCTCTCCATCTATTTACAAATCTATTGAAACTAAAATTATGAAAAAATTAGGGGTAGTAAAAGTTAATTTAAACCTTGGTGGAAAACTATAGCACTTTATCCTAGGTCAAAGTTTTTGAGAAAAATCACATTTTTTCCATTGGATACAAATTTTCCTTTGCGGGTGCTGAGCTGCACAGCAAAGCGAGTTCATTCGAGGTACGTATTGTCGCCAAAGTATAAAACGATTTTTCAAAAAAAAAAAAATTGTTGGTAATTAGCCAAGACATTTATTAACCTTTAAAGACACAGACGGTTTGAACATACATAAAGACATGGGCGTAGCATTCCCATTTGATGTTTTTCAAAGGGCATTGCGCCCTGCCCTTTTCGTTCAAACTGCTGATACGCCCTGCCCCATTTCCCAATAGCTTCTTTGTCTCCTCTAATTTTTTTCTTCAAAATATTTGGCTTTTTCCTCTTTTCCGCCCCCCTCCCCAACTTTTGAAAACAGAAGTTCTGTTGCTTTGATTGACTCACGTGTTGTAAGTTCTAAATCAATGTAAAAAAACATGTGGCAGCTGCATATTGTATTGTGTTTTGAATCAAATCATAATGCAATTTTCATTTCAAAATCGTCCCAGAACGGCACATGTTCCCATTTGAAAAAAGGAATTATTTTAATAAGATTATTTTATGATATTCTTAAAAATACACCCCGATTTCAGTTTACCTTGATAATATATGACAGTGAAACAAGAGTGTGCCTCCTCCTCTCCCCCAAATGCCCTCAGGAAATTTAGGACAATACTAATTGAACCACCAATTGGAAGAAGGGAATAAATGCCACTTTTTGATACATTCATTTTTCTACATTTTTACTTTCTTTAGACGTGTAGTGCTTAGTTGTGAGTTCGAAGAAAATAACAAAAATCATTCGCTTCATATGTTTTTTTTATTTTCTATGAAATCACAACTAAGCGCTACGTCTAAAGAATGTAAAAGTGTAGAAAAATGAATGTGTCAAAAAGTGGCGTTTATTCCCTTCTTCCAATTGGTGGTTCAATTAAAGGTTTAGAGTTGAAATTTCCACTCCTCAGAACTCACAAATCATAATCCAATAAAAGTGTCCTTTCACTCAACAAAATACGCCCCTTTACTTGATATAAGTGCCCTTTGACTGGACAAAAATCCCCTTTTCAGCAAATCCGCCCTGTCCTTTTTAAAAGAAATGTGAACACTACATGGGCGGCATAATCTATGTGTCATTGGCTTTTGAAGCCTAAATAACAACTTTTAATGATATGTTTGTGTAATGCAATGCATAATAGTATAAAAGCAATAAACATCAAATTGTAAAAAAGAGATTGCTATTTAGGCTTTATATCTCTCTGAACTTTCATGGTATATCCTATTTAGTATATCCTACTTTTCTAGTATATATAAAAATACCCAACATTACATTGTATAGTTTCCCTACTATTCTTTTAGCAAGTCTTGGCTGAATCGCAAAACAGCCGAGACACTTGGCATTGTTCAATTTGGCGAGGCGATAAATGGATCTTTGTTGTTACCAGTTCGTTTCGTAAATTCTTTCCACGCCTTCAGTTGTGTTATCTTGAATTTGGATAGGTTGATTTCTTGTGTATTGGATGGCACGCCTACCTTTGACAACTCAACTCTGCATGTTTTGTAATTCGTGTACAACGAGTTGCGTGACGAGGTGTAGAAGACAGACGTTTTGTAATTGTAAAATTAAATGACGGTAAGGCTAGAGTATGTTATTGTTAATATATTTTGCTGTTTTTAGTTGTAAAATTTGAAAGTTAAAGTACCTGTGTAATTTAGTTTGAAATTGTGTGTATTTCTTCATTTTTTTTTTTTTGCTGGAAAGTTAAATGAAGTTTATCGACAACTAGAAATTTACGAAATTATGGCAATTCAACATTTTATAGAGTTGGTTTTCAAGAAAGGAGATGTTTGTTAAGGTATGTTAATAATTTTATGTATTTTTTAGTATAGTGTTTTATATTAGTCGTTTATTGTATATTTCTCATGTATGCTGACCTTACGAGTTTTGTACATTTTGATATTGCTACGCAACGTGAAGTGCTGAATTTTGATATTGCTACGCATTGAGAACTGCTGAATTTTGAGATTGCTGGTAGCGAAAACTGCTGGTGACAGTGATGTTTTTTTTCGGTTAATGAACGCGAAGTCATACATGTACGCTGATTGCCGCTTTAACGAGTTTCCTGCGTTTTTCAGATTGCTGCAGAACTAGGTTGCTGTATTCAGTGATAAATATTATTTTTTTATGAACGCGAAGCGTTCATACTTCTTTAGAAATGAATTGTTCAATGTTTACTATAATATAGGCACGTACTTTCAATATTAAATGACCCCATGATTTTTTCTAAAAGTTGTTGAGAAATGAAAATTTTAATCATTATATCGTTACTCTGATTTAGAAAGGTACTTTAAAAATTTCACATTTTCAATAAACTTATGTTGAAATCGTTTGTTTTATTTTGAATCTCATAAAAATCAGCTTTCCTGTATTTTCTAATACGTCGTTATTTATAAATGTTCTATTTCCCATGATTCCAGGGTGATGACGTAGTAAAAAACAGTCTGGAAGCATTCAGGAAAGTGAATCAATCACGTTAGTTTTCAGGTTGCCGCATTTTAGATTGGCGCATGTGGGGTAGTTGGTGCTTGTCAGAAAAGTCGCCAAATGGAGTGTCTCGGCTGTTTTGGGAATCAGCACAAGTCTATTGTTATTACATTGTACAGAACCCTCTGTGCACGAGTAATACTCGCTCTTGACAGATTATTTCATATTCTAATGGCAATATTCTTCCATTTGTTAATAGAGTGTTAGAGTCTGGCGAATAGTTGGGTGATAGTTTTTTTTTCACAGATGTCATATACACCCTGGGGTACATAATTGGCGGCAAAAATGGCATTTCAGAAACCCAGCTATTTTTGCATGGTTTTGCTTCATATAGCAACCTAGTAGTTCAGATCTTTTTATTAAATATATTGATATTTATAATATAATTGTTTATTTATTGTTTCAACCAGGGTTGGCAAGGTTTTGGACACAACGGTAAAAACCACGGTAAAATCCATGGTTTAAACCGTACTGTCCAAAACCCTCCTTCTGTCTAAAACTGTCTTAAACTGTCCAAAACTATATTTTGTAGTAAAATTGTATTTATCAGAACAATGCTAAAAGTTTAAAAAATTGGCAAAAAGATTACAATACAAAAATACCAATTTAGTATTAACAACCTAATTACCCTACGTTATACTACCTAACAATTTAGTAGCAACAACCTAATTGCCCTACGTAACAAAGTAATTACATTAAGAAGATATTAAATTTAATTATGTATCATAATTTTAATGTTATTCATTTAAATAATAGTAGTTAATAGAAGTAATAATGATTTTTATGAAGAATACATTCTGATTCTGTTACTGAAAGTCCCGAGAGTTGTTACTGGAAATAATTGATAAATGGAGTTCAGGTTCAGCATACTGATTAAACCAGCTTACGGCTGGCAACTATGTATATGTGTATATTAAGAAATAGTATAAATAAAAATAATTGATTTTGTTTGATTATGAGATATTTAGATATTGACTATTATTATAACACTATTATATGACTATTATTATAACAACACTATTTAACTCTTAAGAAATAGAATGTTCACTAGAATTAGATTAAATTCATAATAAAAATACATAATTTAAAAATAACTTCTAGATTTTAAATTAAATATTTGTGTTTTTCTTTCATTATCCTATAATCTAGAAAAGATAATTTACAATGAAATATTATTTAAAAGAAATTTCTTTGTAACATTTTCTTGCACAAAAAGTAAAACAAAAGCATTAGTGTTAAGCAAATCTCCCCTCCCTATACTACATGTGTGGTATTATAAAGAATTTCTTATTATTATAACTCAATTTTAACCCGGTAGCAGAAAGTTCCAGACGGGTGACGTGCGTCGCAGATTTTCTTTTCCCTTTTGCAGATTTTTTTTCTCCATTGGATCTACTTCCAACTTTATATTATGTTTAGTTCCTTATTATTTATTACTAAAACTTAAGATTATTATTAATAAAAATGAGTAAAATGCTTAAAGACATTAAAAGTAAATGATTAAATAATTAAAGGTTCATTTGTAACATTTTACCTGCAGATTATTTTCAGTCCCTGAAAGATCTGTCGCAGACACTTGGAGAATTTTCTGCTATTGGGAATTTTAACAGAAACAGAACTTTTTATGTTACACAGATATAAGAAAAATTTGAACTTTTTTTTCATTTACCAAAGAATTAAATGGAATGTTAGTAAAATATGTTGTGAGATATTTATATTTATTCATATGTTTAATAAGTGTGCAGTGCTTACATGTGGAATGTTGCTTTTTTTAAGGTTTTGGACACTTTAGTACAGTTTTGGATGCTTTAGTACAGTTTTAGACACTTTAGTACAGTTTTGGACAGTAAAACCCACATGTCCTGTCCAAAACTAGTTTTGGGCGTCCAAAACCCCAACCCTGGTTTCAACTGTTGTTTATTTATTAATAAATTGTTTATTTACTTTTTCTTTTTTTTAAATTATATAAATAGTTTTGTTCTATAGTTATTAATTAAACTATCGTTTATTTATTGTTATTTCCTTTTTTAAGATAATAGAAAATGTTTCATTTATCACTTTATTTTCATACTGAAATAAAAAACAACGTGCTATTATTGCATGCTATATGTAACTGGTATTCGAATACGTGGTTTCTGCCAAATTGGTGTCAAAAAAGAATCGCACTAAACCCGGTACGTAGGGTAGATGTGCCAGTAATGGACACCCTTAAGGAATTTCTTTACAAATTATTTTTTTATTATTAGTTATAATTATTATATTCCAGTTTTTTCAATATTATATTAATCTATCAACAATATTTAACCATTCTTATAGCCTCATTTCCCCATATGAATAGAAATTTAATTTTAAATAACAGAAATATATCAAAACACCCAAAAGCCCAGTAATGGACACCCTCTGGCCCAGTAGTGGACACCCTCTGTTCCAGTAATGGACACCCCATAAAAAGTAATAAATATAATTGTTTTTATGACTGTATTTAGAACCAGAATTTAATGAATACCTACTAATGAAACAAAATAGTTATTTTTAAATAAATTTAACAATTAGGATACCAGTAATTAATAAAATATTTGTGATAATCATTTACTGTTTGCATCAATTATTGTAATTATCAAAAGATCGAGGTTTTAATTATTTTAGATGGATAGTTTAAAATACTAAATATCAGACAATTACAGCTATCAAATTATTGAAACAGTGGTGGATTTAAAAGGTAAAAAAAAAAAGTTTTGGAATATTAATGTTTAGTTTTGTGTCACTATTTTTAACAATCTTCCAGAGATTACTTGATCCTATCATTTATAATAATCAATATTACAAATATGAAAGAAATGATAATGTGAGTTGAATATTTTAAATACTAAATAAAATAATTTCAAAATAAAACTGTAGAACTGATGTTTGAGGCCACTGATCTGCAGATTTACTAGTTTCATGAATATAACTTTCATTAATAGTATTACATTTATTTATTTTTTTTTTTATAAGGAAACATTTAAGACAGAAAATGGATTTTTAATAGTTTCTGTAACTTAATTGTTTTTATTTAAATGGAGAGGGATTAAGCCCTATGAACCCCTCTTTGACTGTGCTCTTAAACAGTATTTTATGCTTCCTGGCTGGTTTGATTGCCAGATTATAAAATATGTGAGGTATATATATGTACTACATAAAAAAAAATAAATAAATAAATAAAACATCGAAATTTTATTAATCACATAAAATAACTTAAAAGCAGCTATTTATAAAAGTTTTGGTGTTATTACATTTTGGTAAGTATAATTTAAAAATTAAATTTGATTATTTAGGTTTGCAGTTAAGCCAAAGTATTTTATGCACTATATAAACATTACTAAAATTGCATTTTTAGCAATGTCTACATGGGGTGTCCATTACTGGAAAATGACTAATTAACCATCCCAGTAATGGACACCCCCTCTTAAAACCTTAAAAAGAAATGAAATTTTATAAATAGCCATTAGTACATAAAATTCAAAGTTTTCTATTGCTACTCAAACAAAAACATTCAAATTTTGCAAGAAAATAAATAATATATAAATTAATTAAACGAAGCCAGCTCTTAACCTCTTCATTAAGATTTTCACAGAAAAACAGCAAAACTTTGAAACATTATTTTCTGCTTCCTGATTGGTTTGATTAAAAGTGTCAACAATAACATAGTTTTATAAAACATACAAGGGGGAATTATAAAAAAAATAATTAAAGCTAAATATTTATTAGTTATTTTTTTATGAACCAAAAACATCAAGGGGTGTCCATTACTGGCACATCTACCCTATATGAAATCTGCGCCTTTTTTTATGGAAAGTCGTCGACATGATAATGGAGAAGTAAATAGTACATATAAAATATTTCAATTATTTTGGTAAAAAATACAGTTGAGGTAGGAACCTCATAGGGTTGTTTTTGTGAAGTTTTTTTGTTTGTAAAAGATTAATAATCTTGTGTGGATTTCAAATTGAAATTATTGCTATATTCTGCGATAATTTCAGTGAGGTTTTCTGTTAATATATTTTTAACAAGATGCTTTAAAAGCAAAATAACAGGTTCTTTAATGAGTTCAGCTATTTTGCAATAGCTTACATTTATTTTAAAATGATTAAATTAAAAAAAAAAATTCTATTTGAAGATTGGAAAGTTTAGAGAAATGTCTATTTTGAACAAAAATTTTGGTTATGATCTTGCTTTAAGATGAAAAGTTTCATGAAGCGTCCTTTTAATAGACCCAAATTCTTCTCAAATAAACCTCTGATGACATTAAATCGCTTCAATTAAAAATTATTACTGAACACATAGAAATAAACATAATCTAGTTATATTAAAATCTCACAATATAAATTAATTAAAGATGAAAAGCTTTGATCATATTCTTTCTTAGGGAGTCTAAATTAAAATCTATCGAACTAGAGTTTAATTATGTTACAGATAGCGTAATATTTATAAAATTTCTAGTAATAAACAAGCCGAAATGAGTTCGGCAAGAGCATCGGCATAACTGAGGTTTCACTTGTAATAAATAATTATTGAAAAATTTTTTAAGATACAATAAACGATGATAATAATGTAAGACTTACCGTTCAAGAATAAATCTCACAACCAGAAGAGCTAACGCAACTTTAAAGGCATTATTCAAGTCACTAAATTGCGCATAATTTACAGTACTAGTATCACTAATATCGTTCCATGTTACATTTGGCGGGAGCCAAACATAATCATTCCAGAACCATGTATTTATTTTGTGTAGATATTCCATTTATGTTTACAAACGAAGGATAAACATTAAACACGATGGGATTAGGAACGCCCAAAATTTAAAACAACCTTAATGTAAGCACACAACCATGACTAGTCTGAAGTTGAGTTAACATGATCCTTACTCAATGATTACACTGTTATTTTTGTTTTGTAATGTCAGTCCAGTCATATGCTTTTCAGAACGTTATCTTGATTGGATGAAGAAAATTCTCACTGATAAATGAGTCACATATATAGTTAATCCCTGGGGAATAAAACAGCTGGGTATTTTTTCATTTTTCTAAAATCCGACAAATATTAATCAGCAAAAGCTTAATTTTCTTCTTATTATTTATTCCAGTTCTAGAATATCTTTATAAAAGATGCTGGCGTGCACATGGCGTGCATGCTTGATTAAGTTGTTCAAGCTTGATTAAGTTGCTTTATTAGGATTTCTGTTGATTAGAAATTCTCATGCTTACAAAACAAACATTTCGCCAGTCAATCTACATTAGTCAGCATTGCGGGAATCGTCATATGACAGAGTAAAAAACGTATCACAGACTTATTAATCGTACACTAATCAGAACGTAAATGACGTAGGGTGCCTCACACCACGTGACTTTTACCGGAAAACAATGAAAAAAGCTGTAGGACACACAAACAGAAAAAGCATTGATAAAGGTAGGAAAACATTTGCTAGTTATCCTACAGCAGCAGCAAAAAACCTGTTCGTGACGTCACCTTGCACAACTCTATAAAGATATTCGATTCAACCACGTGATCACCAGCCCACCAAGTTTCACAAAACCAATCATAACAATCTATTTGTAGCCTGTCACAATCGGTCAAATTTGGGGGGCAAACAAAAAACACGTCTACTTGCTAAGGTCGTTGCTAGGGTGTGACGTCAGTTGAAACTGGTCTATGACATACAAAGCCAGTTCATGACGTTTAAAACGTCACATGGAGTGGATCCTCTTCACCCGGTGATTGCGCACCCATTATTTTGTGCAAGTCGCCGTGGCGATACTCCAAAGTGTATGCACTTTCAGCAAGTCCTTGGCGAAAAACATTTCGCCAAAGGATTTGGCGTATTTCTCCCTAGCGATGCTACAAAACCAAAGCCCTTGAATATACAAAACGTACTGCTTTTCAGCGCGACCGCGAGATGCTTTTTGATACACAGTATAGATATTTAAAAATACGTTTATATTAATTTTTTGAATGATTTACTTGTATTAAGTGAATTGTTTTTTTCTATTATGCATTGAACAAAAGATGTCATAATTTAGTTGGCAGATATTTTTAGTTTTGTAATTTTAATTTATGTAGCTGCCATGTGCTTCGCGAAACAGGTCGATTGTTTATGTAAGACTTATTCTATATAAAAGAAAATACGGACATTTTATTTTAATTTATGAATTAATTGGCCAGCTGGTGTCACCTTTGAAGCAGTAAGTGAAATAATTTCTTCTGCTTTGAAAGTGTGCACTTGCTAGCCAAATACTGAAGAACCCGCTGTAAAAATTCATTAAATGGATCCACGATGAAAAGAAAGCAATTTCAAGTTTGGTAAGCATAGCTTTTTCTGTCAATTTATGTTTATTTTTCTTGAACAATTCTAAGCACCTGTGTATTATTTCCTTTTGTGTATGTGCATATTTAATAACAATAAACAGTGATTTATGTATTTAAAATTTAAATGCTAGCATCCATCGAAAGAATAAAAGTAATTTAAATCTGTATTATTAATGAACGATTTTCAAATTGATCAATATCTATTTAATGTTTTAAACTTCGAACACATATTCAATGTTTAAAAAAAATCTTATTGGTATGTAACATATGCATCAACATCAGTACTATAATGAAATGTATTTAAGGTGTTTATGTATATTTAAGTGTTAGGTTATTTTAAATTACAGAAATTTAAAATAAAAATATCTGATTTGAATAAGTTCTTCCCAAAGCTTTTTACCTAGACTAGATTTTGTAATGTAGGCTATTATGACAATACAGTATAATATATGAGAATACAAGTATTTCTTCTATCATTATATTTATAAAACAGTTGAATTTTAATGTCTGTGTTTTATGCATCTCGTGGGAGTTATTATAAACACTATAAAAGTTTTGGTATCTGTAGTTGATAATAAAGCTAAATGATGCATTATTTTTTCCTATTTAGTGTAAACAAAGCATCACAATTTTTGAAGTGTTAGTAAGAAAGTGGTAGTATTATTAATGTAAACAAAACTATTATATACTTTATTTTTTAATTATTGAGTCCACAGAAAAATGGTAAGTATTTTTAATAATCTTTCATCAATGTTAACTATATATTTGGTTACTTATTTATTAAATTATAACTTTTTTATTTGAAAATTAAGTGTTTACAAGTATCACTAGGCCTGACTTTTTTTTTTTTTAAATCCAGATTCTTTTGAAAAAATACAATGTAGTATTAAATTTAATAATATTAGTTTTTAAAAGGAACGTCAATCAAAATTGTCAGTTATTAAACTTTATTTTGTACCTGAAACATTTAAAAACTTATAAATGATCACTTTCTTTCCAAGTGTTAATCTATATGAAATAACTATTTTGCATTCAAACAAATTTTTCTGTGATATTAATAATTTCAAAGTGGCTGCTTATTTGAAAATGACTAATAAATACTTCTATTTAGATATATAATAAACTAAATTCTATTAATTTATTTTAAAATATAGGTATTTTGAATGCTACCTAACTTTTTATAAGAAACCTATGTATTTTTATGTTAGCAAAGTACAAATTATAAATGACTGAATACCATTTTCCATCAGCAAAATTCATATTACAATCTAGATAAACTTTTCATTCATTTTATTTCTACACAAGTCTTATTTATAATTTATGTACACAAAAAATAAAAGCTGCTGTTGAGGAAAGTTTCCTGCCAGCTAATTCTATCAGGGCCAAAACTAGCCTTTATTGTGCCTGGGGCAAACAAGGATTTTGGCCCTTCCCCTTTCTTTACAAAGGGAATTTTATTAAGTTACTAATAGCTGATTTATTTTAAAATCTAAAATATGTAATCATAACATGCGTAATACTGAACTACATAATCAGCTTTGTCAAATATTGATTTGTTAAAATCTGAAAACGTAATCAAATGGAACCGAAAAATATTTCACTTTATACAGGTTTCCATCTTAGCAGACATAATTGTTGATATTCTTTTTGTTGAAAATTTTTTCATTTAAGGCAGAATTCTGTTATAGACTGATTTTATTTTTACAGATTTTAGTTTAATTTCAATACAGTAGACTCCCTTAAATCCGCGTCTTTTTTCAGATGTAAACAATGAAATTTACAGTTAAGTTGCAGGAACAAAATTCAAGATGGCGTCAAAATCAGCGACTACTGCAATGTGTTTTTTACTAAATTTTTTGTTTATCATTCTCTTTTGGTTATTACAGCTGATTTATTACTAAATAAATTTACATTACTTTTGATTTGATATAAATTAGCATATCTATATGATGACGTTTCGATCTTACGATCACTTTACCAATAGATGGCAGCATAGGACTTTTGAAATCAATTTTGTCGGTAATAATTTAATATTTTTCTAAATTTTTATTTTACATAATTATTTTAATATTTTACTTATTTTAATGTTTCACTTTATTGTAAGCATTCATTATAATTTCCCTTGCTTAACTACCAGTGGTGTAGTCGTAAAAAAAGCAGAGGGTATACGCTCAAGGCAGAGGGTATACGCTCAAGGCAGAGCGTATACCCTAGAGTGTACATACTATAGCTTTCTTGAGAAACAGAGGGTATACGGTGTTCCTTAAAAAAATCCAGAGGGTATACGGCGTATACCCCCGTAGCCCCTCCACTACATCCTTGTTAACTACCAATCAAATTAATCTTTCAAAAATGTAAACAAATCAATGACCAGAAATCCGCACAACCTCTGGTCCTAAACTGTGCAGATTTGAGGGAGTCTACTGTATTACAATATTAAGAGACTACATTAGTCATGCGAAGACATTCACAAGCTAATATTGAACCTATGGTAGCATTATTGACAAATATCTCATGGTTATTAGTACTTAAAATAATTTTTTTTTCATGGGATACCTGAGGTTGATATCTAATGTTGCACTTTTTCGGGTTTGGTTACATAATTTTTTTTTTTTTTAATTTAAACGCTCATTTTTAAAAAACTGTTTGGAACCAGTTCTATAATTGCTTTTGCATGCTATGTGTGCTTAACAGGCTTAGCTTGTTGGGTGTTTTTTCAGTGTTGCTATCTGTTGTTCTTGAGTACAGATGGTGAAGTATATGTTCATTTGTCTAAGGTCACTAATGCAGGTAATGAATGGCAGCAAGGATCGAACCAGAGAACCCATGGTCAGAAGGTGAGATCTTTAGTACAGAGCAAAAGGCTAGCTCTACAATCGCTTCCTGCGAGAAACACATTTTATTGACCATGCAAGATGGTGTAAATTAAAGTAAATTGGATAATTCTGCATGAAGATCCATTTATCTAAATTAAGGGGAGGGGTCTTTCCCTCCCTTTCCCCCTTTAATACTTAACCAATGAACCTCCAAACCAAATGAAGGAAGTGCCATATCGAAATAAAACGGTATATCAAATTTGAAGCAAATCGAATAATTCTGCATGAAAAACCCGTTTATCTAAATTAAGGGTGGGGGAATAGCCTCCGCCCCCCTTTACATTTAACCAATAAACCTCCAAATTTAATCAAGTCACCTCCTTAACATAATAAACCGGTATACCAAATTTGGAGCAAATTGAATAACTCTGCATGAAAAACCTATTTATCTAAATTAAGGTGGGGTTCTAGCCCCCTTTCCTCCCTTTATACTGAACCTCCAAATCTAATCAAGGCACCTCCTTAACATAATAAACCAATATACCAAATTTGGAGCAAATCGAATAATTCTGCATAAAAACACATTTGTCTAAATTAAGGGGGGGGGGGGTTAGCGCCCCCTTTCCTCCCTTTATTTTTAACTAATGAAACTCCAAATTTAATCAGGGAAGCTCCTTAACATAATAAACTGGTATACCAACGTTGAAGCAAACCAGGTAATTCAGCATGAAAAAAACATTTCGCTAAATTAAGGGGGTATTAGCTCCCCCATTTCCCCCTTTATGCCTAACAAATGAACCTTCAAATCTAATCAGAAAAGCTTCTTATCAGAATAAACCTAAAAAAAAAAGTAAATTGGATAATTCTGCATGAAAACCCATTTATCTAAATTAAGGGAAGGGGACTTTCCACCCTTTACACTTAACTAATGAAGGAAGCACCATATCAGAAGAAACCAGTAAATCAAATTTGAAGCAAATCGAATACTTCTGCATGAAAAACCCATTTATCTAAAAAGGGGGGAAACTAGCCCCCGTCCCCCCCTTTGCACTTAACCAATAAACCTCCAAATCTAATCAGGGCAGCTTCTTAACATAATAAACCAGTATACCAAATTTGAGCAAATCAGATAACTCTGCATGAAAAACCCATTTATCTAAATTAAGAGTGGGGGTCTAGCCCCCTTTATACTTAACTAAGGAACTTCCAAATCTAATCAAGGCAGTTCTTTAACATAATAAACTGGTATACCAAATTTGGAGCAAATCGAATAATTCTGCATAAAAAGCCCATTTATCTAAGCCCAATGTCAGATGGGCATCTTTTTTGCTTAGTTATAATCCATTCACAATGCTATAGCATTGTGAATGGATAATACCTAAGCAAAAAAGACACCCATCTGACATTGGTCTTAATTAAGGGGGGGGGGACTAGCCCCCCTTTATTCTTAACCAATGAATTCCCAAAACTAATCAGGGAAGCGCCTTATCAGAGTGAACCTAGGAGAAAAAAAAATTGTAGCAAATCGGATGTTTCTATCAAGAGTTATCGTGTTACGTACATATAGAACATGCACATTAGCTCTCAGGCTTTCATAGCCTGTGAGCTAAAAAGAAAAGTGCCCAATTAAACTGATGACATTGAACTCGCAGGCTATTCACACTAACTGTATATTATACTCTTCTTTCCTAATAATGCTCCTCAAAAAATAAATTAAGGGGGAAATTGCCCCCCCCCCGTTTCCGTTCTTTATACTTAAACAATGACCCTCCAATTGTCATCAGGGAAGCACCTTATCGAAATAAACCAGTATATCAAATTTGAAGCAAATCGGATAGAAAAACCCATTTATCTAAATTTAAGAGGGGTATTATTAGCCCCGTCCCCCCCCCTCTTTATATTTAACCAATGAAATTCCAAACCTAATAAGGGAAGCACCTTATCAGAATAAACCGGTATACCAAATTTGAAGCAAATCGGATAGAAAACCCATCTCTCTAAATTAGAGGGTATTAGCCCCCGGTCCCCCCTTTAGACTATAACAATGAACCTTCAAATCTAATCAGAGAAGCTCGTTATCAAAATGAACTGGTATACCAAAATCTGATAATTCTGCATGAAAAACCCATTTATCTAAGTTAAAGGGGGGGGGGGTTAGCCCCCTCCCCCTTTATACTTAACCAATGAGCCGCCAAAACTAATCAGGGAAGCACCTTATCAGAATGAACCTAGAAAAAAAATTTGAATTAAATCAGATATTTTTATCAATAGTTATCGCGTTACGTACATGCATGCATACATACAGAACCGGCGGGCACATTAGCTCTCAGGCTTTGATAGCCTGTGAGCTAAAAAATGCCAAGAGCATGTAACTAGGGGGGGGGGGGGACAGAAAATAAAAGAGGACATTGAAAGCTTTCGAACGATATGTTATACGATATGATTTGGAAGAAACAGTAAGTATGCCCCCTGGGGCGGCAGGTAAGTCCTAAACGGTCGGAGGGGCGACCTCAAATATATCTTTGGTCAAAATGTGGATTTATGATAAAATAGAACGAGAATTTGGCATTTTAAAAATTGCATGCCTATTTTGAACGGCCCTGTAAATTAAGATTGGCGAAGAAGGGGGGGGGGGGGGAGACGGATTACAAGGGGCCAACTTGAAAAATACAACATAATAAACTAGTAACCCGAATAACTAGGCTTCTAAACAAAAGTTTAATGGTTTAACCTAGTGTTGAATTCAGGGGATGGTCCGGTGGGGACAATTTGTTCATTTTTTCATGCTTTCTTTTGTATTTAGAAAAAGAAAAGTGTTGGATTCGTGAAAAATTTTGACTACCAGTTTTTGAAGAATTTATAGTTTTAGAAGGTCTTGTCTGGAATATGATTTGACTATTTTTATAAATTGTCTGTCTGTTAGCCTGTCTATTTGTTTGTCT